>VYXB01004472.1:536359-738327 GCA_013397135.1 Pachyramphus minor | reverse complement strand
TCCACTATTCTAAAAATAAAAAATTAATCATTATTCTAAGTTCTGTAATAAAATTAATGACTCAAAAACTGAAAAATTAACTGCTCAAAATGGACTATTATGGTTAGCAGTTCTACTTATAAAAAAGTTCATTTCACAGTTCACCTGCACAGTGTTAATGAAATACATATGAAAAGTTGCTAACTGATTCTGTATTTTTGGAGAAAATCTCTCTATCATCTCTCAGGATTACAAAATCCTCAAAGTTAAGAAATCATAGCAGTACTCATGCCAACAGAAGCTTATTCAATATAAATGATCCCAAATAGTTCTATTCATTACATTTTCTCAGGTAATTCCTAAGTCAGATCTGCCTTGTGTCATTTCCAAGCTCAAAATCCATGCTTTCCCTGTCTTATTGGATGTTTTAACTTTCACTACCAAAACATAGCTCCTTACTCGGATGAATCCACAATTAATACCAGTCACTGCTTCATCTTCAAAGAAGCACTTTCCCATTCTCCTCTGCTGTTCTATACACTTCTAATGAACTCCCCAAAACCAAAAGTTCTTCACTTTCCCTTGTCTTTTGACCAGTACCTGCAGAAAACTCAGTAGCAGCCAGAGGGTCTGAATATTTAAATTCTTACATATTTCATTTTTGCAGCCTTTGTTTCTAGGTGCCTGATCTGAGAAAGTGCATATTACAATCTTCTTCAGCCAGACACAATGGAAAATGAGCTCTGAGGGCCTGTAAGGGTTATGTATAAATCTACCTTCTCTGAACACTTAATCCCATCTCTCAAATTCAACAGCAACATCTCCATTCCACCAATAACTGAAAAAAAAGGAAGCAAGGGTGTTTGGCATGGGTGGGGGATTTTTCAGTTCATAGTGGTATAATATTTATTTCATTATTGTTCAGAAAGTGGTGGAGTATTTTAGTGACAATGGTTGTATGAAAGAGTGTAACTGCTTTCAAATTACTCAACACTCCGTAGCAAGATCTGTTCTGTTGACCAACAATACAATGATAGAGTAAACAGCAATTATCATGTGCACCGAGTAGAGTTAGAGAATTATTTAGGTTGGAAAAGTCCTCTAAGATCATCAAGTCCAACCATTAATCCAGCACTGTCAGTCTGCAGTATATGTGCTCCAAGACGAAAGAACTGATTTTGGAACCAGATTTAGATACACTGAAATGTATCAATGTATCAATGCAGAAGGGCAGGATAAGGAGTTCTGTCTGGGCCTCCTTCGCACTTTTTTGTGCATTTCCCCAACTCCTTCAGAAGCTGGTGAGATGACCCATAATGATTGGCCAAAGCCATGATATGCCATTATTGCTTTAGTGATCATCTTTACAAAATAACTTTTGTAAGTAATTTTTCTCAGGCATTGTTGCTTTCATCACACTCATCCAACGGAAATATGATGTCAATACTTATATTGCATATTTTAATGTGATGAAAGCTGTTTACCTGCTGATCTGGCAGTTTTGAGGAAGCCACTTTTCTGAAAGTCTTGCAATGCCCAGATTTGAATGAAAGGAAAAGAGGGAATTTTTTTCTTGGCATTTTGCAATTAAACCCTAGTTCCTCCTTCAAGAATGTGACAGATTTAAACTTTAGATATTATTATGCTGATCTAATGCTGATAAGTTGTGCTAATGTTATTCCTGTATCTTGCATGAACTCCATATATGAGCATGGTATTCAGTCAGCTTAGTCCCTGAGTAATGGCTGTGTGGACTGAGAGCTGGAGAGCAGCACTGTGCAAGTGAGGATCACAGTGACATTCACTTTCCCATGCAGCAGCAGACACTGACTTGTTTGTTTTCTAGCAAATTTTTTTTAAATTTTAGCATAGTAAGTTCCTGTAAATACCAAACTGAAAGGAACCGTATCTAACACCCAACAGGTGCTTTGGATTTTATTGTAGAGAAGGACAGATTATTAGTAGCAACATGCTCCTGACAATAATTTTTTCCTCATCTAAGACACAAATAAAATTATGCTTATGCTATTAAAATATGCTCTTCCCTTCATCTTTGCCTTTTTATTGTCTTGCACTTCTCTGTAATGATGATGGAAGAAGAGACATATTCACTATTGGTCTCCTGGCAGCCACGTCTTATAGATGTTTGTTTGGACCTTGCAACACAAAGTAGGTTCTCTCTCTCTCTCTGTATCATCAGCCTTGATAGGAAAGAGCTCCTAAGGGACCTATTTTCCTGTGTCTTAACTAGCACAAATACACAAGCATCAGGCTTTTGTGCTAATGTTCTCACTTCTTGATTAACTGGCCAAATCTCCAGAGAATGGCAATTTTCAATCAAATCTGAAAAGCAGTTACAAAAATCACATGGGGAAAAAACAAAAGTTATTGAATACAAAAAATAGGGTTTCTCCCTCTTGAACACATACATAATACACAAATAATTAGGTGAGAGCTTTGTGGAATCTACATCAGTCTTATACTAGGTGTGCTGCTGTTATCAGTAACCCAGGGAGAGAGAAACCTTACATGAAAACATCATCCACTTAAACAAAAAAAATGTGCACAAAAAAAAAAAATCTTTTATACATACATTTGTATTTATATACATACCTATAGAAATTTACATCTTAATATTCCCTATGTTATTCACATCCTTCTGCAGGACGGTCACCCTGCAATTGGAAATGGCAATATTCATATAGTTTTTATATGCCTCACTACTCTAAAATGAAATTTGCCTTGCTCAGTCAAATCAATGAATAGATATCACACAGACAGAGAGGAGTGAAGAATGGAAGGGATTTTCCAGGTCCCTGATGAATATCAAATTCATCCCCTGCTATCACAAGCAATCATCTCTCATTTCCCATTTATTAAACTGATCAAGCTGAGCCTTAAACCTGGTTGGCTTCATGATAGCGCTATTTCTGCTGTGAAGCGCCTTAACAGGAAATGTTTTTACAGATTTAAAGAGAGATGAATTTGATTTCCTATTGTCCAAAAAGCAGAACACCAGATAGCCAATGAATATAATTTGATACAACCTTTCTTTGACAAACCTACACAACAAATTCATTCAGTTTTGACTAACATTTTCTCATTCATAATGACTCCTCTTAAAACATGTATTAAAAGCCTTGTAATACTAATAACATCTGAACAAGTCCTACAGTATCCCAATTACTTTATAGCATGTATTAGTGTAGAGGTTTACTGAAGTCAGTAGGGGCCCAACAACCTGTGATATATTACTGAAATGACACATATATGTTCTGTAACAATTTGGTGGCACACACCTCTGTCACATCACTAGCCAAGCTAATGGCAGGAGCACAACGCAAATATTGCTTGGCCATATAACAGAGCTTCCATTAAAACAGCTTTTTACTAGATTATGCTGCAGTTAATTTCTTTTACAGTAGGCACTGCAGACAGCCCTTTTCAGTATGAGAGCCTTTTAAGTAGGTTAGAGAAAAGGTTTTCCTGCTAGTGACTTTAACCTGGGACATTCTCATAGTTCTGCTTCTTCACAGTAAAAAAAATCTCAGACGTGACCTTACAGTGGTAACTTGCCAACAGACTGAAATGCATTAGAACTCAAAGAGGTTTTTTGTTATTGATTGAACATGCTTGTTAATTAATGCAACTCAATGGTCTATGCTCACCAGCAGAGAAAGATTTTTGAGGGGAAAAAAAAGAGAAAAAAATTATTAACAAAAAATTGCAAGCACTCAGGAACTATACAAGGAAAACAGCACAAAATGGGATCTGACAGAGGAAAAAGCCCAAAGTAATGTCTAAAGCAACACAGATTCTCAAGCATTTCACAATGTGTATTGTAATCATATTTCACAGACTGTATTTGTTGTTAGATTGAAAACTGTAACATTTGTTTTCCCTGGGCTGAGATCATCCCACTCTGGACCTTTTCAGTGACTTCTTCGGGACCACTGACAGTCCAAGGTGGGAGGCAGAGGGAGGAGGTGTGCTGCAAACTGATAGCTACCGGAACAAATCCATACATCTAGGTCCTCTACAGATGGCAAGTATCAAATGGATAGCAAAATTATGTAGCTGTTCCCACCAGATCATATTTAAGGGACATTTTAAAGAAGACTCAAGTGTTACCATAGCACAAAACTATTTCATGGTCAGTCATTTTGTAACAGTTCTAAATCCACAAATAATATGCACCACTTTAACACTAATAGCACATTAGAAAATATTATAATGACTTGAGTTTGAAGAACTAAAAAATTCAAGGCATTTCATCATGTGATGAATCCATAAGATAGTTAACTTACAGAGTGATCTTTAAGCAAAACCAGACAATACGAATTGCCAGAAAAGATTTGGCAGGACCAGACAATGCTTCCCAGTGCTAACACTGTTGGGAAGTCCACTAAAATGCATCTTTAAAACTGAATGTAATGATAAAATCAACCAAAAGATTAGATGCAACAATAAAGCACTAACCTCTCACGTGCTATATATTTGTAACACATAAAGTATGGATTGTCAAACTTTTAGTATTAAGGAAGGCATCTAAAGAGTTTTCTGAAGTTCTGATCAATAAGAAATTGTAGATGTGTCCACTGTATTACAAAAAGAAGTAACTCTATCATAGGTGAATATATGACTATATTAAATTACCTCAAATTGATTGTTGCCTTAAAATGGGTTCGTTTTTTGAAACTGCCTAATTACGGTTTTTATTTTGCTTTCTGTTTTTCCTTAGGATCCAAAACATACCTGTTTCACAGGCAAAAGTCTTTGTTATTTGTTTGTTTTAAATGTGGCTTATCTGTAGAATGTTTCCATGTTAAAATTTCTGAAATTTTATACTCTTCTCAAATGTACACAGACTGACATACAGACCACCAAGGTCTACCAGTCTTAAACAAATATTAGGTTCATATTAAATACACATTTAAAGTCTTACTCTGATGCCAGAATCATGGGAAGTATTTTTAATAGAAATAGTTATCAGTTTTACTTGAAACAAGTCTACAATTATAGGTGAATATCTAATCAAATTCCCCTGCAAAGTGTGGCCCAAAGGCCAGGCCTGGTTATCATCTGCCTTGCATGATGCAGTAATTGCTTCAATTACAGAGACATCCCCACGTGGTGAGCCAAATGTAGCACTTGCCATGTAACCAAAACACTTTTGGTTGTAGTCTTAATATACTATTTATTTTCCCTTTCATCATGTGAACTGATACATATATATACACCTCTATAGAACCTCTTGTTAATTCACATAATTCCTGCATATACAGAGAAAATTGCTTCTGCACTGGTAGACAGTGCTTCACTTGAATTATTTCACAAAATCAGTGATTTTTACAAAATGAAATCTAGTTTTCTTTTAGAATTTGAGTTAATCTTACTGCACAAATCCAGGTAATACAGACCTGGGATTCCAGGACCAGCAAAGAACAAAAAAAACTAATATTAATTTTATATAGAGAAGTTGATGTTTATGAAAGTTAAAAAAAACCAAAACAAACAAAACAAAACAAGCAAAAACCACACCAATATACTCCTAATAGGGAGTTACTACAGCATTCAGGAAATACATAAATAAGCTTATAAATATATATATATATGTAGAAGGCAACAACAGCAAAAATATTATTTTGTTCTTCAGGTAAGAAAAAAGTAAATTACATGGCATTGGTACAACCACACTGTGTTTGTTTTTTCTGTGGAGTAGTCTAAAGTAGGTCAAGTTAGGCACATCCATTAGTTCTCCTATAAATAGATCCACACTGAATTCACCTGCTTGTAACTAATGTAGAGCAACAGAATTTTAAATACTTTTCCCTTTAATCTGACAAGTTAGTTTATTCTGTATATAGACACTAAGAAAAAAAAAAATCATTAACTCCTGCATGATTTTTAGAAGCCAAAAAAAATGACAATGAAAACATGAAATTGGGACACACTTTCCCTGCAGAAAACCAAATGTACATGCCTCCACCTCTAGGTTTAGAGATCTGAAAGACTTCTGCAGAGATGTATTATAGATAAGTCACACACTTTTCCCTTGATATCGAGACAAAGGAAAGGAGACAATTCTGCATTAATCACTTCACATTTTCCCTGTAACACTCCTGAATATATTATTATTCTCCTCACCTTTTCAAAGACCGTGATTTTCATCCTTCTGAGGATTTTTTTTTTAAGATACAAAAAGCATTTCTTATTTAGTAACTTGAATTTGTCATTAGGCAATTTTCAAACAGGTCTCATAGCTCTTTTATCCTTATTCATTTCTTTTTTCCTTTTTAATCTGAAATGGTCCCTTGTTGCTTGATTTGCAGATCTGTATCAGCATGCGAGGATTTCACTAGCTTCAGCCAAGTACAGAACAGTTCAATCCCCTGGAGGATTGAACGTAAGAGTCAATTTAGAAGCAAGCTAAAAGTATAGCACTCTGTTCTCCGTCACACAAAACATCATTTTACTCACACAGGCATCTTAATAACAAAATTCAATTCTGGATATTTTTCTCAGCATGGCTCAAAGACTGTTCAGA
Source organism: Pachyramphus minor (assembly GCA_013397135.1). Lineage (NCBI taxonomy): Eukaryota > Metazoa > Chordata > Aves > Passeriformes > Tyrannidae > Pachyramphus > Pachyramphus minor. The sequence continues at coordinate 731,801 of VYXB01004472.1, read as the reverse complement.
AATGACATCAGAAAGCTTACTGTGGACTTGGCTTTTTGAAAATTTAATTAAAATATCTGTTTTCCAGTAAGGCAAAAGTCTGTACATTGGTGGGAGTTTAATCTTAGGACATAGTCTTTGAGTTATGTCTCATTTAGGAAATACTACTTTCAAAGATTTTGCTTTTGTGCTACCAATAATCACTGTGTTAATTTCACCCAAAGAACCATAAAAACATAATTAGAGAATAATGGTTTGGTTTGGAAGGGTCCTTAAAGATCAGCTAGTTCCAATTACCCTGTCATGGGCAGGGACACCTTTCACTAGATAAGGTTACTCAGAGCCCCATCCAACCCGGCCTTGAACACTTCCAGGGTTAGGTATCATCATCTCTGGGCAATCTGTTCCAGTACCTCACTGTCCTCACAGTAAAGAATTTCATCCTAACATCTAACCTAAACCTACTTTCTTTCAATCTGAAGCCATTCCCCCTTGCCTTATACTACATGCTTTTGTAAAAAGTCCCTCTCCAGGTTTCCTGTAGAGCATGGTGCTAATAAACACCAAGTTTGCAGGTTCAATCCCTGTACAGGCCTTCCAATTAAGAGTTGACCTCAGTGCTCCCTGCGGGTCTCTTCCAACTGAGAATATTCTGGGTTTCTGCAGGCCCCCTTTAAGTACTGGAAGGTGCTATAAGGTCTCCCCGGAGCCTTCAATTCTCCAGGCTGAACAGCCTCAACTCTGTCAGCCTTTCCTCATACAAAAGGTGCTCCATCCCTCTGACCATCTTAATGAACTTGCCTTGACTCACCCTGGCAGGTCCATATCTTTCTTATGATGGGAGCCCCAGAGCTGGATGCAGTGTGTTGGGTGAGGTCTCATGAGAGCAGAGCAGAGGGGAGGAATCACCTCCCTCAACTACTGGTCACACCTCTTTTGATGCAGCTCAGGACACAGTTGCCAGGTCATGTTGTATGTCTTATCAACCAACACACCTCCAAGTCCATCTCCTCAGGGCTGCTCTCAATCCATTCTTCAGTCAGCCTGTATTTGTGCTTGGGATTGTCCCAATCCAGGTGCTGGACCTTGCACTTGGTCTTGTTGAACTTCATGAGATTTGCAGGTGCCCACCCCTCCAGCCTGCCCAGGATGGCATCCCTTCCCTCCAGTGTGCCAATTACACCACACAGCTTGGTGTCATCAGCCACCTTGCTGAGGGTGCACTCAGTTCCACTGATATTATACTGTTTTATCATCTTGCTTAAAGAAAAGTCCATGGGTTTCCTCTCATTTAAACTATGATTTACTAACATACTACTTCAGTTTTTGACTTTTAAATTTATATTCATACTGATGAAAAGTAAAAATACCTACATATCTGTTCCAAAAGGTCTTTTGTGTTACATACCACATAGATGGACAAACACATCTGAGCTAAGGGATCCCTAACTTGCCATATGTTAAAGTTAATTCTTACAGTTTTGGCCCTGCGTCCTCTAAAGGAACAAAACCATGCAAGGTCCTGGCCTCAAGTCCCAGGGAAGGAGGACCCCAAAGGGAGGCCCAGCACTGTGACAGCAATGCAGAACACCTGGCCTTGAGGCACAAGGCACCCAAGCCTGCTCTCAGCTTCTGTGTAATTTTGCATGATGAGATTTTAACACTTTGCAGTTTCATTTTTTTACTTCTCTTTTGCTGAATTGCACAGTTCCATTCCACAATTTTTTTTCCACATCATCCTTCACTGAGAAACTCCACTAAAATTGCCTCTATTGAGTTTCCCTGTTACGCTGCAGAATTTTCTTTCTTGGTCTTTTGCACAACATGGATTTTACCTTAGGCACCAAACAAATTCACCATTTTAATAACAGAAAATACTATAGCATTTTTCATTGTTCTTTGCTCAATTTGTTTTGTTGAAATCAACATGAAAAACAATTTCAAACTTCTCAGTAAATGCTTCATTTACGAACGCTTCATTCCAAGTGCCTACAGGGTTACAATCTGGTCTATGACAATTTTATTCATTTTTTAATCAAATGCATTAAATCAAATTTAAAATATATACTACTCAGTACTTCTGTAATGCCCTCCAGCACAGTATGGCAAAAGCACTTCATGGACCATAACGACTTTAGCTGCACTGCACTGCGCCATCAGAAAGAAGATTAAAGGTTATTCTCCATTTATTTGAGGAAACTGAGGCACCAAAGATTTCTTGCCATATTTTTGATGTTCTTCTCTAGCCTTAGATGCTTTCAGTTTTGGGTGATGTCTCTGAGATAAACAAAGCCTTATTTTGAAAAAAATGTAAAATATTTGATTGTACTCCTGAACTTGACCAAAAAGGCCAGAGGCTAAAACAGCACTTCAAAAATAAAATAGCACTGAGCATATTTCTGAAAACATCAAAAATCTCTAGACTCATCACTGCAGACAGTAAACCATTCCCCGTTCAGGGCAGCAGACACTACCACAGGCCCCATCGCCCCTGAGTGGAGAGAGGCTGGGAAAAGCACCAATTCCCTTGGAGCAGTTTGGTCCTGAGCCTGCACCAACAGGCATGCAGTGCTCCCTGTAATGCAAAACTCTTACATGACATGTGACAAAACACAATCAACAGACCAACTTCATTAGCACCAGCTCACCAAGCTATCCAGGGACCACCAAAGATGACCTCTTTGTCTAAAACATACTGGTGAACAAAGTGTAGGACATCACACAAGTACTAGAACCACAGCACCAGAAGCACTCTGCAAGCTATCTGTAAGTTATATAAAAAAGAAGCCATTTCAAGAAATAACTTGTTTATTGCCATTTGTTGAAGCAGAAGAGACCCCAACTCTGCAATAAAATTAATTCTTTTTAAACTTCTCAGAGACCTTATTTCCATTTGTGATTCTTTCCCTTCCTTTTCCACACCAACTCAAAGCATCTGGGACTGAATTCAGCACATTTGATGGCGGTGCAATATTTCCAAGCAATTCTGCTTCCATTCTGCAGCCCATAATAGCACCTGAGCCTGGCATTTCATTATCCTGCAAGGCCAGCACAAACCACAGATGCGGTTGTTGAAAGAGGCAGTCTCATCTTTTCCCATCCCCAGATGGTCATGTTTGGCACTGGATTCCTCTGTCCACCTTCTCCTCTCAGTTTATTCAAGCATTTGTATCATTATACAAAAGATCTAAATTAAAATTAATGTTTAATAAAAACAATTTTAATTGGTTACATTTCCCAGGCTGGTCCAGTTCAGTCTAATTAACAGCCTCATAAAAGCTTAGTGAGGCACAAGGGAGGAAGCAAAGCATGGCCAGGACTGCTTCTTTCAGCAGCAGAGATGACTTAAAATGTCTCTGACACTGTGGCCTCAGACCAGTGTTTGAAAGGATACAGCTCATCTGCGGTTTCACACACAGCTCAAGGCATTCATTTCTCGTAATTCAGTAACTTGCACTGTTCTTTGTCCAATCTCATCCCTCTTTTATCACCTCCTTCAAAATCCTACCTATTTTCAACTAATCTAAATAATCGTGTCTTATTCACTGAAGTTGTTATTCAGCAATCCCTCTCTTCAAAAATGAGCAGGCCTTCCAGGAATAAATCCCTCTTGCCCTTGTACACTGCTGACCTATTTTCCATAATTTGTTTTTCTCCCTGCCAGTTCCTAATCTATAGCAGAACTTCATTTGTCACCACATAAGCAGTTACCTAAACAACTTCATACAAATTACTCAAATTCCACCATCTTAGAGGAGGTCAATTTAAGACAGAGGCACAACAATGCTTTTAAATGCTATTTCTTGAATGCTTTAGAAGCCAAGATACATAAACAGAAGGAAAAAACCTACCTGTCTTGTGGTTGAATTTCTCTTCAGCCATCCCACCCCAAAAAAAGGCGAAAACATGTAAGTCAGATACACATTAGAGAAGCTTGTGCCCAAGTGCTTCTCTTCATCAAAACATCATAGCCCTTTATACATAGAGGTCTACATAAACACTCTTTTAGAGTTAACAACAGCATTTTTGTCGATTATGATTAAAAGAACATAGAGACTGTTAAACCCCACATTTAAACATTCTGATTTTCACATAAGATTTTCTTAGGTGCCACTTAATCAGTTATAAACTAGCTAAAGCCAGGTTGAGGGTTTTGAAATGTTCAGGAGCTTGTTATCAATTTCCCATAAATCACACTTGAATTCCGGATGAGCCAATCAATGAAGGTAGTCCAGTCTAAGACCTCATTGAAGAAACGTTTATTTTGCTTTAACTATTCAAAGCTATTTTCTGAACCCGGAAAAAAAAATACTTTTTCAGAAGCCATTCTCCCCATTCTCAAGCTTTTTTCTTCAAATTACTAAAGGAAAGCTTGTAGAAACCTGAAGAACAAGCAAACGCTGGGGTTTCAGTAAGAAGTAACTAAAATTGATTTCAGTAAGAAATCAAGCTGCACTGAGAGCTTCTTTCTCTGCATCCCTAGGCAGAATCTTCCACTTTCCAGTTTCACAGAATACATCAAATTTCAAACTAACTAGCTGGAGTACTCCAGCACCTTGTTATGGCCAGCTCTGGCTCTTGCAGAGGCCAGTGCAAAGACACTATTGGCCTACCAATACTTCTGACTGGATGGGAAGTAGAAAATCATCTGCTTTATCATCACAGAACTAGAAGAATGAACCAGAGAATTAACCATTGAAAAAAGATAAAGGTCGCTGTATCTTATATTAAAACTGATTCAGATTCCACAAAAAACCAATTTATTTAAAAAAAAAAAAATCAGAAAATTCTGTGACAAAGGCTGTTGTTTCTCAATGAAAGTAACAAAGCTCATGGTGTTCTCACAGAATTATATGATTTGAAGAAAATATGGAGAGAAACAGAACAGGTGAATTTAAAACTTTTTATTTTCATTTACTATAATTAGCAGGTTCCCCACTCTTTTCTTTTGTGTGGTCTATTCTCAGCTTACAGGCTCAGAATGATTCCTTAATATTAATACTTACAATCATTTCTCAGTTTGATTAAAATAGAAACAATTAACAAAACTTAAAGAAATATCTTGCATGCATGTATTCTAGACAATGTAGGTAAGAGTAATCCCTAAAATTAATGAAATGTACTTGTCCTTCTCTCTTTACATACAAACAGATTGGAAGCAACAAATGAGCAAAGAATGAGAGTGTAGATATACACAGAAACAAAAGAACATTAAAACAATCTTTAAAACAGAAAAGCTGATACTTTCCAAAGGAATGGACAGCAAGATATTGTTGCCTAAATGAATTAATAATCTGGAAGAGTAAGTTAAAAATAAAGTGATGAAATTTGCCAGTGAAACACAGCTTAGGTTTAAAATAATATTTTAAAATATGATCAATGAGCTTTGTTAAACTTTACTATATCACACTGGCGAAGCGTGAAGCCTGGTGACTGAGGAAATTGAAACATGAATTAATGTAAGATAAAAAATTCTGAGAAATGCAATCTAGTCTAAACTTCAAGGGGAAGAATCTTGGAAAAAGTAGCACCTCTCAAAAAGAAAAAAAACCACAGTAAAAATAACCATAAATTAAAGAAATAGTCTGTGATATCATTGAGGTATATTTAATATATCCATTTTTACTGCAGCATCAAATATTTTTGCAGTAAATTAAGCTGTAAAAGTAATTTCAAATAGCAATTCCCAGTCTTCTGCCCTCCTGGGGTAAGTATGGATGAATATTAATGTAATATGTACTTATTTATACTGTAGATGAATAAAAACAAAAGAAATGGGCAACTGTATAACATCAAATATTAATGAAGAAAATTAGTCAAAAAGCATAAGTAGCAGTGAGAACAACAGATTACTGGAAAGATGACAATACTCTTCTGTCTTATTTACCAGCTCCACAACACTGGAGAAAGAAGACACAGAGTGCGCCAACTATGCAGTGTATCAAGAGCTAACCCAAAGCCCCACTATATAGTAAAGTACTTCCTTTTATTTGTTTAAACCTAATTCCTGGTCTAGTTAACCTACACATAGCACAGAGTTTGAAATTCCTGGCGTGGAGCACACAACTACATTTCCACTCGTATGTCTCCTTGGACGTGACTGGAAAATATTTCTCATTACGGTGGAAAAATGATGTGGGTAGGAAGGATTTAGAAACACAGTAAACTTCCAGTGGGCAAAGTGTGCGACCTGTGTATGTGGAGGGGAGCAGAGATATCTATGCACATTCAAGTTTAGCAGGGCCATACGAGAAGGACAGGCTGAGAGGTTACTTCTGCTGACTTGTGCCAAGGGTTAAGGAAGAACCTCTCCAGCTTTATCAGAAAAAAACTACATCTTCCCACTCAGCACTGACTGCTATAGACAATGGACAGAGCGAGGCACAGATGCACACACACAAATCAGCAATCTAGTGAAGGCACCTGGGCACTGGCAAGCTGGGAGCTTTTTGTCTATGCAGTTCAGGTGATCTAAATAGTAGCCAAGTACTAGGGACTTTCCTATCAAAATGAAGCAAGAAGAAGAAGAGGTGATTTATTTATAAACCTGCTTTTCCCCATGAGAAAATCCTGAAATAAACAAATACTGAGTTGTTATATTCTGATGCAGGTAAATAAGAAGGATTAATTGCAAACACTGGATAGGGAAGGAGATCAGAACTTCCATTTGGTACAAATCCATGTAGCTGGAAGAAAGGAGGTGAAATGAGGCTAAATATCAGAAAAAAATCCTTAATGGGGTGATATATCAGATTGTGAAAGTCTCCCAAGGGAACAAGCAGAATCCCCACTGCTCAACACATGTAAAAGCAGCATGGACAAAGAACTACAAGATAGGCTAGAGGGAATAACTCAATACATAGCAAGAGGATGGTTCAGATGACCTAATAATATAACAGGATTTAAAATGACTAGATAATTCTATTATCATTAACCACATTCACAGTAGTACAAGCTAAAACACTGTTGCTATGGCAATCAATCCTTATGCGTCTTTGCAGAAAATGACTGAGATGCAAGGAATGGAAATGAACCAGCCCTTCCTATTGTCATTTAATTCAACATACCAGCCAGCTGGGAAACTACCTAAGACAAAAGTTTACATCTAGATTCCCACCAGTCTTTTAAAATATATAGTAAATCACAACTGAGTGTCGGACATTCAAATATAGGTTATCCTTGGATTTACACAGTTAGTTCAGATTCCAGGTTCAGAGAGGATGATGCTGGAAACAGATGGATTGCTCTCATCATTGCGCTTGGAATACTTAATACTGCTTGAATTCTCTCAGTTCAAAGTAAAGCAACACTATGGAAAAACCAATGCACACATGGTTCTGCCGTCATGGTATTACAGCTCCACCTCATGAGAATGTGAGACAACTTGCTTTCCATGTGGGAGGCAAGAAAAAAAGACAGCAAAGGTGACCATTTCCACTGGCACTAAGTAGCCCTACAGACTACTGTAGTAGTACTACAAACAAATCGTAGTATTGAAAGCATCCTACTTCTTAATTTACACTCCCAACTGAAAACAGAGAAATTTTTTAAGAGGTTAACCATGGGATAACAAATGATCAGCAGTCTCTTGATTACATATTATCAACTCTAAATCAATTCCAGGTTATTACAGAGTAGTAACAACATGCACATCTCACAGTACACAGGGAAATGCATACTGGTTTGCTCACTCAGTTCTCCTCTTTACAAACCATAACAGAGTATTTGTCAGGAAATCAGGAAGTTAAAGTTGGCATTAATAAAATCCTTAGAGCTGTGGAAAATTTTGGAACTCAAAAATTTTGGAACTTTTGAAAAATGGAATTCAAATCATTCCTGGTACCACTCATATATGGTTTGAACCTTTAATAGTAAAACTGGTAAATCCCACTAAGTTTTTATAATGATGACTGATAATTTAAAATAAGATACCAACACTCCTCTTACTCCAAAACAGAAAAGTTTCCAGTAAAACACAGTGAGAATTGAGTGGGAATGAAAGCTCAAACACCTGGGTGAAAAACCACTATGCTCTCCCAGTTTTGTAACACAGTAAAAAATGTTTTTGTAAGAAAAACTATGAGTATATACAGACAGAAGACAATTAATTCCATTCCTTGGAAGTTCACAGCAATGTTTCGTGTCAAAAAATGTTTCTCGAGTTAACAAAGTATTTCTTTTTTTGAGCTTTTGATAATCTACCATATTGTTAACAATGCAAAGCAGCCCACACAAAGAGGGGGCACTACAGGTTATAGGAGCCATATATTCCAAAAAGAACATGGTTTTATCTGCTAATACCTGTATTTTAATGTAATCCCTACTCAGTGTTTTGTGCAGCACTACACAAAACTATTCTTTAGAAACCAAGGGGGGAAAAAAAGATCAATAAAGGAAGCAAGTCCATATTCTGATTTGAAAATCAACCATGAGCTAACAAGTACACCAGAAGGTAAATATAAACTCTAAAAATCTCAGTTACAAAATATTTGAAAAAGGATAAAAAAACCCAGCGTGCTATTAAAAAGCCACTAAATCCAACCTTAAGGAATGTATTATATTTTAAGTGAGAAGCAAAATACCTAAGTCAAGAAAAAGATCACAGCACCAGTGGAGTTTTCAATACTCATAAACACATACAGAAGCAAAACATTTGATAGATGTGCTATACAGTAATCCTCATACATTAAAAATTTATTTGCACAATGTAACTTTGTAAAAAACTTTTCAAGGACAGCAGAGAAAATTACTTCAAGTACTATCAGAACATTCTTGAAATACTGGAACATGCCTGAATTCATGAGACATTTATTCAACTGATGAAGATACACCATTTTTATTGAAAACAGCCTGCAACACACTGCATGTATATTTTGTTTCTATTTTAATATATTTCATTAGTATTTTTCTTGGAATTTAAACAAAAACCTTCCTGCTTGTGTGAGTTTCAAGTCGTTAGTGCCAAAACTTCAGCCAATGTTTCATGAGAAAATTACTGAATTATGTCTGTTTATGATTATAACACAGATTTCTCAAGAAAATTATTCCCTCTTGGGCATTAAAAACTAAATTAGTATGAAAGACTAGAATGTGTTTACTGTGATCAAGCTAGCTTTTCCCGCCAAAATGCTCCAATCTAATCCAAAATAATTTTTTAAAACTTAAACAAAGTCTAATAAGTTACTTCACTTCCAAAAATGACGTGCATTTATTAGGAGACTCAATATAAAGAGATTGTTAAAAAAATCCTAAATGTGAAGGCCAAGAATTTTACTATGCAACTGCTGTAAATAATTTCTTTTTTTTTAATATAAGTTCATGGAAGACTCAAAAAGAGCATGTGTGAGAAAGAGAAAGCAATCCCAGTGCAACTGAGAAATTAAAGTGAAAAATTAAAGCAAGAAGCCAAAAAACAGACACACAGATGGTAAAAACTGGCAAAAATTAAACGTAAAAATCATTCTCTTAAGTACCAACAGATGCAGCGACTTTAAAATATTACTCCTTGAGGATACACAAAGACAATAATCCCAGATTGTGAATCCTGGGCCAGTCTACTGCTGTGCTAGAGCCCCAAAGTACACTGTACTGTATAGAGAAAAAATGATGTGTCAGAGATGGTGATATCTGCTCTGCCAGTCTACTAAAATAGAAGGGAAGAAAATTAAACTATCCAACACTGTGAAATTAATGTCTTCAGGAAAAAAAGAAAAAAGAAAAAATTAACTATGTAAATGAGATAAGAGAGGAGACTTGTAGAATCCATTTACAGACTTATAATACTATAGGACGGAGCAAGAACTGGTTATTTGAGCATTTTTGAGACATTCCTTCTTGAAACAATATTCAAGTTTCTCACTCCAGATGCAAGCAAGGCGGTCTTCCCAGATTCTGTGTTGCTAAATGTTGCTGACCCCCTGTTTAGCGTCTCCTTGATTTTAATCACCACAATTACCTAAAAGTATCCCAATTTAGACTACTAGTATTAAAACAGGGAAAGAAAAATAATCCAAGATTTGAAAATCAAGAAACTGATGTGTAGTACCTACGTGCTTGAAGTTCAGCCATTCCTAAAATATCTTCTTAGAATCCAAACTTGAAATGGATAATTATTAGTAGTACTTTTAAAACACATTACATAAGACCAATCTTCCAGACTGTTAAATAAATTCAATTGATGCTGCTATGTGTGATTGAACAAACTGAGCATCTTAGGCCATCACCATAATTTCAGGCTAACTGTAGACATAACATAAAGACTACTACTTTTTGGGGGGGGCTAAAAAACAAAGTAAAATTCAAAGAAAACAAAATTATGTTTATTTACTACCTCTTCCAGTATGCAGAAATTTACACTGGGTACTTTCTCCTCTAAAACAATTAGTGAGCTACCAGGATAATCATAATATCAGGTAGATGACTGAGAAGTCCACAACAGGAATATCCTTAAAAAAAGTTACATGAAAAACATCTGTCAGAAAGTGTTAGGAGTTATATATAGACACATTTAAACATACAGATACTCATATATATCTGTATATATATGTCATCAATGACAGCACTTTAAAATACTGTTCCTAAAAGTGGGCAGTTTACGAATTGTTCTCTATTTCAGGTATATAAACAAGTATATTCATATACTTTATTTAACTCTAATGTATATATTGATGAGCAGTAACAAAGCTGAACTACAAAAAAGAATGTTCAAGTTTGCTGTACATTAACTGGCAAACAAAGATACTGTCACGAATCAAGTAAATTTTGTCTTTTGTAGAGTCTCCAAGCTGAGATGATCCAGAGAGGTACCATTTCTCACCAGCACACCCAGGTAGGAGAGCCAGCAGAGCTCCAGCAGCTGCTGTTTTGCCCTGCTCAAACAGCCCGAGGGGTGGTTTCGGTGTGACTCCCACCAGGCAAAACAGAGTCCCAGCTGCACACTGCAGATGCAAGCACTGCTCTGGTTTCGCCCAGGGTTTCTGAGGTTTGGCTTTGGAGCAAGACAAGTCAAATCGTGCCTAACACCAGTGTGCTCAAATCCCCAGGGGCCACCATGGGAGGGCACAACTCCTCAACTGCGCCTCCTCTCATTCTCACATGCACAAAGCGTGTGAAACACAAGAAGCCATAACATTAAAAAAGTCATTAGTGAGCTGCATTGCAGTGGTGAAGGTAGATATGTGGGTTCACACTGATTCTAATATAATAATTTTTTTCCCCCTACATATTTCCTATCTTACATCCCAGTATTTTCTGCTGTCCCCTGGCACAGCAGTATGGAGCTGAAGTGCCTCCTACCCAACCTTCATTTTTCCAGTTTGTTAGTTCAGGGAAAAATTGTCAGTCCTTGAGCCACATTAATTTCACCTACCCAGAACGCTACAATACACACTATCCTACTAAATATTATAAGATACTTCTTTTGCATAAGGAACAATTTTACCAACCTTCAAGTCACCAGCAAAATCCATCAGTTCTGATTAGAGGATGAGTTAAAAGAGTTTTCATGAAGAGAAAGCTATTTGTAGTGGCGAAGTGTAACTACAAGGAAGAAATACTGATGGGCTTGCCTTATGAAATCTGTGCTTTGTTGTAACAATTATTGCCTAGAAAATCAAGCTAAATAAAAATGGCATGATGGAATACTCAATGCAACTTTCAATAATTTTAAACAGAGATGCTCACCGATATGTTCGCTTTCTTTTGGGACATTTAATTTAGTCTATGCTTTGGATAAATGAGTTGAAATTATAAGCAATCATGAATTCCTGCACATTAGGAAAGTAAAGATTTTTGAAGACAAATGAGGGTATCCAAAAGGAAGAGGAAATTAAGCTTTGAATCAAAGTGATTGAACACTGGCTTCCTGCCTAGTATTCTGAAGAATAAGAGATCCAGAGGTTTTGATCATACTGGGTGCCTCACTCTTTATGTGTTTATTCTACAGTCTATAAAAATGTCTGCAATATACGGGCAAAAGGATAATTTTTTCCTGCCCCAATTTAGAAATAGCTTTGTATGTATGTTGCCTTCAATATTGATTTTTAAACTGGGAAAACAAGCAATATTTTCAATGGCAAATGTGCTAAAGTAACAATAGCCAACTGATTTTTCTCAAATTCATAAATAGTCATTTCTAGGCTGAAAAAAGAAGCATAAAAAATTTCAATCCAAATGAAGTTAAAGTAATCATATGCAGCTGTCATGAAAGTGAGTAATACCTTAATATGGAATCTGGGCAACGATTCTTATTCTTAAAATATCATATTCAAGAGATCAAAATTAAAAGTAGTATTTATTTCAAAAGTAAAATCTTTACAGCAGTTTATTACAAAATTTTTTTAGTTTATCCAATCAATTGTTTCTTCATGGAAACACTAGTTGTGCTGTATTCACTTTAATTCTGTGTATCTTTAAAATCCTGTGTGGACAGGTCATTTTAATGACATGGTTGCACTTTGCTGTAAATAGGAACGATACTCTGTAACTTAGACTTAATAATTGAGTTATGTGGAAGTATGGAACTTAGTATGGAACTTCCTTTAACCAGAGTAACTGCATCAGTTCTTTCTTTGGCACATGGACTCAGCAAAATGCCTCATCAGTGCCACAAGGCAGTTGTTGGTCTTATGGAAACACTAATTATTTATTAAATCAGATCAAATAAAAGTATTTAAAGAAAACCCCACAGGTGTTATAGCTTTTTCTGTTTGGTATATAACGTATATAGAAGTAAATAACTTCTTTGTACATCCTGATCTCCTAACCAACTTAATTCCTATTCTCACTGCTCACCCCCTCCCTGGCCCTGGATACTTAGTTGACCATTTCATATGCAACTCCAAGTAGTTTCAAGATCAATTTAGAATGGACTCATTTTCAAATCATCCAGTGCATGAATTGGCAGGACTGGCCTATTATCTTCTTTTCTCACCCAGTTATACTGAGGAAATAAATTAAAATCTTATGGTATATCGCATCAACTAGGTCATATTACGTAATTCCATTCACTCAGTTGCCGCACTCTCTAAATCTTGCTCTGTCGCTTCATGAGAATCATGACATTTCTCAAAGTATCCTATAAATTACAGTAACCACTTAATACAGCCAGAGAGCACTACATTCAATAATGAAATGCTCGTACTTCAGCAATAAAATCGAGATTAAATTTAAAACCCAAAATAAAACAAAAACCCAGACAAATTGCTTCCACATAACTCAATTATTAAGTCTAAGTTACACAGTATCGTTCCTATTTACAGCAAAGTGCAACCATGTCATTAAAATGACCTGTCCACACAGGATTTTAAAGAATAAGCAGCTTTTCTATTTCCATCAATGGAAGATAAATTACCTATCACTTCCACAACTGAAAGGACAAACTTGGCCCTCTCCTGAAAGCATCTTCCTCACAATTTGTAACTCACAAAAAGAAAAGATTAAAAAATTATCCTACTATTATTATATATATTAGATAATGATAGGTTTCTCAATCAGATAAAATCTTTTTCCCTTACCCAAAATAACCACTTTGTCTTTATTTCTGTTCTCCTTGGAATTAACTGACTTGCAGGAATCAGCAGTGATTTACCTGAATGTCCCCTAAATACATGTGAGAAGTGAAGAGTTCTCACGTTCATGTTCCTGTACAGATAAGTTGTTCTATTTTAGTGTAGAAAGGACTAAGACTTCCACTACAAATTAATAATATAAATATTTATTTTAAAAAAGTAACTTAAGCCATTTAGAAAAAAAATGTATCAAGAAGAAAATCAAAGTATTAAAAAAACAAAAAAGGCAGTTAATTTTCTATTTCAAGTCAAGAAAATTCTACAATGTGAATCAAGGTAACTGAAAACTAAGTTAACGTGAATTGTGACTTCCAATGTAGACTTATGAAAGCTTGGTTTGGCAACAAAACCAAGCAATTTATCAATTTTGTGTTTTCTTATAATTTAAAAGGAACAAGAAAATAATATTTAACTTTGAGGGTGACAGAGCCCTGGAGCAGGCTGCCCAGAGAGGCTGTGGATTCTCCTTCTCTGGAGATATTCAAAACCTGCCTGGATAGGATCATGTGCAACTTGCTCTAGGTGAATCTGCCTTAGCAGGGGGTTGGACTAGATGATCTCCAGACGTCTCTGCCAACCACAGCCATTCTGTGACTCTGTGAAAAAAACCCATGGCATTTGGGATTAACTTTCTAGTTTGGAATGGTGTCTTCCTGATAGAACATAAAGAGCATCAAGACTTCAAAAAACATAACAGGGCAGGGATGTAGGGAGATGGAGTGTAGAGATGGCACCTCATTCCTTCCAAAGAATTGGCTCCTGCTCTATAGCAACCTTTATTAGAAACCACAAAGCAGATGCATAGGATATAAAGACAGAAGAGAAAAGATAGGAACACAGAACAATAGAGAAAAAAGGTAAAATATCAATACCAGTACCATCTTCTGAAGCAAAAATGCATAATTTCTTTTTAAGCCTCAGAGATACAAGTAATCACATATTTACACTTTGGTTAAAAGGCTAGAATGCAGAACGAGCATAATGTGAATTTTAAATTAAGAATACTTTACCAAGGGCGAGGGAGAATCCTCTATAGACACAATTAACAGAATTGCTTTAATACACTTAAAAGTTTTAACCTTTGTGCTCTTTGAAGTGAATAGCGGAGCTGCATCTATTTCAGGTTTGTACCAAAGGGCTGCACTGCCCTGAAAAGTTTTACACTGCCGTAAACTAATGAAATAAATTATCTTAATTTGGTTAGATCTATTTTCATTAACTGTATTACCCACCGAGGGAATGAGGACAAATTTTAATTTTACTAATGTATTTCACTTCTACATTACTTTGGCACGCCATAATTGCAGCCCCTGCTCAGTGCTGCTCGCTCTGCCATCTCAGGGCCACCTTGCCCCCTCTCCTGCAGGCAGGCAGGGCTGTGCACAGCACCCAGGACCTGTGCAGAGGGGAAGCTGCAGCACCATTGACCGGCACCACCACGGGTCGGGCTGTGCGGGACTAACTCCCACCATGTTCCCACCAAAGCCTTTGAGGACATGGCACAGTAGCAGCAACAAGCACATTATGAAAACGGAGCATTTTTATTATAAAGCAGTAGTGGTGATACATTATGTACTAAAAAGTAAGCACATGAGAAGATAAACATTTTTCATAGCATGAAGAAAGAAAACAAGTTCCTAAAAGAAGGAAAGGAAGACTGGATATATCCTTTGAAGAAATGCTTTTTCAGGCCCATTAATGGATTTTCAGATGTCCTTATTTGACCTGCTGCCATGAATGGACAGCAGTTGAAAAAACCAGAGATAATACTGTTCAGCACAATATTTAGAAAACAGTAAAAAACCTAGCAGCAATAATTAATGTAAAGCTTCCTACAGCATCTCCCTGCCATTTAAGAGAGTATTACCCATATTCTTGGTATTGTAAATTCATTCCCATAAACTACCGTAACAACAGGATTATTTAAATAGTTTGGTCCAAAAGAGCAGGAAAATAGCAGAGTATGGTTACTAGCAAGTTAGAAAATGTCTTCCACATGTGCCAACATTTTTAAGAAAGTTTCTGCAGAATAGAGTAGGTCTTCTAGCAGACAGTAGCAGAGGCAGAGTTGTGATCATCTCACTCCATTCAGCGCTTCTCAGGCTGCACCCAGAGTACTGTGTTGAGTTCTGGCCACCACAGTTCATGAAAGACAAGGACAGACTGAAGGGGGCCCAAAGGAGGGCCATGAAGATGATTGAAGGCTTGGTAAGCCAGCATTGTGAAGAAAGACTGAAGGAGTTAGTTCTTTACTTGCTGGAGAAGAGAAGGCTCAGGGGGACCTCATCAATTATTCCAGTAGTTAAAGGGTGACTACAAAGAGGACGGAGGCTCTTTCTTTACAGGGAGACACATGGAGAAGATAAGGGGCTACAGGCACAAGTTGCACCAGGAAAGGTTTCATCTTAATATATGAACAAATTTTTTATTTTTTAATCACGAGGACAATCAGTCACTAGAAGAACCTCCCCTGGGACATGGTAGAGTACCCATCACTGGAGGTGTTCATGACAGGATTGGAAAGGGTGCTAGGTAGTCTCACTAAGGCTCTTTCCCACAAAAGGTTGGACCAGATGACCAGCTGTCTTCCAGCATGGGCTGTCAATTCTTTAAATTTCAGAGCAGTCCATCATCTGCCTGCTTATACTTAGACATCTATGAGAGTGAGAATGTTTGAGTGTGAGGATATGCACACCTGAACACAATGTATGTCTTTTTCTATAATAATTAAAATCCATGAGTACTTTTATAAAATTGCCTTTTTTGGCTTTAGCTTGGCTTTTTTTTTTTTAGTGTGGACACATATGGAGTTACATTCTGCCACTAAATTCATATCTACACAGCAGCATATAACTGAAAGTAGACTGTAGCCCTCAAACTGTCTCACCTATTTAATACACTGTATGAAATGACATATTATTTTTGAAAGGAGAACAAGATAGATGCCAGCATGAAACATTGTTTATAAAAGCATCACCACTACAGCTGTCCCCAAGCAATAAAGCTGTTTATTCCAACCTCCTACCTCATATAAACTGAAACACTCAGCACTGAAAAACAACTTCAAATCTGTTCATGACTCCAAGACAAATAAGAAGAGCCATCTCTTTCCAAAATATACAATTACGGTTGTGTCCACAAATGTCCATTTTCTATAAAAGTGCACAGACTTCTAAATTCCACATTTGATTCTGTCTCTGTACATACTGATGCATTCAGCATAAGTCTTTCTCTTTAAGGCTTCTTTGTTTCTGTGGTTATACACAAACATTTAGAGAATATTTAACAAATATGTGTATTAACATATACACATCTAAGATTTACGCAGAAAAACACATTTATTCTTCTGACTTCAGGAGACATGACAACTCTTCTAAGGATGTAGGAATCATGACTCTACATAAAAATCAGAAAAAGATCAACTTAGAACTTCAAAATCAAATGGCCTTTAAATATGGAAATCATGTTTAGATTTAGAAATCTGGATCTGAAGCAAGTTAGATTCAGAAAAGGCCTGTGATTCTGATTCTCTCCACAGAAACACATGGTAAAAATTTTATCCTTAAAAGGAGAAATCATACATACAGAAACAGAGAACTTACATGGCCATTTTAAGAGTTTGTTTTACCCTCCTATGCCCCTTCTAAAACATTCTGACATGTAATACAGAACCAGCTCCAGCAAGTCTCCCAGACCGAAATGTGTCTGTGGGAACTGGGTTCCTAACCACCACCAGAGCCTCATCTGCTGGAAGCAGTTCAGCAGGGTCCATCCTGGAAGTGACCCAGCTGAGCTAATGCATGGCACAACTTGATGCAGATCTAGACTCCAGTACTACACAATAGGAGTTTGGATAACATTTTTGTAGGTACTCACATCATAATCACTGAAATACAGATTTCTTATTTTGGAGTTCATAATACATAGTATTTTTTCTAATCTAATAATAATAAATGCAACACAGTTAAAACACTGAAACAAATCTACACAATAATCACTTAATTGTGATCACATACAGATCAGTGATACCCCAATACCACAACAGTCTTATTGGAAATCAAAGGCTATTAGAAATTGTGTGTGCATTTTGACCACATAACATGTGCAAAATATTCTGTAGGGGTGATCAGTCAAAGCAAAAAAGGAGAAAAAAAACGAGAAAAAGACCACCAAGAAGTCAAGGCGCTCTTCTGGCAGCCAAACAGCATTTGGCTGCCTCAGAGCTATATTCAACCTCTACCCTTGCTGGGATGTCTCTGCCTCTGTTCATGCTATGTGGAGCCAGCACTTCACACCTACACTGTAGTAGTTAACATCTTGCCAATACAAAGAAATAAAGGAAGCAGTCAATACCTAACTACTTGTAGAAGCACTGGATAAGAGAAAATATTCTTGGGCCCAGTCAAGCTTTTTGCCATCTTTATAGTACAAAAGCCAGAAGAAACAAGTGCTGTAGCTCACAGGGTGTTGACAGAGTGAAGCCAGTGTAATCACAGGAGCAAGAACCCATTTCAAGTAGTAAAAAACCTGCATTTGCAATTGGATATGGGGCAGGGAGGACTTTGAACTCTTGCAGAGGCACCTTGAGGTCTTCCATTCAATTCTTTGACTAACATATACCTTAAGTGAATCCTCTACCCATGCACTGGTCACTGCTTCTAACTGCCCATAGTTAAAACTATGCCAAATTATTTAATATTAAGTTAGGTGTCAAGCCAGAAACAAGCAAAGCACATGAGCCAAGGCCTTGTTCACTGACTGGTAACACTTACTTTTCCCATGATCAGCCTCAGAGTGGTCTTGCCTAGTTGCACAAATCATGGGTAGCCACTTGGCTACACCCACACATTCCCTGTCTTTCATATGGTACCTCCACTGAAGACCCCCCAAAAGAGGCAGCTCTCTGCATTACATCTAGAGCTTTGAACACATGCATATCTCTATCTTTGTGATGGAAATCCTTCATAAGGAAGATGACAAGCTTTAAAATTGTCTTTGTACTTTATAATTTATATGCTGTCATGGTTCTATGTTCATTAAGGTTGTTATTACAAGAGATAAATTATAAAGGGTGTGTACCTGGAGAGAGAGGAAAGCAATAGACTCTACCCTGGCATTATAGAGAATAATGGATAACCATTTAAAAATGATTCCTCCAACTGAAGCCTAGCTAATCTCTTTCCCAAATCTTAAAGCACAACTCCTTACTAATGACAATAATTTTTACTGCAGTTTCAATCTCTATATGTGAGGAGTTTGAGATAAGAAGAGCCTCCACCCCTGAGCCTCTCCATCTTCAAGCCGTGAAACAGAGAATTTGCAGACCCTTCCACTGCAGTTATAGTCATAATAAAACCAAGGGAAAAAAAAGCCAGAATACACCTGTCAGACAAGGAGAAACACAAAAGAGGTACGTTAGTGAAAACAAAAGTATTTATATACATTAGCTATACCACTATGATACATTTAGAATTAAACAAAATAATTAAATTGCTTTTCTGCCTTCTTTCTTACGTTAGGCATAAAATAGAAACAGGGGGTTTGTTGTTAAATGAAAAATTTGAAAATACAGATAAGCTGGAACATGAGAATATATAGGAAATTAGTGTTTAAATTCAACAACCTACCTCTGAAGCTCTGATCTTTTCTTTTCAGCTGACAGTGTTGAAATGCATTAATTTATCGTATCCAAATGTTTTAAGAGGGTGTATTCAATCATATTAAAAGCAGGCCTTATTTTGCTGAAAATACAAGCTGAAGGCAGGTACTCTACAGCTGGAGATACAAGACCATATGCTACTTCCATGTCTGATCCTGTTGCAGCAGGATCCACAGAAACTGTACCAGATTACTATGGACAGATGTCTTGAACAAGAATAACTTACAGGAAGTGCTCCATACAGCACATTTCTGAACAAGAAGACAGCAGTAGTAACCAGCTTCTCTTTCCATTTTAGAATACATTTGAGTTGCTCTAATCTCTGGCTGTTGCTAGATACCAAAAGCTACTGTGAATTTAGGAATCAGACCTGTTCTTCAGTAATAACCATGAAATTTTACCCCACCTCCTACCTTGCTTTCATGAACTGACAGATATACACCAAATACATATATGTACATAGATTTACATATAGGTCTAACTAATCAAACTCGCTGCATGCTGCTTCATACTTAAGCTGCTTTAGGATTTCCCTCTCCTGCTGCCCTCACCCCCCTTCCCAGCCCACAGCACAGCCAGGTGCTCTTAATCCTTCTGCAAAACAGGCCTTGCCAGCAGAGCAAGGAATATACCAATTGATTGCTGCCAGTTCCAATATTTGACTAATGAAACTAAAATGACCACCCAAGAGAACTTTTTTGTGTACTTAAACTCAGGGAACTGGTGAAAACTTTAACACTTTCATGCATTCCCTTTCATGTCTCCCCGGTATGAAACAGCATGAGTCCAGATTTGATCAGGGCCCAAGCAAGTCTTGAGGTGAACAGAGGGAAAAAAAGACTTCTCGAATAAAAGTGACATTACCATATATATGAATACATTTCAGAGAAAATAAGATTTTTCAACTATTCCTCAAAGTTTGGTTGCTGTGGGGAAAAAGAAGGTGTTGTGGAGGGCAAGGTGAGGAATAAAAATGAACTTTTTCCTTTTTTTTAAAGATATTTCAGAATCAAATTAAAGATTGCATTTTTTTCCTAGTTCTTGACAATCTCCAAGAGAGAATTAATAAAATAATTGAGTGAAAGAGTAAAAAATACAATCAAAGAATCACAGAATGGTTTAGGTTGGAAGGGACCTTGAAAATCATTTTGTTCCAACCCCCCTGCCATGGACACAGACACCTCTCACTAGACTAGGTTGCTCAGAGGACCATCCAACCTGGCCTCAAAAACTTCCAGGGTTGAGGCATCCACAACTTCTTCAGGCAACCTGTTCCAATGCCTGTCCTCATAGTGAAGAATTTCTTCCTTATATTTAATCTAAACCTACTCTCTGTCAGTTCAAAGCCATTCCCCCTTGTCCTATCCCTACATGCCCTTGTAAAGTCCCGTAACAATCCTTACGTTTCCAACTGTATTCCGAAACTCTATTTGTATTTTTGGCTTCATAGAGGTGAAATGATTCTTTGGGAAAGAGTTTCATATAACTTACATCACAGGCTTGAGAAATAGGAAGTTTCTGAGAAATACATGGATCATTTGCCCTCTGGAAAACCAGAGGACTCTGGAACGAACTGGGAACAATTGCTGCAGAGATATAGCTAACCACCATATACAATCAGAACACCTTAAAGGACTCGGAAAGCAGAATTAATCTTTTCCATTTCTTTGATGTATCACTCTAATTTCACAGAGCCTGACTAAAGCACAATAGATATGAGCACAAGCAATTACTGCCAGGAATTTTAACGTGTTTCATACATTCCCCCATTTTTAGGTGCTAAAACCCAGATAAGTTTAGAGAACTATTTCTCTAACACCTACTTGAACATATCTAATTCTGTGCACTTATTAGTCCCTGCTACAGCAGTTGATTTCTTAGAAACAATGTCTCTTGAAGTTTTGTCTGGAGAACTAGATGTGATGCTGCAGAATTACACTTTGCTACATAGGCATTGTAGCAAATACATTGTTTATAGGAAATGAGGTATTATCCACACAAAAATAATTGTACTTCTTTGGCACAGCACACCTTCATTCAAAGTGTAATTCCAGTGAATGTATGCTAGAAGGTGACAAAGATCACCCTGGAATTCTTTTTTGCCTTATATCAAAAGGAAGAGAGGAGGCAAGTAATTCAATCCAAGGCAGAAGAGCCTTCATCCAACAACAAGCCTCTGGAGTCTGCAAGATGAATCCAGTGTTTACTACTACTGCCTCTAAAGAGCCATAAAGGCAGGTCAGACCAGGACTATTAATACCCCTGGTATCTGCAATGAGTTCTGCCCTAGAGGTTTCTTGGCACTGTTGCTGCCTTACCCTTGGTGCCAGACCTGCTGTCTGCTGCTCTTTATGCACGTACTGGCAGGGTGCACAGACCAGTCCAGCACATGGGAACATGACTGGAAGTTGCTAAATTAATTGATTATGCCAGATTGCAACCTCCTCGCCTGAGTGTACCCTTCTGAGAAGTGAAAGGCTTAACCAATGGGAAACAAAATCCCACAGATGATACTGAAAAAGATGTTAGATTTTAAAAGCCGAAAAAGAGTGAAAGAATATCTCTGTCTGCAGCCACACTATCCCCTGCCAGGCTCTTCTTTTCTTCCCTATGATGCATCCCATTCTCGCAACAGACTTTCTTCTCCTGTGCATATCCTGCTAAACAAGTTTTACTCTAATTAATTACCCTGCTGATATGAAATCACAAAAGGATCCTGGTCTTCCAGGTACATTCAGAATCATTAACACATTCAAAGAATGAAGCCTACCTCTCTCAAAAAAACCACCACTACAAACAAACAAAGCCAAAAAGCATTCTTCTTCAAAGAAACATGATATTGGCAGTTTCAAACTGCAACCAGTTAACTCTGGTAACAAATATGCTTCAAGACCATCACTACTGCCCAATTATTTACCTAATTGGGGAATAAATTAACTAGTTAAGCTGTTTGGACACTGAAATCATCCTAAAGCTTAATATGAAACATCATATATTAAAATTTCATGTATCTGACATTTTATAAGATGATCACTATTAAGATTTCTAATCCAACTTCTTTTGCTGAGACAACAGTTTCATTAACTGCCATAGTGCAAATCTAATGACGCATGGAAATTATGCCTCAAAAACATCAACAAGCAGAACTGTCACAGGAGATGCCTTCGAATCTGGGCACCAACTTTCCATTTCAACACTGGCTGATACAGAGACAGCAGCCAACTTCATCTGCACTAAATATGTCTTCTTAGAGGAAAATAGTAATGGAAAGAACACTATCATTACATGTGCAGAGGAAAGAATACAAGGACCAAAGACAGAATTTTTCTCATAAAACACATAATTTTCAATTAATTTGCAGGTAATTACAAGACATAAAAATTGTTAATAGCTCACATTTGGGGAGTTTTTTAGTTGGTTTACTTTAATATTCTGTGATGTTATTTAAGCTCCTTTTGAAGTAAGAATGGGATTGAATGAAGAATGTTTGGAGTATGCTATGATTTGGCAATGCTGCACTTCAAACATCATGGAAGTTGTGGGTGAAGGAGAGTAGTCCCAGGACACCAGCCCACAGAATGATTCTAAACAAACATCTTCAGTTCAGTTCAGTGTAAGAAAGCTTAGGCCATGTCAAACAGCAAATTTCATTTTGAAGCTTTTCTGTATAAAGCAAACTATGGTTTTATGTCTTATTGCTGTAAAATACAAAATTTGTACATTTTTGTTCAATGCAAAAATTCAGTGTTTTCATGTCACATTGTAGAAAGAAGAAAAATGAGGTAATAATTCTACATATGCACTACTCTGAGCTTCCTGTTGTATTTCCAATTTCCATAGTAAAGATAATTTTCATTATACATTTGAAAAATTTCAGGCATATACAAAGATATAAAGTGACTGCTAGGTAATTTCAGTTTCAGAGCTTTAAACCTCTATGACTAGCAGCTTATTAATAAATAAAAAATTAAAAAAAAAAAAGCCACAAAACACCAAACAAACCACAACTTGGAATTACTTAGTGTCTCAAAAAAGCCCAAGATCAAAAGCAGTATAAATGTACACTAAATAAATATGATAACAGTCCTCAAATTTATAATTGATATATTTTCTTATGTTTAGAATAACAAGCATTTAAAAGTAATGCTTGTCAAACAAGCATTTAGAAGTAAATCAGTGTCAAAACTGACTCACATATGGCTACTCTGCAGGAACACTATTAGATTTCAATGGCAAAATGTTCATCAAAATAATACTAATTAAAATAACCATGTTGGTATTAGTTGTGAAGAACAGCAGCACTCCTCATACTACATAAATGTGGTTTTGACTCAAAAATTAAATAATTTGCAGGTGTCCATTTCAATCTTAATGCAGGTTTTTTGGAAGCAAGAGGAATTCCATATATATTTAGTCAGCAGGCTGCTGATGCTTCTATCATGCTTAGAGAGCCCGTATCACATAAGCATACACTTCTTTGTAATAGCTTGGAGTAGCATAAAGATTAGATTGATAAAGTAATATATATATACACACATATATATTACCTGTTCTTGCCTCTCCAGCCACTTGTCCACCATGGGATGACTGGCACTTAACGATGAACGAGCATTGTCTCTCTGAAACTGGTTAGACCAGCTACTAGTATCTCGTGGTAGGCTTCTGTAGTTTTCATCTTTCTAGTTTAAAAGAAACAAAAAAGTGTCTTATAAAAAACAACCAGTCCTTGCACATTAACAATGCAACTGGTTATTAAACGAATATAAAAGGAAGACTGACAAAGGAGAACACAGGTTGGGCTGGACCCAAGGACACCGCCACTGCTCAGCCATTCTGCTGCAAGAGCTCCCTTTCCTTAACACCAGGGAAGCCCAACTAAAGCCTCAGTGGAGTTGTAGATCTTGCACCCATTCATGCTTCCCTTCCTCTCTTTTCCACCTTCAAACCTCTAGTGCACAGACTTCCCAAGTAACATATTCAGCAAGGCTTTCAGAGCAACATGCTCCTTATTTTCATTCCCAAACAAGAATCCCATCCAGTGACAGCTACAGCCACTATGTAATTTTCCCAAGTCTCTGTATGTAATCAACTTT
Source organism: Pachyramphus minor (assembly GCA_013397135.1). NCBI lineage: Eukaryota > Metazoa > Chordata > Aves > Passeriformes > Tyrannidae > Pachyramphus > Pachyramphus minor. Next base: position 707,502 of record VYXB01004472.1, on the reverse strand, counting down.
ACAATCAAAGAGGTCTCACTGCTCCAGGTACTGTCCTTTAGACCAGAATAACATGCTGTAGAGTTCAAAACTTGAATTTATTATTCCACATAACAATGCTTTGCTTGGTTTGCCTGAAGGTATACAAATACAGACACATTTGTAGAACAGCAGCAGATGGAGATTGTGCTGACAGAGGTACATCGATCCCACTGAGACTGATAGAAAATTATTTTTTTTCTTTTTAATTGATGAGTTTGTCTGCACATCTTTCCCACAAGCTGTACAAATTCTTTGGCTTCTAAAGATTATTAGTCCTTACTCAGACTAATCACTAAAAGCCAATAAAAGCACAGAGGCAGACTCCTAATGATGGGAGTCACCTTTAGCCTAAAATCAGTGTTACTGATAACTTATATAGCTTAGTTATCTCCAACTGAAATAATACATGGAACTGAAATTCTGCTTAGCTTTTCAAAAGAGGATTATAAATACAGTATAATATATATATGTAAGTATCCTTCCTTCAGAAGGGGAGTATTTTATGCAGTCAATGTTTGTTTATCTTCATGCCAAATCACATAATTTAGAGAGAGTATCTATTTTTGAAACAGGACTGTAGTCCTACATATTTTGCAACATTACCACTTTCAGGAATCTCAGAAGTCTCTAAAATAATAAACAAATACCAGTGCACATTTGCAGCTAAAAACAATTATTTTCTTTATTTGTAGCACACAGCAGATTTTTGGCCCTTTCTTACATCAATACTTTATTCCATCAGCATAAGTATTTCCTTTCCCCATTTGCCATACTGGTATTTCTTTGCCCTGGCACAATATTAGTCCAATATTCTAGATGCACCATCAATTCCCTTACAATTGTCCTTCACAGCTATATTAAATGTATGACAGGCTTTGCTAGGAAATTCAGGTCTCAATATAACTGTGAAACACAGCACCTTACAAAAGCTTCCTGTTCAAGAGCAGTCTTTTCCCACACATATCAAACTTAAGCTTTCTTAGCCGATGACAACCTCTTTTCTTGAAATACTTTGTAGTAGAAGTCTTCCATTTCAAGACATTAAAGCTAATTTCAACCAGTACAAAATAACCTTGCAAAAATATGTTTGCACAAGTAACCCGCCTAACAAATCACCATCATAAAATAGTTTATCCTGCCATGAATGAGGTAAAACGTTTGTGTCTTTCAGCAACCAAAACCAATCCAGTTTTCCAGTGTTGGTTAACCACACAGCAAACTAGAAACTTGCTCAGTGTCTGGCTTAGAAAGGGACAGTGGAAGTCAGCTTTGTACAACTGTCCCTCAGCAAAGCCATAAAAGCCAGGGAATGCTATGTACAAATTGATTTTTTTTCCTGTTGCTTCTCTTAACCAATTCTTTTCTTCAGGTGGCGGGGTGGCAGTTCCTGTAAGCCAAAACAACAATTTCTCTTGTTCAAAGTGGTGGGCAGGTGTAACAACAAAATCAAAGCCTGACAAAGAAATAACAAAAAAATCATTTCATGTACAAAACCACCCATACAGTTGGTGCACATGTTATTGTCATCTAACAATAACTGATAGACCATCACCTTCTCTGAACAAACAAAAATTTCTTCCTATGTAACAAGATGTTTTCTGTATTTCTGTACTTTATAGATAATTCCATTTTTTATTGATTCATGTTTACAATGTTCAATAGAAACTTTTTTGAAAGGCATTTTTATTTATAAAACACAAAGTTCTCTCTCCACACAGCATCTATTACCCATGCACAGGAGTGTTTTGCAAGAGCAAGAGAGAAGGAAAAAAGTTCATCTAGGGGTGTGTTGTTCTTCAATCATTCAATCACCAGGCCTGGGAATCATGCCGGACAGTCTTATTGCACAGAGTTTATATAGGAACTTTGTGTTGTAAAAAGTCTCAAGTATCACAGTACACAGAGTAAGTGAAATTATCTAAGCTAAGAGAGCCTCTGGTGCATCTACACTAATGTCAAGAATTCTGCAAAGAGTTTACTCCTAATATTATCTGTGTTGACCAGAAGAGTATATTCATCCCATCTACCAAAATATTTCTGCTTGTAGCCCACTTCAGTGGAAGACTGCTTTTCTCCTACTAAGGCCTATATCAGTTAATTTTATACAGTAGGCAACCAAGTCACTCAGCAATTTTTCTGACAGCAGAAATAAATGCTGGAATGGTAGAGGGATGTGGTTTCTGTAACTTCTTGTGTTTCTCAGCACTGTTCAGAGGCTCCAAACAGTGCTATTATCAGATTGAAATAAAATACCAGTGCTGCAATCACACACAAAATCATGTTTGTGTTGGCCAAACAGTGAAACATTAGAAGACCAACCAGCCACAGACAAGTCCTCCACTCCTTTCTTCATCACTGCTTTTTGGCAAGCAGCTACCCCTGTACCCAACAGGTGACAGCACTGGGACAAGCACCAAGCCAGACCTGGAGCAGAGAGAGAGCAGCATTTTCAACACTGCCACACACAGTCATTCACACAGACAGCTGCACAATAAAGCATCAAGGTGCTCCTGACTACCTGTCACCCCATCTATGGGGGTTTCCATTACTGCTACTGCCACATCTAATTCAAAGATAGCAGTGGTGATCAACTATAGAGAAGGAGGTGAAAAATAATGCTGCAGCTCAGACACTGGGATTTACTGAACCAGTTGCAGTGCTGCCTGCTATTTTATATATATATGTATATATAGGCTTGTCATTTTTTTTTTTTTGTAAAATATGCAAATGTTAACCCAAAAAGCTTTACTTGTCTTCAGCATGATCTAGCATTAGCACACATACTCCCAACATCCAACTGGAAAAGGTGTGTGTCGCTTTTAGCTGCAATACCATAAAAAAAAAGATTTCATGGTACAGAAGCCATCGGGGTCACACAGGGAATTCTCATTTCTTCTGGAGCTGCAGCTGTAAGCCCTCCTGGGACCAGGGCTGACACGCATCATCAGTTACAATTAAATGCTCTAATTTTTTTTTTAAAAAAAATTCTTTCCCAAACATCTTTGGGGACCACAGGCCATGTCAGCTTTATCACATTTGAAATGGAAATTGATCAATATAATACTAAAACTGGCAAGTCATAATATCACCAGTACACTTAACAGCGGCGTTTTGCAGTAATTTTAATGAGGACACATAATCTACCACTTTGAGATTTAGTTCAGCTTGGTGTCCCTGCGGGGCTTTGCTGGAGGGTTGGGTGAAAGGGGACAGGAAAAATGAAGCTATTTTGCTATACTTTTAATTTCAGATGCTTTGCAATATATAACAAGATCCTCATCAAAGACTCTGCAGCTTGTAGATGAAATGATGCATTTGCATGATCTGTGTAGTTCAATTACTAGCTGCCAGTGCAAAAGCTCACTTGTGATTTTAACCCACAGTTGTACCCCTACAGATTCCCAGCACCACGAACCCAACCAGAACGTCCTGCACATGGTACAGTGACAGTTCCACATCTGCTACCTCATTTGCTACTAGGCCACTTTCCAAACAGTGAAGAAGGTGGGTTTTCCCTTTGTTTTAACCTCCTGAATGTGCAGACTAAAGTGCAGCAAATTTTCATGTGCTTTTTTTTTTAAAAACCCACAACCTAGATAGCATTACAGCAGGGGTAAAATAGATTAAAGACCCCTTCAAAGTAATCCTCTGAAAGAAGATTCCGAAGTTTAAACCAAGTTTTCACTTTTGTTATTTATACAGAAAATAGCCCATGTCTCATTTAGGATCTTCACTAAGAGACCATTTTGGACACTGACCTTTTTTTGCTATCCAATCTTTTCCTGTAAACTGTACACTTTTGGAATGGCTCCTCATTTGCTTGGCTTTAGTTCCTTGTCATGGCCTCAGATGGAGATAGGATTTGTTGATGAGAGGTGAGATTTTGTGTAGTCTTTTGAGATTATAATTTCACTTGAGAGACTTTGGGCAAATTCATGCCTACAAGTGCATTTGTTGTTGAATCACTATAAAGGTGGCCCTTCTTTCTTTTTTATGCTCCATGCTTTTTTATTTCCATGTTAGAACCTGAACAGTTTGGTGTCACTCTCAGACAGGATGCTAAAAGCTGCAATTACCAAAACAGTCACACAATTTATGTAAATAACTCTCCGATGAAAACATCTGTTTATAAATGCAGTAATACAAACATATATCCATTTTCCATGCTGTCTAAAGGTGTTGCCATCAGTTTTTTGTTTGGTTGAGGTTTTGTGGTTGCTTTTTAACTGGATTTTAGACAAATAAATACGTTATAAGACCAACTGGATCCCCATTTCAAAAAAAAAAAAAAAGGAAAAAGAAAAAGAAAAAATAAAGAAGACTGCACGAATAATGTTTATTTAACAAGGCAAATACATTACATATGGAAAATTCATTAACCAAACAGATGTATTGCAGGAAGGGAAATTCCATTTAAAAAAACCAACTACTTACATAGATGTCAGATTTGGAACTATTCTCTCTATTCATCGACATCTTTTAACAATTTATACCAAACGTCAACAGTTTTACCTCAAAACTAATTCCATCGGTCACTCCTTTTAACTATCCATACATGTTAAGAAACTGACACTACTGCTTGGGGGAGCTTCCTTTTCGTCCCAGTAGCTTCAGTTTATTTTATCATTTCACAATTTAATTTCCAAGCTTGCTCTTTTTTTGATGCATACTGAAGAACTAATGACCCCAGAAACTACAATAATCCAGATACAGAACAGCCACCTAGCACATAGAAGGAACTTGTTACATTCACCCCGTATCAGGAACCTTTGATCTTAGGCCATTCTCCAAGAAGCAAAGTAAAAGAGGACTCCCACATTAAAGAATTGTCACAGCATCATGGCTCCTATCAGATCTGACATGGAACACAGGCCATTTCCAGCGACTGGTAAAAACAGATTTGCAGAAGATACAAATCTAAGAACCTAATAAAGAACTTGCATGCACTATTTACAATAAAAATAGATGAGAAGAATGACCACTCTATAGTCATTCTGATATTTTCAGAAAGACTTGCCTTTAGAAATGATCCTCTGTATAGGTCATGAATGGAATTAATGTATTATGCATGGACAATAGCTCATTAGTGTTCTGCTTAAGTTCTATCGCCTTCCACTCAGAAATTTCCAGAGTTGTCCAATTCTAATTTATATATTCTATGTTATCCTTTGACTGACAAGCGAAGCCTGACCTTAAAAACAGAGCAATAACTAAGGGTCATGATGAACAGACAGTTTTCTGTGCATGTAGTGTTCTATGTAAATATTTAGTGTCAAAGGATATAGGTTAAATTAAGAGTAAACTAAAAAACATGAGACTGCCTATCCAAAACATTATGTTGATCTCTCTTGTTTACAACATAGAAATCAAAAATGTCACGATCTCTACACGTACACATGCAAAGCTAGAAGTTTCCAAGCAGTAAACACTGTTATTTCTCAGATGGAAAAACAGAAAAAAAGCTGCTTCTTCCATTCACTCTCTACTTATTAATCTCACAATAAAACCTCACAAGAGATAATGCAAAACAACCTAAATAACATACAGCAGTTTATATTCAGTAATTATAATTCAGAAGCTGGATTTTATATCTGTAAGCTTAACTAAAAAGACATAGCATTCCATGGTCTCATTTTAAAGTAAAATAAATTAACCGGTTAACTTAAGATGAAGCAACAGTTCTGATTCATCTACACATTAGACTTAGAAATAATTTTCCTCTTCTACTGTTCTTCATTCAAGTGAAATATTCTCTTATGCTGTGCTACTTTAAAGGTATCTAAAGAGTTTTAAGGTATGTCCACCCATATATGGTATGTCCCCCTATGGTGTATGCCCTATATGGGTATCTGTTTAAATGCAATAATGTAATTATGCACAGTCCTGCCATTTTCATGAGAGATTTGCTTTTTTACACAAATGTATACATTGTACATCAATTTGGATTTTGATAAAATATAATTTTTAAAGTTCTGTGTTCATTTTAAGTGTCGACATTCCTTCATTTGATTCCTTGGGAGAGCCACAAAATTAAACTGCAAGGATGGGAAAAAAGCTGATAATAAATTAATTTAAAAGTACGCTCTGAAGACAGGATTTAACAAATAGAATGTCAATATTAAATATATTTGAGTAGCTAAGAGAAACAGGAAACAAGAGGGTACAGGAAATCGCACAAGGACCTTATATCTGGATCTTGAAATGAAGAGCATCTGATACACCACCAGCAGTATCCTTTAAAGTTTGAGGTAGATACTTGTAGGTCACCATACCTCTAAAATGCTGCAACTGACTGTTTGTATGTTCAGAACCTTGCATCTGTGGTTCTGGAATCAAGAAAGGAGGCTATGATATATGGTAACCATTCTCTCTTCTCTGAGTAACCAAACTCTTTTTCCCCTCTTTCTTCGGTAAATTGACGACCATTGAGAAGTGCAGGTATTTAAGGTCAGAAGCACGAAGGCAATGCCCCAAACCCACGGCAAGCAGCAGTGCCTTCTCACACATCCAGCCCATCCTTCCCCCCAGCACCCACCCTCACCCAAACCACCACTCTTCTCCAGATGGAACAACACGGACAGAGGTTTCCGCAAGGCTCCCAGCAAAGCATCCGTCACCTCACCCAACTTGCCAGCTCATTTCAGACCTTGGCCAGAATCCCTCCTGCGGTCTGTGAGGAAAGCCCAAAGGGGTACCAGACAGGTGGCTTGTAGCAGCATGTTTCTCTTTTATCTGCATTTATAGCAGCATCAACACCTTCGGCTCCTTGCAGTCTAAGGGGTCTTTCTCACACTGAACAGATTCCCATCTTTCTCGCTCTTATGGTTTTAATTTTTATCCACATTTCTTTTACTTCATGTGCTCAGCAGGCAATGCTCTTAAGTTGAACATCTGTGTACAGAAGCTGCAGAGCTCGTTTATACAGAGATAATAAAACTGGGTGGTAGCAAACAATGATCATCCCCTTTCTGTCAAGGCTGTGAAACAAAACCAGGCTCAGTGACCTGTTAAGTGTTTCAGCCCCAAAGTTAGTCATAACAGAATTAAGCCCAGAAGGTGACTAGGCATTCCTAGTTTGAAATCCTGTTTATTCTGGAGCTGAATTTCCCCACTAACCAAAGCTTACCATCACCTTCCCAGCCATACTTGTTCTTTGCACTGATTAGTTCCACATATGAGTGAATTTTATTCTGAGACTGCCTGCTTGTCTTTCTTGTCTGCTTATATGATTAGTATTCATTGCAAGATGAGATAAGTTAATTTAAAAATGCAACAAATATAGCAAAAAAAAAGCTGAAACTTTCACTGTTTAAAATATGCAGTTTCAGGTCAGAACACTGTTGGGAAGCATAGCCTTCAACCTGAACTGTACTTTGAAGTTCTTTTTCTTGCTAGCTACACATTCAGCCAACATCCAAACATGCTTTGCACCAATACATAACCTTGATAATCGGAAAACAAGACACAAACATTTGAATCTGTGAAAACCCTTGAACCACAAGTGTATATGGTTGCATGGTTGTAGGTTACAACTAAACAGATGAAAGCAAGTCAAAACCCAGATCCAACTGTTGCCAAGGTAAATACATGTTCCTCTAAACTTAAAAACACAACACTAAACCTGAACATCTTACTTTTTTTTCTTTTTTTTTTTTTTTACAACTTATTCAATCTTTTATTGGTCTACTCTTTCAGGCAAAGAGTTTTTCATCCTCAAACCCAGGGAGAGTAGCAAAACCATAAAAAATTAAAAACAACAGAGATGTAGATTTAAACGTGGGAATTTACAAAGTATACATTCACTTAGACAAATGGCAAAGAAGCAATCTTCAATTATTCTATACCATGTACTTCAGAGCTTTTTGTTTTCAGTATAGCTTTCATTGTCTCTCAGAGAGGTGCTGTACACCACATTTACTGAAGTGAAAAGACAAACAACCTGTGCACATTCCACCACTCCTTCATCACCAGTAAGAGACTCACTCATCCAGACCCTCCTTGGCATTCCCAGCTTGTGATGCAGCACCGTGTCCCCTCATATATGGACCAGATATTGCTTACCCAGACACTGTTCACCCATCACAGACAGAGAGACATGGGCTAGCACAGCACTGGGACTAAAAATACACACTCTTCCTGTGTGATGAAGAACAAAGATGGAGAATGATCAACAGACTTGCTCAGCCTCAGAGCAGAACTGGAAAAAAACCTCACCAGTTCTCAGATCTTACAGTAATAATCTGTCTCTTTTGGTGGACAGAGAGGAAATTTGGCAGATGGGCATTCACAAATGGATGACTTGGAGCAAAAAGAGGTGAGACAACAAAGGAGATGGAGAAAATCACACCTTCACTTTGGATTTGTTGTTTTTATTGTTTTTCCATGCTTAACACATCTGGTCATGACTGACTTTTGGATGAAAACAGCTGAATCCTGTCCATGTACACAGTCCTCAGCAAACAGAACAGCACATATCAAGTGGTGCACATCAGCTGTTACCTCTGTGCACTAGGAAAGAATTTTTCACTTTGTGTCTCTCATTTCCAACTTGCTGGTGATGATAAGAAATACTGAATTTGGTTTTGTATTTTGAAAGGCAGGAATTTCGATGTTTTTCCTAGAGGTTTTATTTTTTATTGCATTAAAATATCACCAGCTACTCTGTTAAAGAAGTCAGACAACTCTTCACGGTATTCAGTGAAAGCACTAGAGGCAATGGGCACCTAAAGAAATACAAGTTACTTTATCAAAACATAAGAAAAAACTTTTTTACTCTAAAAGTGATTGAATACTGGAAGAGGTTACTCAAAGAGGTGGTGCAGGCTCCATCCTTGGAGATATCTATACTCAAAACCTAACTGGACACAGACCTGAGTGACCTGATCTGGCTGCCCCTGTTTTGACCAGAAAGGCTGGGCTAGACAGTCTCCAGAGGTACCTTCCAACCTCAGCTGTTCTGTGATTCTGTGAAAGTCATAAATTTTACATACTACCCAGGACAAAAATAACACATACTATGTTTATTTTATATTGCACTCTCTTTGGGTATGATTCCTCTAAATTATTTCATCATCATAAGACAAGCTGCCAGCAACGAATTACTATCACAAAGAAAGAAAATGTATGCATATAGCTTTTGTTTTCTTGAATTTCCATTATTCTCTCTCCTATAACAACATTTTCCACATTAAAACTCTATTACATCATCAGCGGATAACCCACTCTTCATTCTCCTTCCTCTCAGTCTATGTGAAATCACATCTTGAACTACAAAAATCATGACTGTCTTACTGAAAAGAGAGAATCCCTGCTCAAATAAACCTGGGTGAAGAAATATTTGTGCCTATTGAATTTTTCAGAATTTCTGTTTCAAATGTTGCATTTTTATTTTAAAAGCAGAAAGCTGTATTCATCATGTGGGGGTATAAAAACCTATCATGACAAAGGCTCTTTGCAGATACCCTGTACTTCTCCTTAGCAGATTCTGTTGAATTACAGCACCTTACCAACACTGTTCATCTGGTACTCAGTACCTCCCTTCTGCAGGAGTACAAATGGTACCAGGAGTACCAAAGAATAAAGTTCCCAAGAAGCATCAGTAACACTTATGTCTTTTATTCCCAGAATGATGTCCAGTCTATTAGTCCACAGTCTTCCCTAGTCAATTTAATAGATTTACACCCTGCAATTCAGACTCTCTGACTATAAAATGACACTAACACACAAAGTTCAAATACATTGCTCTTCAATCTTTTGAATTATACTTAAAATCTATTAAACCACCATGTCTTTGGTGACAGTGACAAAGCAAACTTCACTAAGATGTGTTTAAAAAAACCTCAAAGCTAAATGAAACTAATTTTCACTTTAAATCTGATTTTGACACTGACATACCATTATTGTATGAAGCTTTTCAAAAAATGTGTTCATGATTTTCCCTACCTAGACACATTTCATTAGGGAACTACTTTTTTTATTCTGTTTACAAAGAGGATTAGAAAGCATTGCATCTTTCACATAAATATAAAACCCTGCTACCCAACAATCTGAAAATTTGCACTACTCATTCTTAGCCCATGGGAACAGCAAAAATACCTGGAAGAGGAGATGTGGATCCAACCTCAGTTTACAGGTAAGGTATTTGACAGTAGATGAGACTTAGATCACTCACATAAAGTTTCAGATTCTTTCTCTGCAGTTTATAGAGCCCAAAAAGATTAGGTTTCAAAGAAGAAAGAAAGCATATCCTAAAAACAATTATTATTCCTACAAGGCACCACGATTTTCCACCTAGAAATACGCATATGGACAAACCCATTTAACAACAAATAAGCAAAAAATTTGGCTGCTGACTAAATGGCAAAGACAAAAAGCGAAGGAAAAAAGCAATTACACAACAACGTGCCAAGTACACTCAGTTATGTGTTTGCTGTTGCTGATCCACCCCACAGATCATGTTGTGTGCCATTTGCTTTGCTCCAGGTGGATGAACCCAAGAACGAGAGCCACATGCACAAACATTTTTCTCTCTCTTGAGCTCTTCTTAACATGCATTTTCACTTCTTTCTGCTCTACCAATTTTGTTATCTCTGAGGGAACAATATCAGAATCAGAAAAGTCACAGTGGGAAGGTTTTCCTAAGCCGGTTAGCCATGGTGTATCTCTGCAATAAGCATGGCAGGTTAACTAGATAAGCCTTGCACCTTTCAGAGAAGCAGGATCAAAGCAGGTAACCACAAATGGAGATGCAAATTGAAGAAAACACACTGAAAATATGTGGGATAATTAATTCACAGTCCTTATAAGATGCAACATATCTGGTTGTTGCATTTACATTCTTCCAATACCATAACACAAACATCTAAGGGAAAAGAAACATGATTTTCATTAATGCAGCTCATATCTATTATGGGTAACTAGTTAAACCCATAGGCTTTGGTACTGAATTATTAAGAATGTGATTCAAAATAACAGTTATTCAGAAAACAACAATATCAAAAAATATTTCAGTGCAGTGGAAGAAAGCACACATGATATGTTTCAGCTGTGTACAATCTCTTCACCTATACAGTTCAACACAATTCAAACAAAATCACAGCTTGCAAATCACGTATTACTCCAGGCCTCTGGGAAGAGATTTCTACTAAGAGATCTCTTCTTGTTTCATTAGAATGGCTCAAGGAAGCAAGAGACAGCATTAAGTCATGGGTCACTAGGTAATACAAATATGTCTCACATGTACACAAAAAATATCTGAAAGTGATTTTAATATTCAGTTTAAAATAAATCCCAAGAAGTGAATTTACCTACTAAAGCTGAAGATAATCATAAGCCAGTTCTGTGAATACTGTCACAGATGAGGAGATCTAATCATTTGGTTGAAATCACTAATGGGAAGGATGAGGTTAGGAATTACTTAGCTGAGTACACTTACCAACACTACAATAACTTTTAAATAATCAATAATTCTGCAAATAAATAAGTACTTTGGGACAGAAAACACCTGGTTTCCAGTTACTCTACCAGGTGAACAATACAGATAATAGAAATTAAGCAAGATTCAAATTCTCTAAGGAAACACAGAGTTTATTGTGATATCCTGACAATAAATGTTTCCTTACAATGAGATTATCTAAGAAATGGATGAGAGTGCACATCCAGTTTAGGGCAAGGATTTCACGTCAAAACATTCTACTTATTGTAGCAGAAATGCATCTCAAGCTCAACACACCTCAAAATCTTCGCAGGACTAACTCAGGCCCCTCCAAAGCAAACTGTGTCTCTGTCTGCTCATTCTCTTCTTTCCCCAGGGACAAAGCAGATCCTACTGTCTCCATCTATCCTAGTAACTACAGGCAGCACTACAGTTTCTTCAGTAGGATCCTTCAAACAGCCCGTATTTTCCCTCTTCCCTTTTTCCCTTTCTGTTGCCCAGAACTACTGGCATATGTCCTGGCTCCTCACAGACTTTGGTGCATGGCAGCACTCCCACCCCTTCATTTCATCTCAGTTTGAGTATCTGCCCATTTTCCTGCCATTCCAAATTCTTCCTACCCAAAATGAAACAAAGACCAATAAGAAGTCTTCTCTCGCTTGTCCCCAAGAAATAAATCCCCTCTGCTAGGTACATGCAGTTTCCCCTCTGCTAATTCCTCCAAAAATTGGACAGGGTTTCTACCTGTCAATTCCTTCTCTTTAGAGGTGACGGACTGAAAGTAATGTCACTTCTTAAGAGTCAGTAGGTGGATGAAGCTTTTGGCAACTCTCCCAGAAACCCGTTTCTTGTTTCTGCAAGATACTGCTGGGGCAAAGTTGCTAATCTACAACTGTGCTGCAAATCTCAGCCCAAGAACATATGTTCTTGTGCTGTCAAGAGAGAGAACTGCAGTGAAAACATTACATAGTGCCAACCGCCCACAAAAGATATATGGGTGCTCAAGCCCAATGCACTGAGCAGAAAATTAAGATTGTTCTCATTGCTTTTCTCAAAATGTCTGTCATCTATAATCAATGAAACAGTCTGGAACAAAGCACAGCCATCTCTTTGTTATACGAGTAGCTGAAGAAAACAACCTAACATAAGAAAAGTAGTCAGGACTTTCTATGGCTCAAATAACACAAATACATTTGTAAAAACTCAGTGTTAGTACTTTGGTGATCGGTGACAGGAACTTCAAAAATGCAACTTTTAAAATAATAACAGAAATGAAATTGTTGTTGTTATTGGGAAAAGAAAGCAGAATTCTTAATATCCATTCCTAAGAGAAATAGGATTGACTACAAAATCTTGACTCACATGAAGCAATCAAGACACTGAAATCATAAAAAAACAGTCTAGCATGAATCAATTTGGGATTAATTCATAACACACATTGCACAGCAATTACTATTTAATTCCAGATGTTTACTGTATCTTACCTATCAAAAATAGTGCAGTCATCTGCTTTATTCAAAGGACCAATATAAAGAGTACGCAAAAAAGGTAAAAGACGTTATCAGTATCTATTGTGCTAATTTTAATTTTTTCCAATCTTCTTGATTTAATGTTCTCTGGTCCCTTGCTTCCCATCACTATATGAGATCACACGCATTCCTTTCTAGTTTAGTCTAGTGTACTCCAGCAGACATGAAATATTTTCAAAAAAATCAAGAGTAGGTACATGCTGAACAACTAATGATGCAAGAAAACTAGTGAGAAAGATGAGCTGCTGTTCAGTTCTCTCCAAATTCTGCTAATTTCAGACCCTCAGAGAAATCTGATTATGCTATGTATGGCCCTTCATATCTATGCTTGTGGAGTAATGAAATGTCATCTTATTATGATTTCATAAAAATTAACTGAAAATGTTAATACTTAAAATGGAGTAGATTATAATTTTTCTTCTCTGAATCAGAATAGTATAAAAGACATTTTTGCAAAACAACATACACTTCTGTGCCACACCAGTACAAGTGAAAGAAAATACACCATTACCTGCCTGCAATCCTGCTCCATCAGAAATGTAACAATACCATGTTAAGCTGACACCTCTGCATGAATGGGGACCTCAATGCCTATGAGCACTGAGCTTTTATTGATGTTCTAGAAATGACCAAAAGCTGACTGAAAATAGCTCAGTACATTAGCAGCATATAAAGACTTCATTATTTGGGTGAGGGAGTCCTGACTGCTGAGTCTTACTCTGCATTTATACTACACAGAAATAATAAAAATTAAGGGAAAAAAATAAAAGCTAAAATAAGCTACACATTTGCCAAGATGACTTCGTGCTGTGTAGTCAGAACGGCAACCATAAGTGTACCGTTCTTTTAAAATTATTCATTTCTATTAGAAAATATATAATTTTTTCCTTTTGAGTTTGTCTGCAAGTTACCATCACAAATATGTGCAATGTTGGGATCTGTACAAGAGGGCATATTTCTTCCAATTTATTTTTTTTAATAATGCACTGAGAAGAGAGCTTCCTGCTGACTTCTCTAGTGAGTAATGCAATTCATATAGAGATACTGAAATCACATTGAAAAAGTAATGAAAAAATACTCACTCTACATTTCACTTTTTTAGTTTCAAGAATGTTATCAAGGAGAGAAATCATTTGCAATTTGTGTTTTGTATTACTTGACTAGAGCCTCAGAAAGTAAAAACTAGCAAAGCTGTGTCAGAAAGACAAACCAGACCAGCTGCGGGCATTTAGATTATTTAGTGACATTAGGACTTCTACAGAGATCAGTAAAAATCATTATAGACAAAGCCTATTAGCTTTAAAAAAGAAAAAACAAAACACACCACCCAAATGCATGGCAGCATTTAGGCCCTGCTTTGCAGAGTAATGAGTAATCTGAGCTTCATCTACAGCTAATAACAAAAATCAAGGTTTTAGAGTCCTTGCTGTGTGGATCACCAAGAGTATCTGCAAAGCAGGACACACGTGACTCAAACATTTCTCTGCCGATGATAGGATTTGGAGGACAAGGTCAGAAGACACAAGTTTAAACAAGGAGCAGGTGAGAGAGGCAGGAAACAATTCAAGTTTCATGCATATTTTTCATTTATTTCATAAAGAAGGAGAAAGAAATATACCTTTCTTTCATGAGCACTGGGCACGCCAGGGGTGTTCTGCTTGAGGAAGCCTGCTGTTGTGGACCACCTCGTAGGGTTTTTCCGTGAAGGTTCTTCAGAAGAAAAATTTGTGTCACTTACAGAGGTTGAGAGGCCAATCAGTGCAGGGTCACTACTGCGTCGGACATGAAGAGGCATATCTGAAGAATAAAACAGACAGTAAATAAACACTGACTAGATTTAAAATGTTCTTGACAAAGGAAAAATATTTTTTCAAGCTCTGGATGGGTGGTTTTGACCAAATGTAGTTTCACAGAGCAAGGAGTTATTGACCTCGGCATAGCTCCTCAAGGACAAGGTCTGTTTCCTCAAAACCACAGCCTTGCCACTTGGCCACACAAGGAGAAAATGAGGGGAAAATCAAACTCTGAACCTAGCACAGCTTGGTGGCTTTCTGAGTGCGAACACGGCATCGCTTCTATATGGTGGTTGTTGTGTAAATACAAGAAAAGCTGGAGCAACTAATAGGCTAAAGTGACACACGTATTTTAAAGAGCAAGTAGCCAAAGCCTGGTAACAAAGTAAGGGGTGGACTAGGACAGTGTGTCCCCCACACCACTGCAAAGGCTGCAGTCAAGTAGCTGCAGGCCAGAAAAAGGCAGCCTCCTCACTTTCTAAAATATATTCTCAATTTCTTTCTCAAAACTTATGGAAGAGACTGTTTTCTATTCTGCATTCTTCCTTTGCTTCTTCCTGACAGCTGAAACAAGATCAGTGCTGATTTACCCTGATTCCCTTAGCCTTCCAGCTGGCATGAGTGACAGAAGAAAAATATTTCATTAGTAATAAATGATGCAGCAGGCAGGTAGACTGGAAAGAGATAAGGTTTTCTTAATATACGCAGAGGTCACATCAATTCTGGAAACTTTGATAGCACATTAAAGTTAGTTTTTCTTGAAATACAACTTAATTTTTTTCAATTTCATTTATTATCCTACAACAAATATCCACACATCTATCCTCTCCTTGCCCAAACACAAGTTTCATTGCCTGAATTTGTGACCTCTTAGTACTCTCCCACTCAGCATCAGAACAGAGGAGCTGTGATTCATCAGTTTTATTTCTCTTTATTGCTGCACTGGGAACCTTGAATGCAAAGTGGAAAAGAAAAAGGTGAAAGCGATGGCACGTAAGCAGCAGAGTCAGTGGGAAAGTCACACTGGGCAACAACTGAGAATAAAAACCAGGACTGTGTTTTAATGCTAGGATGAAACAGTTCCCAAGGAAACTGAAGGTGCATGTCTCAGAATACCAGCAGGAAAACACAATGACCAGAGTTGTTTGTTAAATGAGTGGACAATCTTGACAATATCTTTATGTTAATACCACATACAGTACTAAAAAGCATCTTATTTTGCATGGCATTATAGAGACACTGGGAAATACAGTAAGTCATGCTACACAATGAAGACAGGTGAGGGTTGTTTTTTTTTATCTGCTCAGACTCCTGCTACTGAGATATGCACAAGTGTACACAACCAAACACCAAAACACTCTATTTCATGTTCATTATGGGAAACAATAACAAAAAATTAATGTTTTTTTCACCACAACTGTTATACTATTTCCTTTCAATTTCTTCTTTTCATTTTCATAACAGAGTTAATTTCCAGGAAATAAGATGCTTTCTCTTATGAATATGTATACACATATTTATACATGGGCATACTTTATACACATATACATATGTGTGTAAAACAGAATGAGAATTAACTGCAAGAATTTTTCATGAAAGATCTCTATTTATACAGAAAATATTGATGGTCTCAGTTAAGTCTACTTAGAATTTGATTGCTCAGTATATACTCATAAACTCTTACAGAGGGTTTTTCTTTGATTGCCTTGTCTTCAGCTACTTCAAGTTTCGTGAAGCAGGTGAAGGCAAAGCATCTCCTCTCCCCCTCTACAGCAAACACACTGACAGTGCACTATCAAATCACAAGAGATCTCTGAACAAAGGTGGCTCAGCTGCAGCCCCAGCCGGTGCCTCACCACACAGGATGAAATGACCCCTTCACGGCGGTGCCTGTGCTCCAGGCGCAGCTCTGAACATACACTCTCGTTTATTAGATCAACCTGAGCCAGAAAGTGGCTCTGTAGTATGTAGTGCCTCTTAAGAAAAATACTCATCTATATTTGTTCCAAGCAGCCCCCCCATGCATATTATCCTGTTTGCCTTAGCTACCCACCCCACAACAGAGAACTACAATTTTCAAACATGAGTTCACTTGCTCCTTATGCTTGTACATCTATATATAAGCACGGTGATAGCAAAATGTTCTTGTATTTTTACACTTGTTCTCCAAATTGCTTGACAAAACAAAAGTTCAGTTGGGTGAACTTCTCTAAGAAGAGAAGCCAAATTGCCAACAAAGAATGAAACAAATGATGAAACTGGAAATCCAGCCAGCATTTCTGAAGAGGAACAAGCCCTTATCACTGCCTTGGCTTTCACTTTGTAGTGAAAACCTGACAGTTTGCCCAATGCTAAATAGTAGAGACTTTTCAAAATACAGGTAGTCATTTATGCAGCAGAATTCACAAATATTAATGTGATCCAGGGAAAACACTAACATGAGAAGCTTCTCTACAATATCTACTCACACATGAGACACCTTTAATGTGATCAGATTCATTTTAGTAGCATTAGCTATTGAGATATTTTCAAACATTTACTGAACATTTCTCCAAATTGTT
Source organism: Pachyramphus minor (assembly GCA_013397135.1). Lineage (NCBI taxonomy): Eukaryota > Metazoa > Chordata > Aves > Passeriformes > Tyrannidae > Pachyramphus > Pachyramphus minor. Next base: position 690,164 of record VYXB01004472.1, on the reverse strand, counting down.
CAAAAAAAAATAGTTGTCTGTCAATATAAAGATGCAAAATGATTTATTCTACTCTCTCCTTACGAAAATGGTTCCATATACAAGGAAAAGTAATTTGCATTACTAGGCAATTTTCACAATAAGGTAAATTATAAAAGACAACAATTTGGGTGTGTCAGATCAATGTATTTCCCAGTTAAACTAGAAATTTATACATGGCAATGTTTTTTTATTTCTGGAATGGGACAAGCATATGGAGTTAGATCTAATGCATGCTGTTTGGCAATGGCCAATACTACTCCAAGTTTAATCCAAGAATTAAATCCTGTTCACACTATATTAACCCTAATTTATAAGTAAAATCTCCTACATTCCTCTCTTCAATTCTGTAGAGACCATTCTAATTTGATTTTGATACTCTCCATTAAAACAACAACATATAAGAATATAGTGAACAGATTTTATTTTTTTTTTAAACCAATATATTGTTGGTTACAATCCTCCGTTTTACTTGAATTTATAGATTTGAAGAGGATATACTTTGAAATATTAAAAGGAAAATCAAAGGAAAGGAACTTAATAATTAAACCACAAGAAGAAGTACGCATGGGACCGATGCAATGTCACTGATTCCAGGATGATGGCTGATACTGTTTGAAGTCTGTGGTTTCTTTGAAGAGTGGATAAAACAGCAATGAACTCTAATCACAAGGCTTCAAATTCTCTGTGGCACTAATGCACTGTAAATATTGATTTGCTTCTGCAGCTAAGGTGCCTTTTAAATAAGCACTTGAAACGGTAAATCTAATAATGAATTACAGGAAGTTTTAAAAGTCTAAGAAATACGGAAAAATTAAATTAAAAATCATGAAAGTTACCACTAACTCAGTTCTTGAGTCACATTCAAGGACTTCAAGTATTCAACCACAAGTCAACTTCAGAAAGAATTATATGTGACAGAAAATCCTATTAAGTTATGTATGTAGCCAGAGTTCTGCTAGAAAATGGTTATTTGTAGGATATATCCAAGCTGTATAACAAAATGCTCACATTCATAATCATGAAATTCTGACTGGAAGTCTCATTTTATTAAAAGCAACAGCAGTTTCACTATAAATTATAAAAACAGCCAATACACATTTTATAACCATCTTTAAATGTTAAGAAGACAGAGTTGTACCTTCCCTTCCTGCCAGCAATTCCATTTTTATTTTAAAAGGGTCATCACCTTCTCTGATTTGCAAATATGCTCACGAGCAAAAGCATTTGAGGATCTGGCAAATTTCATCCATAAAGCTGAATATGTCGTCCTGTGTGCAGGCATTCAGCACAATAGATGGTGGTCTCCCAGAACAGAGCTAATATATACCTTCCCATACCAATTTCCTCTTGGATATCAGCTTGGAGGGCATGACTAGAAAAATACATACTTATATTTATATAGCATAGACAAGATAATTTTACTCTGAAGATTTCTATGGATGTTTCAGCTCCTCAGTGCCATTGCAGCTTGCACAATTTGGCACACAGTGGATTTAAGGCACAGAAATGAAAAATTGATCTCACAGTCATTTCTGGCCACCTCACACAGACCAACAGGCCCACAGCTGATCAGTAGACCAGAACACGACTGTTTTTTCTCTCCACACTCTAGAGATAACTCTGGGAAAATGATGATGCAGTAAAACCAAAAAAACCCTATGGGAAAGAGTAGCTTTCAACAAAAAAGCTGCTCAGGTTAGACAAGAGTTCCCAAAAGTGAACCCATAGATATGTATGTACATCTGGGTGCACTGTATACACAAGACACACATAGATCCTACCTCAGCATCAAGAAACCAGCCTCAGGATGGGAGACAGACACTGAAGAGCTTTACTGCCTCTATTACCAATCCATCTTATTATTCCACTCCAATCCTCACGCTGAGCCCAAGAGAAAGGGTGAATCAGGGGTTATCCTGGGGCTGAGGAAAGTGGGACTGCTTCTTTCACCTTGAAGTACTTGAAACTGCAAGTTAAGGTTTTGTCTATATTTAACTGAAATATCTCTTAAAAAATATTTAGGTTAGACTTGAGTTTCACGCTCCAGCACCGCTCCCAGAGCTCTGGTTCCAATTTCAGTAGGTTCAGTTCAGTTCCTTGTTCCACTCAGTTGGACACACCAAGAGCCAAACATCCTTATGACCTTCAAAAGCTCAAATCCCCTAATCAGTTCAACTTTCATATTTGAAAACCTCTAGAGACAAAATGATGGTAACTTCCAAAGACCACTGAGGCTGTTGTAAACTGGACTATCAAGAGAAGAAAAACAGTTGGAGACAAAAACCAGGTGACTGTGAACTTATCTACAAACTGCATTAAACCCTAGCAGCAGTTAACATAAAACAGCATTTCTCTACAAGATTAACAAAGCAGTGCAAATCACATGTAGGCATCTTGAATTAGAAAAGAAGAAAATACTAAAAACTTAAGCAGTTCCAAGAGGTGAAGAACTTCCCCTGGGACAATGGAACCATCTGTCCTGCAGAAGCAAACTTGGGTATGCTACACAGAGAAGGCAGCTGGGAGGGACACGAAACAGGAGCACTGCAAAGCTACTGCCAGTTGCAGTTCTCTTCAGAAACATACTCTTGACTATGACAGCAAAGGAAGGGGATAAATGTATATATATAAAAAAATACACACACACACAAACACACACATCAACAATTCTCTCTCCATGGCCCAGAACACTATATTTCTCTCTCCTAGAATCCATTCCACTTTAAAGTAATTATTATTTGATAAAATAATTTGCAGCATTTCAGAATGTCAAAATCTTCAGAATTTGTTTATGTATTTGTATTATTTTCCCCAAGTTTATCCTCCTGTCATTAGTTGCCTCCCTTTCCCTTACAAAACTATCTTTTCCTATCATATGTCACAGACATCTGAATGCACCTAAAAGGTGTTACACAGCACATAACTTCACCTTTGACTCTCTTAATTCTCTATTGCTGTTCATTTTTGTAAATATTACTTTAGTCTTAACATGTTCAGAAGGCACCCAGAATAGTGTATTTCTCTTGGTGCTGTTTGAATCCTCACTGTCTCTTTTTGAATTTTGACACTAATACATAACCAACACTAATCACACTTGGGTATTTTATTGTCATGGTATCAACCCAGAACATCCACAGAAATCCTAAAACTTTTTCTAGAGTCTCAATTCGGCATCTTTGTCTTGGTAGTTAAAGTATTTGTTCAGTTTAGATCACTGTTCTTGTACATTAGCTTCTATTTATTCAGGTTGAATCAAACTGCATTCAGTGTGTGTACAACATGTCTACTGGGTTCCTCATTTGTGTTATTCTATTTTCCCAGTCTATCAACGTCTGAAAACTTAATTAACAAACTATTTACAGCACTGCTTCTCCCATATTTAAAGATTTTAAATAAAACCAAAGCTGACAGGAATCCTCACAACACTCTATGGGACAACAATCTCTAGACTAAGATCGCCTTCAATTTTTAAGATTTCTATGCTGATTTTTAAACCATATTGAAGTCTTTGTCATTACATTAACTTGGAACTTCCAAGACACTTAAATGCCTATCAAATGCTTCAATATTTGCAAATATTACACGAATTGTACAGCATTCACCTGCAAATGCCAGGTATCTCGTGTTCATGGTTCTCCCTTCCAGAATTACAAGAAAGCTTAAGATGACACAGTTTAGATAATGAGCATTTCTCTACCTCAAAATACATTTATGTTTAAAAACATCAACTCCTAAAATTAATTTCTCTATGTTCAGAACTCTTGCTTAAATAAGTAGATTGCCACTGCTCTTAGAGAGAAAATAAATCATTGTTAGCTTCACACAATTCCAATTCCAGATATTTATAACTACTTCATGTACAAATCCAACTGTTTTCAGTTATTCTTCTAGCTATTCATCGCCAAACAACAGCTTATGCACTTCCTCACAGACATATTTTCCATGTTATCAAATATTGTTCTCTGCTTTCTTATTGCTTTAGCTTTAAAATGGCACATTTCTAAGCATTTGTACATTAAATCGTGACAAGTCCCAATTAGCCTGTTTTCCTCCTACCACTGCCCCGTGCCACTGGGGCTCTGGCAGGCAGCCACACCAGGAGATGGGGCAGAGGCTGTACCACAGCACTAAAAATGCACAGGGTGGTCTAGCAGATGGCAGATGAATACGGCAGGTTGTGTCCTTAACCGTCACAGAAACGTCGAGAAAGTACACTTGACTGTGTAAAACACGCAAACAAAAGCCCACTGCACGCTAGCACACCTTTATGAAACACAGTATTAGCATGTGTATGATCAAAAGTGACTCACAGAACAGTGAGATCATCTCTGGAAGAACGGACAACAGAGAAAAGAACGCAAACAAGCTACTAAAAAAAAGTCTTGTTACAAAGCAAAATAAAGTCCTTACCTTATTAGTATAATTTTCAGTTTCTTTTAATAGAACCTAAGTTTTCCATTTTCCTACCATGACTGCTCAATTATTTGAAATTTAGAAATAAGAAAACAACCTGCCACAGTTATATTTTAATAATGAGGTAATGTTAAATCCTTATCTTGAAAGGCCTTTAAAGTAACAATCTTCCTTCTCTTTGTCTAATATTCTTTCTTCTTACTTTTGAATACTAAGATCCAGGAGGAAAATTATGATTTCATCTTGAAACTCAATTTACTTAGACACTGACTTTTAAAGCTAATTAGAGAAAGAGCTTTAAAACTGAAATTAAAATTTAATTACCTACACCCTCTCCGTCTCTTTTCTCTGGGCTTTTTTCTAAAATGCAAATATCTGTGCATGCCAAAAGAAAAGACAAAAATGTCAGATTTTACAAATGTTCTACTCATCTCTGTCAAAAAATCGTGTTTCCGAATGTTTTAATGAACTACAGTCTCAGGTTTTTGGGTACCATCTTCAAGGATTTCCTTAAAACATACTGGATTACCTCTTTACCTGTTTTCACGCTATTGCTCCAAAGGTAGAGAAAAATGCACTTCTAGTCCCCCAGATGTTAAAAATCTTAGCAAAAATTTGTGTCTTACTTCTTCAAATAGTTGTGCGACAGTAGAAACATCATCAACTTTGCTGCTCTGAAGATTTTTCTGCTTTCATCAAAGATCATGCCTTGCTAATAAGACTATGATTGATATTTACTTATAATGAAGACATTGTATTTCAGATCTTCATTTGTTTTGTAGTGTAGGCAAGGGTTTACAGTGACAGGAGCAAATTCCTTGCTGCTTTGAGTTCATAAAGCTTCACCACTCTGAGACACAGGAAGGAAGCTGGCAGATATTTTTTTTTAACACAACTTTGAAAAATCCCCTAAAACTTAATGGTAAAATTGTTCCTGTTAGTAAACATAATGCAGTGCTGTGAAAACTGTGTGTTTTTTATGGTCTAAACGCTTTGGGTAGGCTCAGAAAGGCTTACTTAGAGGAAGGCATTTGAAACTTTTTCCTGGACAGAAGGGAAGAAATATAGATATAAAAATAAGATTTAGATTGTAACTCGAAGAGCTCTGCTGGGAAGAACCAGGAACAATATAAGATGTATCATACACGTTACAGTTCTTTCATCAGTGAGTTTCAGTCAGAGAAAACCTGCTGGGGTTGCCAATGCCATGATGCCTTTTTGGTCCCCAGGCCATCACTGTGCTCTTAGGTGAGGAGGAAAATGGGTGGGGAGAAGTGCCATTACCTGCCATTACCCCGCAGTACCAGATATTACGGGTTCAGAACTATTTGTCAGTCTACATCCATTTCTGACTTACCAAGGAATAAACTTATTTTCAACATTTCTTCACAACACAGCCTGGTACATCACTACATCACCTCATACCTGAGGTGGGAATTTCAATCTGGATCATATGCAGACACCAAAGAGTTAGACGTGCTTAATTGCAATTCAGCAGGAATATGTATAATTAGCAAGAGATTTGCTGTTACACAAGTCCTTACAAAGTTGCTACTGGAATCTCTCTCCTTCCTACTCTCCAGCAAAACCTAATGCCTCTTCCACTGGCTCATGAATTACAGCACAAGTTGACTTGTCAGAAAGGTGAAGGCCTGCGCTGCCCAGAGGGCTGCAGAGCCTCCAGGCTGCCCATCAGCATCACCTCTGTGGCAACTACCCAGCGAAGGAAACCCTACTACCAGCCACTCCCTGGGCAAACAGTGAGGAAATGAAAACCTGCAGCACTTCTACTGGGGTTTAGAATGGGAAAAAAGCACCCAGACTTCTGGATTTGTAAGAGATCATGATAGAACCATCACTAAATAGCCCACTGTGTACATAGGGTATGGTAAATACTGGGTGGCAGCAGCGATCCCTCTGGTGTCTTAATTACTTGAACAATGAACAAGTTATGTATGATGGTAGTTTCCCTCCTTTATGTTTGAAACAGTGGGAAAAGAGGTATTTCTTTGCCAGCCATCAGATGAACACTCCATCTTTGAAGGTGTTTGGCTGTTAATCTGTTACATCTCCATGTTTCTTTGGAGAAGCTCCTCCCCATTGAGTGGGCACTGGTCAAAACTCCTTTCACGCTGGGGTGAGCATGGCTGGCTCCTTCCTCACTCCACTGCAGAGAAATTCAGGAATCATCAAAACCTTTACTAAGATATAAAAACAATCACTCATATCCAGTTCACAGGCCACTGCCAAACTGGAGAAGGCAACAATTTTGCAATATTAATGCCTGGAGGTGGATCTGAACGTGCATTACCCAAAACCCAGATAGCTATATTACAGAAATTACCTAGACAGATTTTTAACTGAAGCATAGTAGTTATGACAGCCAAGAAAACTTGATCACAATCATTTAAAGGGTTGGGGGTTTTTTGGTCAGAAATTATATGCACATACATTCTCATAGTTACATGCACAAAGCACAAAGAATATAGAACATGTGGAAAGGAATAGGCCTCTATACACACTACTGAGTCTCCAAAACAGTAAAAAAAAGAAATTACAACTAACGTCTATAATAAGATAGAGGGAACATAGTCCTGAACAACTATTAAAAATTATTAACAGCTTCTGCAATTTTGATGGCACTTGCTCTTGTTTCCATGACAGAAACATTTACTAAGATTATTAGAAGCATATTGGTACATTCATGAAACATGCTCTCATTTAGTGTTATCAAATCTCTGTGAGTTAAAAATTCCACTGAGCTGCTATCGGCTGATGATGATCAAGAAGAGAGAGATCTCAAGCAAAACCAGGAAAAGGCCATGTCATGCCACCCCATGTGCTCAGATAGACAATATTTAGCAGAAGGCTCTTCTGCATGCAGGGACTAACACAGCTCAAAGGCAAAGCATAGAGCATACAGATCTCAAGAATATTATTTTCTGTCATTCAGCTGCAATTCCCAAAGACAAACCAAGCATTTGCGTGTTTAAATAATGAGATGAAAGGCCACCAACCCTCCTCGTCCACAGGGGTTGCATGGCAGCAGAGCTGCCATGCCCAGGACATGGGAGGGCAGATAGTGCAGCTCTCTGCTGTGCCTGACCTTTCACTGGGGGTAGATTGGAGAATGCAAAGTTTGGGGAAGCTGCAAAGTTTGGGGACTACACAAACCTAATGATGTCCAAACAAGTTCTTTCCAATTACATGAGTGGGGAATAAGAAGCTCCAGCTTCCGCACAACATTCTGAAAACTTCTGATTAACTCTTAAGGTTAAAGATCACTTTCTGCAGAAAACTCTGGTGTTCCCAGTAGCCAAATAGTAAGACAATTTAGACCATACTGGAAGTTGTTGTTTAAATTGTTCAGATAATGCCCACAATGGGACAATATAACAGAATACCCGCTGTTCTCCAAGGGGTGACAGACCAGCAGACATCCTTAATTCTTCTTCTTTTCTAGAAATAGATATCCCTTTATTGTTTAAAACTAGTGAGCTCTAGTAGACTAGCTGCTGCCTGAAGCATGGGCAAAGTTTAGCATTTCTACCTATCTTTATAAAGTCCCCTACAACAATAGGGAACCTAAATTGTTTTCTTCTGGAAAAGGAGAAAATTTTCTACACCTTGGAAAAACTTTGGCAACCCCTTTTTTTCTTTTTTCTTTTTTTTTTTTTTAATTTTTATTCTGCACCCCACACACACCCTTTTTTTTTTCCCTCCCTCCTCTCTTTCCTCTCTGGAAACATGCAGTTACACTGCATGCTTAATTACATGCCTCTCCATTTTTTTTATTTCACATTGCCAAGGCTGACGGGAGTAAAAAATTATTCCTGAAAGTTCAAAACCAAGAATAAGCAAATAGAAAGAGTTTCAGCTGAGGTTCAAAAGGAAATCTCACTACACGAAAGACAGTTCATGAATTTTTGGATCAATGACTTTTCATGCTTGCAGTTGCCAAATTTCATTAAAATTTGTGATTGGTTCTAGCCCAGAGATGAAGATCATCTTTCTTAGTGGAGAAACAGCTTTAGCCAGAACTAACAGAAGATATTTACTGAAATACTATGGTATGTACTTCATGCCAGAATTTGTCAGGTTCCCAGCAGCTAACTCTTCCAAGCTGTCTCCATACCACAAGGCTCCCTCCTTGCCTCATCCTAGAATGTGCTACAATAATTTCAAGTATCTGCATGCAGAGAGGGAACATGAGGTGGACAAATTTAATTTCACAAAATGTATTATTATTATTATTATTATTATTCATTTTATGCTATTAAGAAATTCTCATTCTGCTTCATTCTTCACAGAAGATTAATAAGGTATTTATTGTTGTGCAGCCCAAAATGTATTGATATACTGAAATGAGAAAAAGAGGGGACTGCCAGCATGTATTACTTGGTCCTCTTTCATTAGAATGAATAACTGGACATGAGGAATCTCAACAGGTTCAAACAAAAATCAATAGCCCAGGACAGGTTATCCTGGAAATGCCCTGCGAGTAGTCAGCTGGACAAGAGTACTCGACAAAACCTGTCACACCCTCTGCATTTTCCACTAAGCAGAAATAAAATGCTGTTACAACTGATCTGGCAACTGAATGCCTCCTTCTGCATCTGAAGCCAGTCAAGCACCTTGTGCTGCTACTACAAACACCTCGCTGTCCTCCAAGGCCTCCCTGCAGAAAGATAACAAGTTAACAAAATCTCTTATGAGGATGGACATAAGGGAAACACAGAAAACAAAGGAACTACAGTTGCACTAATCCACATGAGGCCATGGCCGGTGTTGCCTTGCACGTGGGCTGATGGACAGAGTACTTGCTTCCCTGAATGCCATATATCCAGGCACAGCTCCTGCAGGCCAAGGCTAACAACCTCAGTCTGTGAAAAAATATATCCAGAAGTAAAGAAGGAACATGCAAGGGTCACTCTCCATTCAACTACCAATATGGAGATGCAAAGGAGGAGCTGCCTTTCTGGATAAGTGCCCAAGCTGTACTGGGAAGCCACAGTCAGGATGTAAAGGCTGTAAGAGCATTATGGTGTCCCGTCCTCAGCATTCATGGGCTTCCCCTACACACCTTGTAGCTGTGTATCCTTAAGATGCTCCTGCTATAACCAAAACTAAAATTCACTGTAATAATATTTTTTAGCTAAAGTTAGTTCCCCACAAAGGCTCTGTGAAATGCAATTCAGATATTTTCCACTCCTCAAGTTATCTTGCATAACAATTAAAAGCCACAGGAGAAGAGAGCCATCTCCTGTACTGATGGAGCTATTTCTTTAGCCCACCTGAGAGAACTGGATTTTAGGGAACAAGTCTTGCTATCATCATTTTATATTCTATTAGAATTTAAAATGTTTTCTAGTAGTAAGACCTCCTCAGCATATTAATTTTTCAATCCACACATCCTTACAAGGTTTGTACACAGCACCTGGGCATTCACAGAATAAACACAGAGCAAATGACTGCGAGTAGAACATCCATAGGCTCTCACAGATCATCGACTTCTCTGCAGTGTGCACCTCACAGTCAATGTGCTTCCAGCAGGAATCACCTCTGTTTTTTGAAGTACGTAGTTAAAAATCTAAAAATTATCTCTGAGCAATTGTTCTCGTATATTTTGCCAAATTACACCATTTTTACATTAAATATGGAGTTCTGACTAAATACTACTTTACTGTTTTATTAAAGTGGCTAGTTTGAGTTTCATGTGAAATAAGAAAGCAGAAAATCAGTTAATATGTTTTAGCTACCTATGTTTATGCAATCCCTGAAGGCAGGGTATTTTAGTAACTATATGAGAGCTAGTGTATTTAATATTTCATATGAGATGTCAAAAATCTACTGCAGTAAATAACATCTAATATACTTACTCATCATTACAAATACAAAGAATATCTAACACAGAGAGCCCTCATGTAGATGTTTTTCAAAGTCAGTCCAGAATGAAATTAAATTTATATTTGTACAGACATGCATTAGTTTTAGTTGAGATTTTGTCTGTACAGAAACTGAAACATTATCTTCTGTATCATTCACATAAACACTAAAAATACTTCTTAAATGTTTGTGAAACTAAATAGCTTTCTGAGAACAAATTCATTACTTTGTGTTCTTCTCTGGAATTTGTAGAACTATTTTCAAAGTTATTAATTCATGACAGAGTTCATTTTATTTATCTCAAATGAGATTTTGATTTATATATTTTTCAAGCATTTGAAAATACTTCCAAAGGATATTTAACACTCATAGACTCAAGTTCAAACTTAGGAGGAGAAAAAACTTACCCACTGGTCAAGCAACACATACAAAATGCAAACCTCCACAAAAATTTTTAAAAGGGAGCCAAGATTTTGCATATGTGGGAAATAAAGTCTGAATCTTAATAATGGAGGGTGTTCCCTCCTCTTCACAACAGAACATTTCCAATAGAGGGGCTCTTCTTTATCATGCAAATGCCAGCAAGAGGAAAGGGCACTCATGGAGGAACAGTGCTTGGATGCAGGTACTATAAAACACGTTGTATCTGGACAGGGATCTGGGAGCAGGTTGGGCTTCTCCTGGTTTCGTGCCCAGCACCAAGCACCCCTCGCTCACCCCCCCCACGAGTTTTTATCAGCTCTTGGAATACAACCATCATCATATCTTTTGTGTCATTACTATGGCAATTCTAATGTAAGGTAGATTAAAATACACCAAACAGGTATATTTGCTTTTTCTGAGATGACCAAAACCATTTGTGCAAAGCAAGGTTGTTCTCATGTTCCTAAGAAACTGTTTGGTTATTTCAATTATGAGTACTGGACTAAAACCGCCTATCAAGTGTAATAGTTTTCAGCTGTTTCCACACAGCTGAAGAGAAAAGCACCTAAACATCTCTGAGCAATTTGCTGCTCCTCTTCAGCAGCAGCATCTCAGCAGAGCTAGAAAGCAGCTACACTGAGAGGAGAGAGAACCAAAACTACCTAAGCCCACACTCATTCATATGTCCACACTCTTTATTCCTGGCTGGCACAGGGACAGTGTTGGGATGTTGGCCCCTCAGCTTCCTAACTCCGGGAGAAAGGGAGAAACAGAGATCATGAGACAGCGATAACGATGCTCAGCACATCCATAACCTACATGCAGATACATAACACATCCCACTGGGTCACTGAATCCTGCTGTCACAGACACCCCCATCAAACAGTCCCTCCCACCATCCCTTTCTAACCACAGATGGTTTGCAGCTCTTTTCCCTGTGCACACTTTGTGTTTTAGGAAGTCCTGTGACACAGCTAGCGAGGACAGAGAGCCACCTTTTCAGTAAATGACACTTCATAACCCCCTTCCTGAGGGGTTTTAACAATTTTGTTTCCCTTTTCACATTACAGCAGAGGAAAGGGAAAGACCTGGACATCACATGCTTTTAATTACATTATTGTGGGACTCACCTAGAGATGACTGAAGAAGGATAAGCTTAATCCGCAAAAATCTAATATTAAGTTCTTTAACAAAATACACTTTTGCAGATTTGCAGGAAAAAAAACAACCTCCCTGGTCCCAGACTGGAGGATAAAAGTCTTTGCATGAACAAAACAAACACAAAAATTCTTGGATCAAAATTCACTCAGCAGCATGGTGCTGAAAAAATTTTCCTGCTGATTTACTACCCGGCAGTTTGCCTTTCCAAAGAGCGATCTAACATCAGCGTGAGGACAGCAAGAGGGAAAATTGCTGCCTAAGTGGCAGGTTTGTTATTGTTTGACATTTCTAAAGAGTTCACTAGAAACTTCTAAAAGGAGCATCTTTAATTCCCTGAAATTAATGATAATCGGCCAAGTGAATGGAGAACAATTATGAGGAAAATTGAATGCTTCCAAATGCCAATTTGCTGTATATCCTGAATTAATATTGCATAAGCATTTCTAGTCTCTGCTATAAAAGCAAAGGAATAAAAACCTAGGCCCACAGGCAGTCTTCCATGCCTCTCCTCACAGAATTCTGTATCATCATTTTTGCATTTTATAATCATACTTAGCATTTATGTGGTGACTTACATATTTAACCTATTTTTCCTTCCAAACAAACAAAAACAACTGTAAGGTAAACTGTCTTCTGTCTTGAATGTTCAACAATAAGCAGTCACACCACAACAGCATGAAGCCTCAAATACAGCCAGAGATATAAGCCGGTTTTTTCTCCTAATTAAGTCAGAGCACACTTGAAGCCACTGTTGTAAAATACAGTCTTGGGAATTTTTTGTGATACAGCTACACCAGCAGTCGGTCATGAAGTACAGTAAAGGGAACAAATACTATGGGAAGAAAAGGGCTCAAAATGTCCATTTTTTTAGCTGAGCCCAAACAGATCAGTTTCTGTTAAAGGGCAAGAAAGTATAGAAAGTTGATGCAGAATTTTTATCAGCCTCACTTTCCTGGGTAACAGCTGAGTTGCCAGCCAGTTCCCACAGGAAACACAACCAACCCAAGCCATGGTGACTGAACCAGATGCTGTCCATCCTCATAAGTCTGCACTTGGTCTGCACTAAGGAGGAGCTGAATCAAAACACAAATGCAAAAAACCTTTAAAGTGAATTTTCCCATTTTTATCCTAAAAGAAACCAAAACACACACAAAAAAACAACAACAACAAAAGACCAAATAAACACACTCCACCTGCAAACAAAACAGGGTATGGATGAATGAGAAACCCAGTTGCTGCTGGAGGGTCCAGAGCCAAGGGTGTTACAGCAATATAGCCAGAGAAAGGGGCTGTGGCAGACAGGATGGGAAGGCTACAGAACCAGCTAGAATGGATACTGTAAACAAGAAGAGAGGGTGCAGCTGGCAAAACTGCAGCAAAAAAGAGAAAACATTAAGAAAAAAAATACAGAAGAATCTTAAATGAGAAAAGCACAGGTCCAAGGATGCGAAGAATCATTCACTACACATACTGCAGCAATACTGCGAGACTCCAAACAAGATTCATAACTCAAATCCTGAAGACACCCTGTGATCATCCTGTCAAACACCTATATAAGCCCAGGTACACCATGCAATAATGTCTGCATTTAGTCTTTTAACTTCTGTTGGAAATACAGAAAAATATTGACTTTAATTTCAAGACTTCAGGAGACAGAGAATCCATCAAAGCCCCAGGACTGTCATTTTTAAAGCTCTGCAATTCAGTGAATGTCTTCTGTGTCTGAGACATCCACAGTTTGTGTTTCAGGAAACGTAATTCAAAATGTCATCATGCACTTATACAAATCTAAGCTTACACACTACCATTTTTCATTTTGTGATTAACGCTTGAGAAATAACAAAAGTGTAATCATATGGGATTATCCTTCCTTTTCATGTCTTCAACTTTATTTTTGTTTTTTCTTCAGTTTCTGGCATGGACCAGGTCTCAGATTCTACCAAGAATTTTGCAAAGAGAAAGAAAGGGTGAGAGGGAGGGCAGCAGAAAGCTACTCACTTTCTCTCTCAGAGTCATACATCATTTACGTGGGTCCTGGGGTAATTGTTTATACAGCAAAGTAACATCAAGGAAACAGTTATGTATTTTTATTTGTCCCCAGGGAGGTAAGCAATCCCTGCCACTAGCTCCTTCTCTCCCCTGCCCCAACCCCCCACTGCTTTTCTGATCCATGCTTCTTTGTTCTTTAATTTTTCATGCCTTCTCTTTTCCATTCTCCTTCTGTTTCTGATCACAGGCTCATACGAAGTGGTTGTCTCCTTTCTAAAATTTCCATGAGGCATTAAGTTAACCCAGATGCACCGGGTTCTCAATCTGGAAGTCAGCAAATGGAAACAGAAGGAAGGAGCATTAAATCACCAGCTAACCTTCTCTTGAGTTAAAGCCTCATCCTCATCACACGTGCTGAGCATCTCACGTTCTGCAGCTTGATAACTACAGACAGAAAGCACGGAGCACACCAAGAGCCTCCATCAGCCCTACCTTTGAAATTTCCTCACTTTTCATTGTTAAAAAATGACCCTTTGGGTGTCTTAAAAGCAAATGACAAAAAAAATTATGGGGGAAAAAATCAAGGAAGAAAACACAGAGCAAATTATTTATATTGCAGTGGAAGTAACAAAATAGTTATGACTAAAATGAAACAAATGTATTTAATTTGGCTGGTCAAGAGGAAAATAAAACTGAATTAAACACATGTATCTCTGAGTGAAAATTACCATCCATCTGGCTGAAACTATGGCTTTAAGATCCTCTTCCAAGGTAAGATCAAGGAAACACAATTTATTTACATGTTACATATACAAACACTTAAAAAAAAAAAAAGAAAGGTAATGTGAAAAAAGCCCCACAAGTACAGCTTTCATTACAAAAGCCATCTCCCTTTTGATACAGCATAAGATGAATTATTGGATTTAATTGCTTACTAAATTTACTAAATGCTGTGAAAACATGTGGTCAATGAAATGCCTTCCTCCCACAGAGGTCTGAAACTCTGATCCTTTCCAAGGAAATTCTAACTATGTACCAATCTTATCTACTTTCATACAGAAAACACTGAAAATCTCCTGTCCTAGAACTCAAGACATCTGCCAGATCTGAGAGGCACAGAGAAAAATACAACATTGATTCACAAGGACTCAGTGCCTGTTAAACAAAACTGGATTTGCAAGAAAAACCTTGAAAGCATATGTACTAACAAAATATTTAAAACATCTGGCAAAACCTTGATGAGGGGAGGGTGGAATACAAGCCCATAACATGAGAACAAATTAAAATATTTCATTAAAAATATTTTTCACTCTTAGCAAAACATTCTGACTATGAAAAAGAAAAATGGAAACAAAGCGAGCAAAATCCTAGCCCTGGGAGAATTCGGAAACTGAAGCCAGTACACAGCACATACAGCACAGCACAAATTGCTCTGTATGAGTGAAGTTGATGTACTGCCTTGAGGGTTTGAGGAGTAATTTAATATTCAATTCATCCCATAATAGGAATCCCATGCAAAGAATTCACATCCACAAAATCATTCTGGTAAAATGCAGAATAAAGACTCCTAGAAGCTTGCTTGTACACCAGAAGTCACACCAGGTAAACAGCAAAAAAATAGCAGTATTACAATACTATCCTGAACTCACAACCACTGAGACTATAAGAATTCTAATACAACACAGAAATTACATGCACAAGCACTGCACTCCTCCAGGAGCTCCCACCACCGCGTGTGTGCATGTGCCAGAGCAGGAAGGCTGTGGGATCCGAGCCCCGCAAAGCTCCCATTGCCCTGAGCACCGTTCCCCTGCCTGGGATCTGGGGCACACTCCAAGCACGGGTGACCTACTCCCCTCAGCAAACCCACAGCCTGCAGGCCCTGGCAGGGGAGCTGCTCACTCCCAGTGCCAGCGAGACCATGGCTCAGGCAGGTACTGTCCTGGTGCTCCCACATGGGCTCTCTGGGTTTGCTGCCACCACGACATAGTGCTGCATAGAGGAGCTGCCAAGAACACAACGTGAGCAGTTTAGGATGAACTCTTCGGCTAACACAAGAAATAGGCAGATCAAGCTGCAATAAGCAAATACCTACGAGTATTTGCAGCTGCAGATTCACTGAAGCTTTTTCACCCTTCACTTTTTGGACAATAGGTTTTCAAACAGTTCACTTTTGTCCTCCTTCCCTCCATTACTGCTTAAACATGGCTTCTTCTCCTCCTCCTCAGGCTCCTGGAGCCAGCACTCTGGCAGTGACCATCTCCTCGAGCCTTCAGCCACACATGGCACCCTGGTCACTGTTGAAGCATAAACTAGAAATAGTATCAGTATCAGCCCTAACTGCAAACAAATTTTCCCCTGCCCTTTATGGGTGGATGAAGTGAAAATACATATTACACTGTAATGTTATGTTTTAAGCAACACAACAAAGAGCTATGGGAAAGCAGGATTATGGGAAGACTTTGCCCGTTTCTGGTTTATTACTTTAAAGATGAACTTAAAACAGAGGTAGAGGTAAATCATCTACATGTACAATACTCACAGAAATATTACTTGTTATGTCAACCTAGAGCAGTAACTTTATTCACTCACTTAATGGATATTTCTCATGGATAAATGTCACACGTTTCATTTGACAAAGCAGTTCCATATTTTTTTCACTGCAGTACTCGCAGTCAGCCCTTCATTTTTATTTATTTTTCCATGAGTCAAGAGCCAAGCTAAAATTTTAAATAAAATGTAAAGAGACTTTACTATGCAAGACCCTGCAGATGGAAATCATTGTAAAAGTCAGGCAGTGCTTGACCTAAAATCCCTCTATCATCTAATAAAAGTCTTAAACATCAGAGATTAAAATGTGTTGGAATAGAAGAAGCTAACGTCATTTTTTTATTTGCTGGAGAAGGCTTTCATATGCAGAAAACCTCCAAAAAGCCCAAAAGAGGAGAGATCAAGTCAGGACTCAGCAAAAACACCGAAAGGCTAAACTGTACATTATATAGCACTTGTTAACAAGGCACTAACTTGTCAGAAACTGGTGAACATAATTTTATTCTTTCATAGTCTAGTAGAAATGAACTGCTAGCATTGCTTCAAATGTTACTTCATTTGAAAAAGTCTCTGCAGTTGTTGTTCACCACTATTCTGTCTACAAATTTGCAAAAACTTCTTTAGTTTAATAGCTTATATTTGAGGGATGCTCCTTTCCCCAGCCACCCATTCAGAGGCTGGAGCATGTATAAAAAGAACTTTCTTCTCCCAAACCCACAAGGAGCTGGGATACCCTGAACAGCAGAAAAGGCAGGATGACTGTAATAACACCAAGATGCTGCACAGCGTGTGAGGGAATGGGGTACAGAGACACTCAGCTGCACAGAGCCATGAAGAAACTCAGGTCCTTCAGTGCTCAGTAACTCCACATCTTGCTTGTTACCCCACATTAAGGCTGGCTTTTCACTGCCACATGTTACCTGTTATGCTTCAAGGTCTGAGAATGAGTGGCAAGAAAAGGCACAGCCACTCCTTTACAGAGGTTTACCACTTTGGGAGCAGTACTATATACAGAGACTAGATACCAGTGTCAGACCCAAGGCAGCTGACACTGCTTGTTTAACTATAAAATGCCATGGAAGTGTCTCAAACCCAATTTTACCCTGAAAAAACGCCAACACAGGACTATCTGCATTCATGACATGCTGTCCATGACCCAAATATACTTCCCAAACATAATTCTGGCTGTGCAGGAACTTCCTGGGGCCATGTAAAATCACTCTGTGAGTCAAATTGAGAAGTCATTTGCTTTGTAAAATGCCACTTAGCCTTTGGAAGATTTTCTCTTCCAAATCTGCAAATAACCATTTTTAAGGCAACATCCTACTTCATAATAAAAATTTCTAAAAAATCTTGCATTAAGAATTGACTTTTGTGGTGTGAGCTAAATCAGAGGCAAAATGGGATGCACAGACGTATTTTGGAACTGGTCAACTCCATTTCTCTCCCATCAATAGAGATTAGCCAGTGCAGCTAGTCTAGGCCACGCTCCATTTCACCCTGAAATAAGCTGGAAAGCAGGTCAGATGAACTCACCCTGAAGGTGTCCATTCTTGTCCAGGAATGAGAAACTGGGCTGCCTTGGGCATTTAGCTCAGATGCAGAACCTGAAGTCTGTTGGTATTAACCTCACCCATCATGTCTGCTTTGAATCAGCTGTGGCCCAGTAATTGCCAAAAGAGTCCCTATTTCACTTTCAGTTGTGAATATGAACAGTGTTGTACAGAGAGCCGAATCAAATCCAACCCCTCGGGATAAAGTTTTAATGGTTGATCAAAGTTTGCTTTGAGAAGCCTAGTCCCTGACTCATATGCACAATTTCTGGAAGCTAACGCAAGCTTGCTCTTGCTGTCTTTGTACAACCCTTTACTGTATGCATGAAAGCAGTAGTACAAACCTTTTATCTTAACCTAAGCAGCACTTTTTGCTTTCCTTTGTAAACCCACATGGTCCCCAGTTCCCTGCCCACACATACAATCACTTCCACTTTCTGTAAATTCAAAACTATTGACAGAATTAATTACCTAAATCCATAACAGAGGCAAGAAAAGCAGACCTGGAACACAGCCCAAGTTCGCATTCACTCCAACCCCAAACAGCCAAGCTCTGGCATCAGTCTGGCCCCCACCAGCAAGGTGGCACCTGTGTCATGAAGGGGGACCCTGTCTGTCCCCACAACATCACAAAAACACAGATGAGGGGCTCTGTCTTCAGATAGTTAGGGACACTGAGCTACACTGAGCCAAGCTGAGCTGTGACAGCAGGAAAGTAGGTGGTGGTCTTGTGCCTCATCTCAGTTCAGACCAGGTTCATGGGCTGAAGCCAAGCTTGTCATTTCTACAGCATCCAGTGCCAGGGGTCAAAAAGAGGAGAGTTATTCCAAATACATATGCTTTATTCTCATCCGAAATGCTTAATCTGTCCCTAACATGAACCCACAGCAGTTCTGAAGCTGGCACTTGTCTTACTTACATAATTCATTTAAGATTTACAACAAGAGATGGGTGGGAAAAAGAACAAATTTTATCTCTTTTTTAAGTATGAAATAAGGCAGTAAATTAATGGAAAGTTATTTCACACCCACTCCTTTATTTCAGGATCATGTTTCAGTCCTTTTAAGTGTATGAGAGAGTAAATAAAAAACAAACTAAAAAACAAGCCTATTCAACTAGCAGCCATCTGTCCCTGCTTCATCCTCCTCAAAAGAACATGTCAAAAGACATGGAATTTAAAACAACTTTTTCCCAGTAATCACCCAAAGAGATGGACTATCTCCAAAATACATCCCCATCTGAAAACAAAGAGTATGTGAGTTCATGTGCATCGAATGTAATAAGAAAGGGAGCAAGAAGATCCCTTGTAAATTATGAACAAAACCAAGCAACAATACTCACACTGAAGTACTTATTTAGCCTAATAAAGGATATACTTTAAATGTAATATCTTAATCTTGGGTTTGTGGTCAAAAATATCCACATGCTTGTTGCAGGGGAAGCAGGAGTGCAGGCTGATGCACTGAACACAGGGTAACTGTGCAGACAGTTACAACACTCACTACCCCTAAAAAAATCTTCCCAGAAGACCAGTCAGCTTAGGATAGAGAGAATAATTAAGTACATTTGACAAACTCTGCATCCTGTCCTGTTGGTAAATTGTAAAGCAATTTGTGTCAGTTGCCAACTGCCCCCTCCACCATTGCTGTTGCCTCAAAGCAAAGCAAAACAGCACTGGGATACCAGTTGCTATTGCAGACTGGTGGTTCTGGATATTAAAGATGCTTTGAAGCGTAGTGTTCTATCACATTTCAGAATTAGTACCTATAAATACTGCATAAGATTTTTAGAAACTGTTGGGGGAAAAAATGTAATACGTACACATTCCTTCATAAAGTAAAAATTTCACAGGGTGGCTGTCTGTACTGCAGAAAAGCAGTCTCTACTCATTTCAGATTCATGTTCCTTTGCCTTCACTGTGCTCCTTCTTGTTTGCTTACAATGAAATTACAAGAAAGAGGAGCAATCATCAAGAAATTATCTATTGAAAGAGCTATTACACCTATTGATACATGTGTGAAGACAAAATTCTTAAAGAAACAACTAGCTTTATCACAATGGTATTATACCCATGATACCAAAATACAACGGACTTGAGCAGCTATGCTGTAATGTTTGATCGGATAAGATGGCATAATATTTTTGTATACACAAAAGCACAGTTGCCTTAGGGAAAAAGTTACCTTTTATTTAAAGAAGGGGAAAATAAAGCCCCACAACACCACTAACACCACATTATTGAAATATTGTATTGGAATATTGTATTGAAATATTCTCAGAATACAGCTATGATTAATAGCTTGTTGGTCAAGTGATCATTAAATCTATTTAATATGTCAAATTTAGACTAATATCCAAACCTGACTTAAACTATTCAAATTCAATACTTCACATCTTAATAACCTTTTCTTGTTATCTCTCTTGTGCTATATTCTATAGGTATGGTACAAAATACAAGCAGGTATCAGATACAAATTTTTATTACTCCCCATTATTAGTACTTGTAGATAGAAATCTTCACCATATGGAATAATGTCCTGAAACACCCCATGATTACACAGGTTTCTTCTAGAGAACCCAGTAAGTTTTAAAACTCTTTACTTTATTGGGTTCAGGGATTTTTTTAATCCTACTAGAAGTGACAGTATTTTGCTTGATGATATACTGAGAAGATTGAAGATATTAAAGGCTAATTTAGAAACCTAAGCAGTTTAAAATCCATTTGTTTTTATGAATGTGCCACGGTCTCATCAGAAACATATGGTTTTTAAACTGCTAAACAATCCCAAATTAACAGCAGAGCACTGAGCTTGGAGAAAACACCAACTGGAGATCACTCAAGTCAGAACTGTACTGTAGAAAGATGAAATTTAGCCTCATGGAAGAAAGTGGCACCTGGTACTGATTTTTTGATTCAATAACTCTGGCTTTTAAACAATCACATCCTTGATAGAGCTACAGGGATAAATGCGATAAGAATTCCTAAACCGTGGGAGCACAAGAAGGTGAGGAAACAGACTTTGCTAAATCTTCTCCTTCAGCTCCAATGCATAAGAAACCTTCCTTATTCAGATGCCAACAGCTTGGTGCAAGCCTCAGTTCAAGGTTGTTTTCGTATTATCCAGCTGAGTAAAGGAAACATAAGAGAACCTGGCAAAGAAGTAGAAGTGGGAATGACAGTTAGGAAATCTTTTGGATTTCATTCGCCAAACTTCACTGGAACGACGGACACCTCACTTAAAGCTGACCTGACACAAAGCTCTATGAAGCTAGTGGAAAACCTCCCACTGACTTGAGCAAGCATTGTCTGTAAAGCCTTAATCTCTCATTATAGATGTGGATGATTTTTTCCATATTTTGTAATCAGCTATTTAATCCTAGAGATAACTTGATCTGATAGAACTCCAAACATCTGGGTTTTGATGAACTCATCTTTTTCTTCCTCCCTTTTCTAACCTCTTGCTTCCTTAATTCTTTGACATTTGAAAATTATTTTATTTCCATATACAAAGCTGACTCAGAGTTCAATATGGACTCAAAGAGATATAAACAAGAATGAAAAAGTTTCTAATGGCCATATGTTGTAAAAAGGGCTGAAACCATCATCATTTCTGAAAACAGAACAAATACAAACTCACCTCTGCAGTTCTTTGCCAACATACTAACATGGAGTGCTCCAAACCTTGAAACCTTATTAATTAAATAAATTATAAATAAAATAAATATCAGAATATGCATTTGGGACTCTAGATAAATACTTGTATCAAATCAGTGAAGTGCCATATTTAAAACAGCAATTTTAAAGTACTTGAAATTCACACACTTATTTATGTGCTCACACCTTTAAATGGTTTGCTTAGTACTGAATTTTTTGAACACTCAAATTATGAGATGCTTAGACACACACATTTTTACAATGGCCTCAAGAAGCAGCTCACCTGTGGTTAACAACAAACCCGATGACTTAGCCAGGAAGAGGACAGACTGACACCACCAGCCAGTTGCCTTCCTGCCTTAGAGCACAGTGCAGGACTGTGCTCAGCAGCACACAGAACCTCTGAACCATTCCCACAAATACTGGCTTGCAACGTGAGGTGCAAACATGGCTTTTTCTCAGATAATGCTAACTGTCCTTCTCTAGGTAGGCATGAAGACTTGGATCCTATCAATTTTTTTCTTTCCTTAACTAAATCAACTGATCCTACCAGAGCTTCATCAGAGTTTCCAAAGCAACTTACTCTTGTTGCTCTCTTTTGGCTCTCTTCAACTTGTTCAGAATTTCTCCAAGGCTAGCACCACAACTGGCCACTCCAGGGTAATTCTTCCTGCTCACAACACTGAGCTCACAACAGCATTTCCCTTGGACCTTTGATGGAAGAGCATAATGCCCAGATGCACTATAATAATGCCATATACTGCAAAGATCCTTGTTGCAGTACTGTGTACTTTGTTTTCATTAATAATAATATAATGGCCACACTTCGCGAACGAAGATCTGGGGAAGGTCTTTGTACGCCTTCCAGCCTGTGCATTGGATTTATTTTATTTTAGGTGGGACACAGTGCGCGCAGAACTGAGCCCACCCTTTAATCCTAAGGTTCATCATATTGCCTTGTAAATTACCTCTTTCTGTCTAGATGCAGTGCCTGTGCACATCTCACCGATTTCAAAACAGTTTATAAAATGTATCAAGTCAATGCGGAATTGAAACATTGATATCCAAAGTTCCAGAAATTCCATCTTAGTTTTTTTACGTAATTCTTTATATTCTAGTTCAGATTTATTAAAATACTGAACAGCCCTTAAACTAAGAGAGCCCTCAGGGACTATACTTGATACATTCTACATATTTGTCAGTGAGCAACTAAAAACTACTCAGAAAGCAGAGAGAGACACACAAATTCAAAGGCAAGCAAGGTCGTGCACTTCAATATATCAATGAATTTCCAGTCAAGGTCTGCATGCATGCTCTTACCTATGAGGAATAAACCTATGCTGATTGCAGGGTAAGAGCAAACTTGCACACAGGGAACCTCAGAGCAACAGCCATGCTGCTGGGTAAACAGTGATGTGAAACTGCAGCAATTTCTTTTCTTCTCCGCACTTTCAGTACATCTTCACAGCCAGCTGTGAACTGACTTAATAATATTCTCATCTAGACCTTTTTTTTTCATAGTGTGCTTCTCTGACCAGAATATGAAACTGATACTGAGAGTCCCACTAAAATACATGATATGATTCACCTGAGCATATGTATCACTGGAGTGCACGATTTCCACCCAGCTCTTAGTAAGTTATAACGCTGCTCTGGCCAGTGTCCTGGGAAGATGCTGACCCTCCAGCCTTTAGGAGAACCTTACAGTTAGTCCATATCTCATTTTTAAGGAACTGAAGCTTGTACTGAAGACATCCAGAAAACAAGCAGTGGTCTCGTAAAAGGCAGCTGATCTGTGTCACACTGGCACAGACTAGTTCAGTACTAAATCATGCTGGGAAGCTGTACATGCACAATATGTTTGTACACCTGTCTGCTAATTATTTCACCATGACCTTCATTTTTCTTTTACAAATAATACCTTCAAGAAGCAAATAGTTTAATTTTAATAATTATATTTGGAATCACAGAATAACAGAATTCAGATGAGATCTCTGGGTGTCCTTAAGGCCAGTCACTCCACACAGAACTTGACCAGCTAAACCAGGCTGTCCAGGGCCATGTTCAGCCAAATTCTGTCCATCTCCAAGGACATGGAGACGCCACAACTTCTCTGAGCAGCTTGTTTTGCTCTCAAGGTGAAAACGGTTTTCCTTATTTCTAACTGGAATTTTCCTTGTTGCAACTTGTATTTGTTGCCTTCACCATTAAAGTGCCTATGTGAGAAGAATCTGGCTTCATCTTCTCAATACCCTTCCATTAAACAGCTAATGAAAAAAGGATCTTCCAGCACTCTTACACTTTACTTTAGGCCAGGGGAGAGAAAAAAAAGTGAAAAAATAATCAGTTCTCTAAACCTCTCTATCTCTCTTAATATGTTTTCCAAATATTGTTATATATTAAAACATTTTTTAACTGTAACTGCTGAAATATTCAGAGAGACTTGTTAAATACAATCACACCAAGACAAATAACCAAGGGTGGTCTTAGCTCTTGAACAAGATAAATAATTTAAAAGGAAAACAAGACAAAGAGATGACCCTTTTCACAATGTCTCGTGTAGCTGGAAAGGGATTTTATTTACAATATTTAAATGCAGTACTGTGAAACAAACAACTTGGTTCATAGGCAGTGCACCCGCTGCTGAACTGTCACTGCCTGACATCCTGTCTTATCTGCCAAATTGCTCATTAGGTTTGGCAATTTTCACCTGCGCCTCCAGTTTATATTTCAGCAGGGAATAAACATCAGTCTGCTTTAACAATCTTCTGCAGTGAGCTTCCAACCTCTTCCCAGAAAGCATGCAGGCACAACACAAAAAATGCCTTGTGTACTGTCTGCTTAGAAAAAAAATGCAGCTCAACTGATGAAATACAACAAGAGGAAGTTTAACTTTAGTAACAGAAAAGCAGTAAAAAAGAAAGAGCTAGATAAGAAACATAAATAAATCAACTGCTTGTGTCGATGAATTGTGTTTTCACAGTGCAAAACAACACAGGGGGTATGGGCCAGCCTCATTTTTGTTTCCATGTTTGTATGGGAAGATTCAATTTGACACACACACCACCACCCCCACACAACGTGCAAAGTACAGGCTGTGTTTGTGCATGGGAAAAGAGGGACTCCAGAAGAATATTAGTTTTCCAGCTGGACTTGATCTAGCTAACCTTTCCCTTGCTGGGAGAGGAGGGATGGCGTGATCTATAAACAAACAAAAGGGGTAACATGGCAACCAGAACAAAGAGAGGAAGATCTCAGCAGGCCCTTAAGCCCCAGCCTAAAGCACTGAGATGCTGCCTCGGAACAGAGCCCGCTCCGGAGCCCGCGGGCGCAGGTGAGTGGCAGCAGAATGGCACAGAGCTCGGCTCCTGCGAGCGAACTGCTGCACAACAGAGCCCAGCTCGTGAGCAAAAAGCACCAGAGATGTAAAACAAAACGTCTAAAATGCTATAAACCAATTTCAGACGGAATACTGTTTTTCATTTGTTAGAAGTAAAATATTCACCGCCAACCCTGCAATTAGCTAGAAAATTACAATAATTACAGCAATTTTGTATCCCATCTCCAATCCAATTAATAGATATATGACCTTGTCAACATGTAATAATCAGGATCTGCATCTACCGCAAAACTGGATGGGTTTTATTTGCTGAATAGAACTTACACAGTAAGAAGATAATTATTTGAAATACTGAGAATACCATTTGTATGCTATGCTTCACTTCACAAGTTATAAAGGAAATACAATAAGGATAGCATTTCCATTTTCAATGTATATTTAAATGAAATTCTTGAAATAAGTATGTTTAATATGGGATAATATTACTGGACTGGGATTCTAAGCCTGTGGTTTGGAATATTTAGAACTAAAATATTTCTAATTGTCAATATTTTAAAAAAAAAGAATTATCTACATAGGAGAACATCTGTGAGTTCTGATAACATATTTATGACAAATTGTTTAAACTATTTTATTTTTGCATGCTTTTATAGAAAGTGTCAAAGATCTATAATTCTTGCCAACAGTTGTAAAAGTCTTCTACATTTCTAAACAGCTTTGTATTGTAGTGTCTCAAAGCACTTTTTGGTCATTCTAGCAATTAGTGAACTAGCTAAGTATTCCATGTATTTTCCAAAATGACACAAAGATAAATGAGTATCTCACTGTATTTTATCTGCACTATATGATTTTAATGCACTAACATTCATGTATTGTATAATACATGGATAATTACACTAAGGAGAAAATGTGTATGCATTTGCCTGCTCTAATCCCCCCTAAGTTGAGAACCCAGGAGGACAGCTTTTTGGCATATGCATGGAAATGAGATGTGCATTTAACAGTGGCATACTCTAGTGACAGCAAAATGGAAGGGTCCTGAAATTCCTGGATACTTCTTTATTCTACCATTAATCCTTTCCCTAATTAAATTCCCTGTTGCAATGAAGCACAGTTATGGCTTGAAAAGATACGTGTTCAGCTCTATCTAAGCTAATTGTTAAATGTTGTTCCTTTAATTTTACAGAAAACATTCTGGTACAAAACCCCTCAAACTTAATAGACTGGTAACTTTTCCATTTGCATTTTACCTGATTGCTTAAAGGCAGATTTTTATCCATTAAAAGAACACCTACACAAAAGCAATCTCTTGGGTATTACAAATAGTTTTTTAAAACACTGTATTTGTAGAATATTAAAGGACTGATGACACTAACTTCTGCTAAGAATTTTCTGGAGTGGAGCCACTACTTCAGAAGTTCAGTGAGCAAAATGATAGAGATACACAGGTAAGAGGGCACAATGCTTTATCCACATTTTCTTGTTTGTGTGGCACTTCTAACAACAATGAAAATTACACAGTAAATTTCATTGCATGATTTTTCTTCTTAATAAGCTGAAATATTCCCAGAACCTGTCTGAGCAAGAAATGTGACAAGTAATTCCTACTACACGGTTTTGCAACAAATGTTCACCACATTGAAATAAACAAAACGAAGGCTTGTTTCTGGCTATGGTTTCTGTTTTTTAAGGAAGTGTATTTTTGCAACACAGTAAATGTACATTTTAGCAGGTGTTTTTATGGAAAGGTGACAAGCATAACCTAGCAACACTGACATGTTCAGTAGAAAGTGCTCCTACCTTTAGTTTCTTTTTACCATTTTCTTCATTAAATGGAATGAAACTGGCAAACTGAAAATTACACCATGCAGAAACTGCATTTCAAAATTTTGCTGTGATTTTCAGTGTAAGGATAATTTTAAACTGGCAGCACAGAAGGAGTTTATGGCTCCTAAAAGCAGTTTATAAATAATTTATTGAAACAGAAAAGGTTTGTTTACTTGCCTGCAACAAGCATTTATGCAGTTTCTCAATTCTGATCAGCTTTCGATAAGGACAGATAGTGAGTAATTTTCCCAGCAGCATCAATGGGTAACAGCACTTGGCATCTTTGTAAATTTAGATGAAACACATTGAGATACTGAGAACATTTACTTACTTGCACGTAGGACTGAAGGGGTGACCTCAATTTCACTTGTTGCTTGGTAAGGCTGAAAGGCCGATGCCGCGTTGGAACCAAGCTCACTGCCGAATATCTCTGGGCTTTGCGTGCCTGTCGAGCTGGCGCTGGTTCCATCACCTCCATGGTGTGGATCTTGCTCATCAAACACAGCCACAAGCTGCAAATGACAATTTAATCTACTGTTAAAAAAAAAAAAACTTTCAGCAACAGCAAAGTGCCATTGCGGATCAGCATTTCATCATTTCTTCCTAGCAAAGAGCAAGAAATGTCTATCAGCAGAAACTCTGATCAATGCCTAGATCATCAGCCCAAGGAAAGGCAGCCATTAATTGGATACTACAAAGGGTCAACAGCTCTGATGGAACACAGAACTCATCACTGTCAGCCACAGAAAGAACAGCACCAAGTCAGGAAAGGAAGGGTTGCAC
Organism: Pachyramphus minor; assembly: GCA_013397135.1. NCBI lineage: Eukaryota > Metazoa > Chordata > Aves > Passeriformes > Tyrannidae > Pachyramphus > Pachyramphus minor. The sequence goes on along the minus strand of VYXB01004472.1, from coordinate 662,563 downwards.
CTTCCCCAGCAAACCACTTCATCTCACCCAGTAATGTAGAAAACTATCAGAGTGTGGATCGATGCCTGTTCACTGCAATTTTTCATCTGTGTTTTGATACCTCTGCATCAGAACTACGGACTCAAACTACGAGCAAAACCACAGTTTTATAGAATAAAAACATAGAAGAAGAAATTATGTTAATATACATTGAAAGCTACACACAAAATAAAAAGCCAAGGAAGTGTTATAATCACTAACAGCTATCATCTATTAATCTGCCACCTATTGATCTATTACCTATTAATATGATATAAGTTGTAGGGTTCTCTTGAAAAACTTCTTCAGTTAAATTTATGGAGATACACTGTGTTTGTTTGCAATCAGCTTCTCCAAGACAAGTTTGAAATCTCAAGTCCAATTTGAAACTTAGCCAAGTCACTAATTTAATAAAGGTTTACTAAATCTCTGTTCACCAGTGCAACAAAAATAGGAAAAAGTCATGGTGATTTTTGATAAATCTGAGATATTTTTCCCACTGTAAATGAATGCTTTTATTTGAAACAAATAATTTATCCCAATTTATCTTTGGTGACCTACTGACAGAGATAATGCCAGCTCTTATACACATTTCACCGTAGAACCTAATTTTCAAGATGGAGAAAAAAGTTTTATGGATGACAGCATTCTGCAGCCTGCAAATTAATCTATAATATAATATTTGAAAGACATTTCCAAGAAAGCATTTCTGTCTTCTGTCCAAATTGGTAGGGTAAATGGAGCAAATCAACTTAAACCTATGCTAGCCTCTACAAATTGTTTATTCTGTTAGAACAACAGCTAAAACCTTGTGCAGCATAGAGGAATCAGAGGTCAATTTCTCTCTCTCTTTTTTTTAAGTGATTTCAACATCATCTTTATCCCAAAGATTTTAATATTATTCCCTTTACTCAAAGCTAACTTACATAAACATCAGTAAAAAAATTTAAACCCACAACTGTAAGTCCCAGTGGAAACCATTTGGCAATTCAGCTTTTCAAAGTACTTTCAGGCATTAACTCTTTTTAATGAGTCATTTTGAAACTACAGAGAGTAACAAACTTCTGCTGGTAATTCCATATCTAATGCAAATTTAGGCTCTGGCACGCATAAAACAGAAAGGGGAAATTAGTATTGGATAAAGCGTCCATACTCTCTCCAGTGCTAGTTGAAAAGTAGGGAGCAGCAGGAAAACCAGGCTGCAGCTGCAGACAGCTGGAACATGTTTTTAACATAAAAGTCATTATTTTATGCTTGAGAAATCTAGACACAAAAGAGACTTGACAACACCAAAATGTCAGTAGCTCAAGAGTATTGGAAAATTAATTTTCTAACACATTGTGAAATATCTGTGCTTACAAAAATATGCTTCTCAAACTTTACTCATAACTCTCTTACTGTTTTATAGCAAGCTAATTACCAGTCTCCAGCAACTGAAAATAAATTAATCCACAAGTGAAAATCTGTAAGGTATTACAACAAAAGACAAACAAAGCATTTAAGAACCCTAGGCATGAAACATCAAATCTCTTTCTCCTTTGCATGTCATGTATCAAGATAAACCCCCAAATTACATTCTGTTCCTTTGAGGCTCATTGAAAAATATTGCTCAATGCATGCAGCTGGAAATATTTTATAGATATTATATATATGTAAAAAGGTATTTCCATATAAATCTCTCCACGTGTTATGTCTTACTGTAAGTTGCCTCCAGCTTTTCACCTATTCCAGACAGTCTACAACCTACAGCTTCAGAACATCTAAAAATTAATGTCTCTTATTTCAAGCTTAGTTTTTGATCTTATGTTTTTTCACAGGTATTCACCGTTTTGACAGCATCAAACCTTCAAAAGGCTTCAGTTCCATTAAAAACCATATGAAGTTGTAACATTTTTTCATATAACATGTGAAGAAACACAAGCCATGTTAGTTTTCTCCAAATCTAATTAGCGTTAGGATTACAGGTTAGGAAGTTCATTGTAAAACAGCACTACAATGGTACACTCATTACACATAATAAACTAGAAAGTCTTTGGGACTAGAAGACTTAATGCAAATCAACACTGTTGAATCTTGATTTCCAGAGCTTGGTATGACACTCTGCAGATGATGAGCTCACAGGAAACAAGGACAGCCAAAACATCTTACACTGTATTATGGTACCAAGCATTTGTCTCTGATTTCTCCAACACCCGTTATTTTAATCAAGGGAGATTCTTTGAGGAGGGGAATTATACACTTTTTCATCTTTGGAGGCCCAGAAATCACACCTCAACTACCACCTTTGCAGGAACAAAAAAACAAAACAAAAAACATCCGAAGAGACACCTTATGGCAACTTAGAAGGAACCACAGGAGTAGGTCACTGGAGCTATGAAGAATCCTCTGGTGCAGGAATCTACAGCGATAAACACTGCTCTGTGCCAAGGAAACAAAAGGCCTCTCAGTGAGTCATGAGATAACCACCTAGAGATGTTTTTAATTTGGCAAAGAATGGAGCACACAATACTAGACCAGCTTTTATCAGGCTTACAGTCAATAGTAAGCCTATGGTATTTTGCTAGGCTTTAGATAACAGATATACAAGAGAGCAGAAAACAAAGATGGCTTTTGTGGAAACATCATCTTTACTGTCAGGACGCTGCTTCTATGTTGATTTTTTTCTTCTTTAATATGAAATAAATGATGAGTTACCCTAACCTTTGAAGAATCACACTATTATTTTTCTAATACCTGACATGAGCTGTGCCTCCTCTTTGTTCTCTGTCCTTTAGAGTCCATCACTTGCAGTGCCCTGAGAAACTCATCATGCACAAGGACTGAACAAACCCGAATAATGCATGAATAAAGAAAATAGCTTGGATGTTCAATGTTAGACCAGTATTAGCTCTTCAAAAGATTTCCACCAAAAACCAGTGAGTATTGGAGCCATTTGGATTTTTGATTGGTTTAACCTTTTGTTTTTTTAAAGACAGCCCCACAGCCAAAGATCCAATATATCAACAATAATAAATAATAATAGTCATTATTTTAAGTTTTATCCACCCCCCCATTCCATGGGACCTGAACTTGAATGCATCAAAGAATGTGCAAATATGGTTTAATAGGTTACAGCAGTTTTAACCATCTAAGTTAACAGGACTATTTCCACCATTCAATCACTGAAGCAAAAATGTGGAAATAGAAAATAAAATCAAGTAGCAACAAATCACTTTGTCCTCCCAAAACAAATGTCATAAATGATAGCCTTAATTTAGACTGGCATGCTTGTATTTCTTATTACAATATGGAAAAAGCAATGGAAAGGAGGTTTTAATACAGATCCACATAATTCATCAAGGTAAGCTGGCACAGGAAGTATCATCAGTTTGATTAATATAAGAATTTGGTCTCTAGTGCATGCATATACTACTTTTTCAAGAAAAAATAAGTTTCAAATATTCATTAACACATTATGATATAAAGACAGCAGCTCCGTTCAGCTCACAACTTGTGGAAAGCTTCATTCTATTTCAACAACTAAGAGTATTAAGGAATTAAGAGTAAGTTTTTTAATGGTTAATATGCATAAACTAAAATACTTTTCAAACTCCAGAGCAAGAAATACAAGTAATCTTGTATGAATTATCAACAAAAGATATAATTATTTTAAAAAGCAACAACATTCAGTGTTCGACCAACAGTTTTTCTTTTTTTAGAAATACAAAGAACTGCAGTAAAACTCAACAATTATCTCAGTTGTAAAAACCATACCTGTAGTTTACTTCAAGAGGCATGGGGGTTTTTCTTATTGCTACCCTTATACTCTGAAGACAAAAAAATTATAGGGGTATGGTTTAAAATGCAGATAACTTGATGCCCTTCTCTTTTGACTGATAAAGACTTTCCATAGCAAACAGAAAAAGAAGGAAGAGCAACAAAATTTAATTCTTTTTGCTAAATAAACTAGGGCCATCAAGCAATGGCTTACAAAGAAATTATTCTACAACCTGAGATATCAAAACAAGGTTTTACTGAGGTATCTTTGGCTCTGGGTTAGAAGGAAGGCATTCCAGCCTATCTCTGCATTCAACTCTCATGTTGTACTGAATTAATTGTACTCCAACCTTTAGCTCTTTCTGATAGAGATACCAGGATGAGATTCTCTATTCCTCTGTCTGGGACTCAACATATCATACTAACCAGGTTATATTTACTTAAATAAATGGAAAGCAAGAAGATTGATTTATTTTAATATTGACACAGCAGCAGCAGTCTGCATTCCAACATTAATTATTACAATTTCCATCTATTCTAAAGTAATTAAAAATTAGTAAACACATATGCAGTCTTAATTAATATACTAGATTACAGACTTGAATGTTGATTAACTGGATTAAAAAACTATTTGCACTAGCAATGGCTGTTTACATTAAGTACTAAGATCATATAAAACAATTCATCACTATGCAATGGTTCCATCAGGTCATCTCTCCCCAGCACAAAACCAGAAGTCCTCCACTTCACAGAAATTCACAAACCTAGAAATTTTGCTATATTTTTCCACCACTATAATGCGTAAGAGTGTCAAAAAAATCACTTAAATTTTGCATATTCCAAAGTATTTGTCCAAGTTCTGCTAATTCTTTTGTGACATTTATTAATGAATCTGATACCGGCTCATGTGTAGGAACCAGTAATGATTTCAGACTGATCCTACCATCAGTTAAGGATTACAGTTCCATTCTGCCAGAAAGACAGCAACTGGTCCGCTGGTTTTCACATCCTCTGAGTTTCACGGAGGCTCTGCATTTCTTAACCACTCTTTTTAACACTGAGTGAAACTGAAATCACTTATCTTTTTTTTATGATTAGGAGCCATTTTAAATATCAGGTTTATTTTCACCAGAAGGACACTTATCAGATAACTTCATACAAGGACATTCCCAATTTTTTCCGCTGTTCAGTGGCCAATTGTTCAGTAGTTGATCTGTCAAGCAACCAGAAGTGTCTGGAGTTCCCTGGCTGAACCATGCACTTCACCTCCTGGTTTATACAACTTCCAGATGTGGTCTTCCCTTTCACAGCTGCTATGGTCTTTTGGCATTTATGCTGCACAACTTCTCCTGCAGGAAGGGCATCTGTGGACAAAACTGCCTGTGACACAAGTTGTCATTTTTCTGATTCTAGAAGAACAGAGAGCATAGTCCTTCTGGGGCAGCTCCAAATGATGGAGCAGCTCAACCACACACCTGTGGTGAGGCACCCATGCTGGCAAGGACTCTGGTTCTCAGTTTATGCTTAATAACTGAATTAGCCTTTTCACAGGAGACTTATGGTCCTTGATTATAGAGGTTTTGATGGTCCAAATGAGATTCTAAAACTAAATTAACATGGTCAAAATATCTTGACCTTAAGTATCTACTTCAAGTATTCCCTTTAAACCCTGATGCCAGAGTGTTAAGCCCAGCCCTGTCCTGCAGTCCCAAGGTATAGGTCTCTATCTGCACTCACTTTCTGACAGCCACCCAGTCTGCTGATATGGGAGATGTCAATCACTCTCACAGCATGGCCATACACATTCAGGTATACGCAGCAAGCCAAGGACATGGAAGAAAAGTTAAACACAAACATCACTGGCATCCTGCCCTCAGTAAAAAAAAAAAAAAAAAGATTCCAGTTTTAGGCAAGCCTGTACGAACTGGCAAGGCAACCACAGAACTGACTACATACATCCTCTGCAACCTCCTTCTTTCAGATTGGCAAAAATCACTTACACCCAAAGAAGTCTGTGTCTATTACTCAGTCTGTGTTACAATGCAGAACTAAAGAGTACTTGTTTAATAAGGCCCAGCAGTAAATCAAATTTCAGCTAATGGCACCTCAGACTCCAAAACATCCCAAAATACAAGTTGGTTGTGAATGAACAGATGAGTGTAAGAGGAAAAAAACATAAATTCAGGAAAATAACTAGCAAGGGAGTAGCCAATTATTATTTAGATATGAAAGAAACTAAATACAAAATCAATTCATAGGATTTCTGATGACTGAACTGACTTTAATAGCCCCATGGCAGACCCAAATTCTTATTATTCCTTGAGCTTCACTTTTCTACATGGCTCATTAAAAACCCATTTAAATATAACTACTGTTTCAATGAACTGGTAAGAGAAAATACAGAAATAAAATAGTTATTTTCACAAATGCCCACAGACATTTTAAAAAAATCAATTAACAAAAACAGCAGCATCTAAGAGTCATTCTGTGCTGTATGTGCAACTTGAGTGTCCCCTCAACAGACGTAGACATCACCCAACATTTTAGAATGAAAAAAAAGGGCAAGCACAGTTTCAATTTACGACAAGTTATAACACAAACAGCAAACCTCTATAATTTCAAGAAAATCACTGCCTGTTCTAATTAATCACTTCAGTCATGAAACCAGAACTAGCTATCCATAAAACTTTTCAAAGTCACATAGGTAGAAGGAAACCAAACAAAGAACTTTCTGTAATAACTGTACTGCATTATGGCTTTTGGAAAAATAAGAAGAACAAGTTAAGGTTTACATTCTACACTCTGTATTAGAACTAACACTTTGTATTAGATTTTCAGTGGATTACACAGAAGTGTGAGCTCACACAGAATCATAGAAGCATCTGAGTTGGAAGGGACCTCTGGAGATCAACTAATTTAAGCCCTTGTTCAAAGCAGGGTCAGTGAGAGGACATTGGTGAGAGGCACATCCAATTGAATAACCCCAAGTATGGACCCACAACCTCTCTAGGCACTCTCTCAGTGTTTGGGTCCTCTTGGTTTTAAGAATTTTTTTCCCTATATCGAGTTTAAACCTCCCTTGTTGAAACTTTTGTCCGTTGTGCCCCGCACTACTCCTGTGCACCTCTGAGAACACTCCAGCTCCGTCTTCGCCATCCCTGACAGAGAGCACTTATATCAAGAATGCTGTGCCTCAGGGAGTAGCTTGCCCATACAGTACCCCTGAAGGTACCCCCTTCCCTGTGGTGGTTTCCAGCCCACTAACTCACCATGATGGCCTCTGGCTGGGCTATCAAACTAATGTCTTGGTTGTCCTGAGGAGGCCAAAACACTTCAGAAGGAGAGATAAATGATCATAAAATCATAGAACAGTTTATGTTGGAAGAGACCTTAAAGATCATTTAGTTCCAACCTCCCTGCCACAGAAAGGAACAGCTCTCACCAGACCAGGCTGTTCAGAGGCCCATCCAATCTGGCGTTGAACATCTCCAGGGATGGGGCATCCACAACTTCTCTGTGCAACCTATTCCAGTGCCTCACCGTCCTCACAGTAAAGAATTTTTTCCTTATATCTAATCTAAACCTACTCTCTTTCAGTTTGAACCCATTCACCCCTGTCCTGTCACCGCATGCTCTTGTAAATAGTCCCTCTCCAGTTTTCTCGTACATCCCTTAGGTACTGGAAGGCAGCAATTATGTCAACCAAAACCACCTCTTTTCCAGGCTGAACCAACTCTCAGTCTTTCCTCGGAGGAGAGGTGCCCCATCCCTGTAATCATCTTTGTGGCCTCCTCTGAACTTGCTCCAACAGGTCAATGTCCTTCCTGTGCTGGGGACCCCAGAGTGGATGCAGCACTCCAGGTGGGTTCTCAATCCCCTCTCTTGACCTTCTGGCCATGCTGCTTTGGGTGTAGCCCAGGATAAGCTTCACTTTCAGGGCTGCAAGCGCACACTGCTGGGTCATGTCCAGCCTAATCACCTCTCTGAACCTGCTGGCCACAGACTTGTTCATATAGCCCAGAATGGACTCACATTCATGGAGTTCTCCACCAGGTCTGCTCCCACCCAGGAAGTGGCCTCCCAGCTAATACTGCTGAGTGGGGTTATTCCAGCCCACANGCAGCACTCCAGGTGGGTTCTCAATCCCCTCTCTTGACCTTCTGGCCATGCTGCTTTGGGTGTAGCCCAGGATAAGCTTCACTTTCAGGGCTGCAAGTGCACACTGCTGGGTCATGTCCAGCCTAATCACCTCTCTGAACCTGCTGGCCACAGACTTGTTCATATAGCCCAGAATGGACTCACATTCATGGAGTTCTCCACCAGGTCTGCTCCCACCCAGGAAGTGGCCTCCCAGCTAATACTGCTGAGTGGGGTTATTCCAGCCCACATGCAGGACTCTGCATTTGCTTTTGCTGAACGTAATCCACCCTCTCAAAACCCCATGGTATAAAACAACCACTGCTGGAAAATATATCATAGGCCCCGATGAAAGTAATTCTCAAATCTGCTGACTAAGTAAATGCACCTCACTTTCAAAGCTCAACATAACATACCAAGTTAAATCATATTTGCAAGATCAGAACTGATCTATTGATTCAAAGGATGCTTTAATTTTACAGGTAGTTTTAAAATCTTCTACTTTCATGATTCTTTAAATCTAAGAAAATATTCTGAAGTAAATACGCAAGTTTTTTATTAAAATATTGTTTTTTGATTATTCATTTCCCACAGCACTTTGATCTGAAAAATTCTAGAATCAATATTAAATTGCAATCTAATCTTCTCCCAGTAGGAATTAAATGCAGTTTTAGGTGCTATCCTGTAAGTTACTATATTATTAAAACTATTTAAATTATATTTAAAATGTTAAAATATTTAAAATGTTAGTTTAATATTACATCTATTTAAATCACTTTTTCTCCTTTCTCCACACTATTGCTGAGAAACACTCTAAAAGCAAGCACAACTGTGGCACCCCAGAAAGTAATTTGTATATATTCTCTCAGAATTGCTCTCAACTTGACCTCCATGGTGTAAGTCAAGTTGAGGCTTAGGCCAAGATATAAGACAACAGTGTTAAAAGTATTACAAGAACTCTAAGCAGTAGCTGCCGCTGAGCTGCCTGACCAGTCAGCTGGATTTGGTTTTTCATGACTTCACACTTAAACACACCAGACACACCACTGTGCATATAATGTACCGAGCCAGAGCTGAACCACCAGCCCACGCGTGCAGCCAGACAGACAGACACAAGTATCTATAGAGCACACACCAACAGGTTATCCTGAGAAGTCCTTCCGACATGCTCACCTGGCTAAACCTACTGCATGGACACAGCAAGTCCAACACCAGAGTTGGATCTTGGCCTTCATGACCAGCTAAATTCCACAGACATCTCCATTTGTCGGTCCCTCTGGACAAACAAGCCAGAAATGCAGAAGTACTCTTGTGTGTCATGGTACTGACAAAGAGGGGCAGAAGGACATCGGTGCCAGTAGGTGAATTTCTGTTTAGTAGGGCATATTCACCAGGGCCAGGAACAGATAGAAGTTGCAGTTTGTTGTATTAACTTGTGCTTCTCAATGCTGCAGTTCTGCTGTTAACTGTAACCATGCAAAGGAACGCTCCATAAGGAGTTGGAACTAGCTACGGATCCAGCCTTCTCAGTGAATGCATTCATCAGCACTGGCTGTTAAGCTAAACTCTGGTGAAAGAGTGGGCAGAGCCATTGCTGCATCCTGATCTCTTGGAGGATGGAGTCAGCCACACAAAGTCCGAAAAGCAGAAATGCTGCAGACACATCTCACTGCCAAACTGGTTTGTTTAAGATTATGGGTTAAGATATTTCAGAGCCTGCAACTGGACACGGAACTGCAGTTAAAATAAGAGTGCAAGAAGAGAACATCACCCTAATTTCTTTTAAACAATCTCGTTTCTCTTTTATGCTTTTCAGCAAAAATGAAGATATTACACTTATAGAGAAATTTGCTTCCCACTGTTGCTACAATCTCTCCATACAATAGGTACCAACATGCTTAATTCCATGCTCGTTTGGGTTATGAGAACAGCTGGGGAAAATATTTCTGTCCTAAAGTAGAAAGTTTTTCAATCATAGGGGTTTTATCATGGGATTTTTTTTAATGGGTTGTTCCTTCTCTGCTCTTCCTTTGAAAGCATATATAATGCTCTTCTGTATATGCTGCTCTATTATTTTCCTAAATCCTCTTGTTCAAGGCTAAGCTCATACTCCGCAAAATTACCACAATATATGATTTACCATGGTATCTTCTTGGCTCATTTTGAAAAGAAATAGGAAAAAATTGTATCTATCCTGACATTAAAGAGGTGCGTGAAGAAAACGTGGTATCAGAACAGAGAGCGCTGTGCTTGGAAAGTAGCTGGGACAATCTGAGCGTGTGAATAAGCCAATTTCATCTCTTCTATTTTTGATTCCTCAGCACAAATGAGTATATGAGAACCACACTGAGGACAATGATGTTAATATTACTTTGGAAGCAATTTCACACTTTTAGAGTGCAGTATAAAAGTCTGCCTCCTTTTCTAACAGGACAAGGCTCAAAAGGATACCCTGACTGTTCTTCATGCAGCTGAGCCTGTGGGTATGGGATGACTCTGCAGGCCTGCAGATTTCCAAGTCAAAAGCACAGACCATACAGAAGTTCAGTATGTTATTTCTGCCACAGAGGTCAGCAGTTAAGCAGTGATGCTATGCAGTAAGTAATCCAGACACTGGGTTATTAGAGGGGCTGGTGTCACACAGCAAGATATATTGCTGAAATAAAAATGTATTAAATCTTAACAGTTGTCTCATCTGTCATTGGGAGCTGCAGCCCTTGAGTACCAAGAAAGAAATGGTTTCAGAAACCTCCAAAAAGACCACACTTTCCATTCCTCTGCTATAGGATCAAAACAGCAACACTTAAATTCTAAGGTTTTAATTTCAGCTGAGGTACAAAAAGGTAACTAGTTAGTTAAAGCACAGGACAATCTTTGCAAGCTTATTAAACTTCAAGAAAATAGATTTTGTAAAATACAGCTCTTCATTTTATATAGAATAATATGCTGTTCATTGTAATTTGCATGCAAAAGCCAGGAGAATGTGATTAAAAATACCCATCTAGAGACACAGATGAAAAACTTCAAACATTTTCTGATTCCCTTCTGTTCCACTCATTATTTCAATACCTCACTACAACAAAGGAATAGATAACACTTGTCCTTGACACTAGCCTAAATTATCTTCAGTGTGCAATACAATACCTATTAAATTAGGCTTATTTTAAATCAATGTCAAGGTCTGTTCAAAAGGTAAAACTCTGTGTGCCTTTTACCTTTCGTATAACACTTCTCCCTTCCCCCATAAACTTTTCAGAGGTCTTGAAAACAATGAGATAGGGCCTTTTTTTAAACTAACTTCATTATCTAGATTAAAAAAAAAAAAATCAGAGAGAATCAATTACCTCTGTCAGTTAAGACCACAATAACAATATTCTTCATTTTGCGTATAATGACAAAAATAATCAGCATGAGACAATAATTCATGCCTCTCCATCTTTAAATAAGGTTCTAAAAAAATCTTAAATGCAAATGACTGCTTGTTCCCTCATGATTATCATTTTGTATTATTTTAACATGTAGCAATAGTGAAAACATCAACTTAAATACACTAGGACCAAGCTTAGAAAATTAAGAATAAAAGGTAGCAGTCCAATAGTGCAAGGTTGATGGCAAATGATACATACCAGGAGATCCATGGAGGTTGTCCTACCCTGTGGCAACCCCAAGTCGTGGGGGACTTGACTCATCAGAGTTATTATGTGAACCTATGCCAGATGAGGAGCTCTGGTCTTAAGCAAAGCACACCCATTAGATAATATTTAATAATCTAGAAAAGGAGAAGATTTCCTGAACACCTTTAGGTTTTCTACAACCAAGAAGATTATAGTGATGTCTGTATGAATTTTAAAAAGTCTGGTATGTCTGCGTGCAGATGGATATCGATCTACCTCACACTGCAACCTACTAGGAGGAAATAGCTCCTCTGTTTATTTCCCACAAAACACCCAGTTTAAAAACGGACTAGTAACAGAGCCCATGGGACTTTCACTAAAAAACTAGGTTCCCACTGCCAAAACCATTTACAAAACAATCTGGAGCCACCATTTCAATAATAATTTGACAGATAAGGTTGCAGGAAGGCACCTCAAGTATTTTCTTCCCATAGAATCACTAGAAATCAGATGCCAAGACATTTTTGAAACTTTGCTTTTGAAAGCTGCCTGGTGACTTCTCAAATCTGACCTCTAAGTCCTTTTGAAAACAACCACAAACAGGAAAAAAAAAAAAAAAAGGGCAGAAAGAATTGAAGACTAAGGAGGAAGGGACCACAGAAAGAAATTAGCAGGTTAATATCATCACATCCATCTTAAAAACATATTCACCGGAAACCAAGTGCATTTGTGTCTGTAAAATGCACGTATGACTAGCAAAGCAGATATCTGATATTACTCTAAGAATAGTTGCATCAGTCCGTGATTCTTGACTACTTGTTGCTAAAGCCTTCACCATCTCTTTCCATAGGGATGCAGAACTAGAGCATCACATTCAAAGAAACAGGAACATATAAATAGAGACTTTCGACAAAATTATACTCCTAAATCATTTACTGTGAAAGCTTCAAAGACTGCAGATTTATTTTCAGAACTCATTTTGGAAATTAATTCCCTAAATCCCTGTGGAAACTGGGACCAAGGCACCTACATCACCTAGATGAATCCAGAAAACAAAGGAAATATTCAAAGGAGAAATTACAGTTTTATGCACAATCATTTTAAGCTTGGGAATAGACTATCATTCTTACATTTTAGCTTGATTCATCCCGTATCTATAAATGTATTTTTCAACATATAATATAAATGCCACCCAGCCTAGGAAAGGAGACACAAGCATTGCCAAAACCCATCAGCTTCAACTTGTGGAAGAGGACTGCATTGAAAACCTCAAAACATATCTCTTCCATCCTGTAGACCCCCTAATTCTTCCCCAGGCTAATCTAAACTATTTTCCTCTTTTTTTTCCTAGAAAAACTAAGGCTATTAGTAGCTGACAGTCAGAAGGCCTGTCCCTGGTTGAAGTGTCTATATTATATTTCATAGTGAATTCAAATATTGCTGTAAGGTTATTAAAATCATTCATGATTTTATCTGTGCCAAATGGATCATTATACTGTCAACACTCATCTTTATTATGCAAAAATATGCACAACTTAACATCTTTTGTTGAGCTGGCAAAACAGTATATTCAGTAGTAACTCTGTTTTTCATTAAATTTTGCACAAGGTTAAAGTGTGTGTGGAATCTGATTACCAAAGTTCTACACTTCATTTCTGTGGAACATCACACACATACAAGCTGTTTGACTTGTGTAGCAAAAGATTATTTATTTTAGACCTACAGGCAAATAAATTCTTCTGATTAATTTTTAGCTTCCTTTAAATTTCACTATTATAAGTTAAGGGTTGCAATTTTTAAGGGGGAAGATTAAGATCTTTTTCCCTTTTTTCTCTTTTTAAGTGGTTTTCTACATGCACCTCAAAATCCTGCTTGATGGAAACTCTCCACAGTCTCCAAGGCTGGAGACTTCCTACCTTCCATTCCTCTCTAAATGTCTTTCAGCAGAAACAGAAGTGAATTCAGTCTGGTTACCTCTACAGCAGGAATCATTTCTTGGGAAGCTCCAGCCATTTTGAAATAGCTTTTCTGTCTCATTAAGTCTTCATTTAATTTTTCTTTCTTTGTATTTCTTCTGCAAGATTTAATCTCTGCAATTGTACACATTTTTGGAAAATCTTTTTGGGGTGCATTTTGTATTTTGGTACCACACAAAGCAGATACATTGCATAAGGCTAAGACAGGTAGCTGGGTAAATTATGCTGTCAAAAGTGATTAACATTTAAAAGGACTAAACAGAGGAAGCAGATAATACCTCCCAGATCTGCTTTTAATTAAAACATCCTAGCAATTAATAATAAAAGGCAAAGACTGAAAATGAGAGACAGCATAGCTTCTAAGGAGAATAGTTTTTATGTTTTTCATTAGGGGTCACCTTTTCTCATGTGCAAGACCATTTTTAAATTACCTGCCTCACTGGAGACCATTCACTTATTAAAAGAACTCTGCCCAGACTAAAACAAAAAAATGCACATTTAATCAGAAACAGTTATGCATTCATTACTTTTTCAAATGTCCTTGCTTTAAGATAATATTGCCCCTCACTGAAACCAAACCTTGTTTCAGTTTCTGTGCCTAATTGTTGTATCCCAAATGATTTCTCTACTTTCCGAAGTAATTACCAAACATTATATCATCCATGCTAAAACAGTAAAAGGGTATCAACATTGAACCCCATAGGTAGGTAAAATGAACAGCACATAGCAGGAAAGTCTAACGTGTGTAGCCTTTGCCCATAAATCAAACCACGTTACGCATTCTGACAGCTCCATCTAGCCACAGTTATACAAAAGTAACCTTATCCCTGGCAGAATGAATTAATTTACATTGAGCACATATCAACAATTGCAAAAACTCTTGTGGTCAAAAGCGTCCTTTCCAGAACGACATACTATTGTTTAACAATTAGATTAACACTTTCACAATTGTATCTGTTCTTCAGGTTACTTGGGTTTTAGAGAAACACAGGATGAGAAAAGTCATGTTTTTAAAGGCCCCAAAATTAAAGCATCTGGATAATGTCAGGAACAGATGCTGAGATCAGAATTTGGCAGGAATTCCTGAGATGGGAACCTCAAATGTCTTGGGGAGAACACAGAGCAAAATGGGATATAACACAAAAATGCAAAGCGTACAGTGACAGAGTGTGAGAGAGGCAACATGCAGGCCGTGCACGCCTGATGGAGCAGATGAGCAAGAAAAATAGCAGAATAGTCAGCTGCCAGAAGTCGGAGAAGAGAAGGGAAGCCTCCTCGTCATGAAGCTCCAGCACCCTCAGAGTACAAATCTGCAGCTCATCGACCATCCCCTTCCTACCCTAGGCAGTGCAAGTGGGCAGTGGGGTGCAGCTGATCTGCTGCTGGTGACTCCCCCAGCTGTGCTCCAGTGTTACAGACTGCCCGGTCTGTGAGCAGGGTACAGAGCAAAAATAGGTATTTTTTCTCCATTTTCTTCCTCTTCCATTCACCACTGACAGCTCTAATAATCTGATATTCATCTGTATATACTCGGGCACTGCATGCACTAGTAAAAGAATGTACATCTTTGGAAATCTAACTAGCTAACTAACTTAGATGTCCTGCTCTCTGTGTGCATGTGTGCATGTATAATCCCAAAATATTAAAATAATTTGAGGACATGAGCTGTCATTTTCTTACATGTTTTTCTTATTTTCCACAATGCCAACCACTGTTGATCTGACTGGCATGAAGATCAGGCAGGGTCCTTAAAAGTGATCCAAGTTTCAGATACCCAGAATGTCTTCCTCAGAAACCACTACACAGTACCAAAATCCCCTTTCATTAGACCTGACTCTGGGCACACATATAAGAAAGCGCTGGTCTTGCTGTATGACATGAACAGAGGACTAAGCAATGCACCTGCTTATCATATTATGAAATCCCTTATGAGGAGCGGCAAATGGTTGAAAAGGAAGATTTTTTTGTATTTTGAGCTGTAGCTAATACAATTTACAGATCACTGATAAAGCATTTTGTCCTTAAGCTGAAATTAAAATTTCAAATTGTGTTAGTTTACCCAGAGTATTTGAGCTGTGCCAAGTCCCTTAAAACTCCAGTGATAAATCCTCATGTTTCAAATATGTAATAGTTCCATGTTACACTTAATTCCAAAATAACTAATGCAGAAGAAAAGGAGATTAGTCCTCAGAGGTGGACTTGTGCAACTTCCTAAAAATGCAAACAAATGTAAATCTGTCGCACTGCTGTACTGGTACCAGGACATGCAGAGGTATTTACCCTAGCTAGCATGCTAAATCTCAGTCCAAACTGTAATTTTAAATTTCCTTAGAAATTACACAGGAAAAAAATGCAGTTCCCACTACACACCAGAGCAAACGCTCCTTCAGCCTGGCAGTGAGCAAAAAGAAATCAAAAAACAGAGAGAGCAGAGGGGCTGCGTATCCCCCAGCCCAGTCCACCCACGAACACTGCCAACCACAGCTGTCTTTCAAAACTAATTTCAATAACAAAAAAATCTCATTCAGAGAATGGAAAAAAAGCTTAAAATGCCAATATTTTTGCAAAAACATACTCTAATATTAAGCGCATGAAAGCTACATAAGCTTCTAGAACTCGTCAGAGAATGGAGAGCAACTGGACCACTACTTCACTGCCCTTCAAAGATGGGCTCACTTCTTATTCCTACTGAGCACCCTACCTTGGATGTTCTGGTAGAGATATTTCTGAGATAGGAAAGGTTAGGAAGGGTGTCACTGTGTGTTTTTGAGGGTGGTTTTGGCCCCCAGACTAGACAAATAACTTTGTCTCAAAGGCAAACACCACCTGGACTGTCTCCACCATCCCTTCACATTCAGATATCATGGAGAGACAGGAAGAAAAAAGAAGGAAAAAGACACAAACAACAAACTAGAGAGGAAAGCTGTGCTGTACTGGAACCTGATTAAAAAAGATTGAACACACATGGCATTTCTAATTTGGCACTGATAGCTTAGCATTGTTCAATACAGATATTTCATGATCCCAGATGCCCGACTCCTCAAACGCTGCTCAGAGATGAGTGGAAAATAAGCACACATGCACTTACATATGGGAAGAGGAGTGCAAGCATTCATACCAAACACAGCTATATCATGGCTCCATGCACCAGTCAGTGGACAGGTAATAAACTTTTTTGTCTGGAACTATGTATACTGGCAGCTCCAGGGTGGGAG
The DNA here is from genome assembly GCA_013397135.1 of Pachyramphus minor. NCBI lineage: Eukaryota > Metazoa > Chordata > Aves > Passeriformes > Tyrannidae > Pachyramphus > Pachyramphus minor. The sequence goes on along the minus strand of VYXB01004472.1, from coordinate 645,847 downwards.
CAGGACGCAGCAGCACAGGCAGTGATGGCAAGGCAAAGGGAAGACTCACAGAGTGGGATGCAGGAGCAGAGGCTTCCAGACCTGCTCAGAAGGAATGTACAGTGGATGCAGCTGTGGAATTAAAACACATGACTCATGTTCACACATGTGACCAGCACAGAGTAGATAACAGTGATCTCAGAGTCTGCACATAAAAAACAGGCCTCCCTCCCCGTGATCATTAATTTATAGCTCAAATTTGAGGAGTAGCTTGTGCTGAGGAGCAGGCATGACAGTCACTTCTTCTGAGGCCACTTAATTCTGCCCCCATTAGCACTACTGTGGCTACTCCCCCTCACTCCCCCATCACTGACAGGAAGCTGCAATCTTTATATATGTTTCTGTTCATTCTTCATCTGTTGTCTTGCATGAAGAAAGTTGAGTATATGAGTTTATTTTGGGTCTGTTACTAGCTATATTCCTTCAGTTTTAATTTAGCAAATTGTATACTGAAAATGCCCAGAAGGATCCAATCAAGGTTTTGGTATGCGAAGTATCCTCTGAGAAAACAACTAAGCACCATCATTTCAGTTTTTTAATAATCCCTCCCACAAGTAAACTTTAGCTCCACTTGGAGCAATTTACATGCTGGTTCCACTCCATTCCCATCCCTAAAACTCAAGGCTGAGTAAAGGGACTTTCTTGAGCATCCAAAAACCTACAGTCAGGGACAAGCAAATGAACCTACTTGTAACTTGGAGAAGAAACTGTGCCCCTGGTGTGTATCACTGCAGAGCCAAAGCACTTCTCCAAGAGGACAAGTGTTTTTAAGAACTCAATTCAATGTTTTGCATTGCACTTTCAAGCAAGAATAAAATGCCATGTCCTGGAACAATGCACCTCGATGCAGCATGCTTCCCAAAAACAGGTCCTGTGACCATGCCACATGCCCAGCCCCGAAGAGAGTGTATGGTTTTTATAAGGAGGAGTTTGCTCCCCCACAGCTTGGACCATTCCCCAAGCCCCTCCAAAAGAAAGCATAAAAACTTCTGAGACTTGTGAGCAAAAGCACTAAATAGTTCAATATAGGCTACTCTAAATATTGCATTGGAAGTACCTTGGACACTTTGCTGATTCAAAGTACTTTTCCATTCATCTTCCAGCAAACATTTCCTATGAGAAAGCCCTGAATTTGAGCTTTTTACGTTCAGATACAATTACAACACTATTTTAGAATATTTTCTAAATCCTCTAAGAAAAAATTATACTGAGAGAGACAACATAATTACAGATGTTTAACAGCACTCTTGCCTTTCCATCATGTTCACTTTGCTCCTAGAAATGATTCAATACAGAATAATAATAAAAAATAATTTAAAAAACCACAGAAAACTAAACAAAGAAAAAAAAAAAACAGTGTCTACAGGACTATTAAAATCCATTTTAAAAACAGTTAGTTTAGCCAGACTTGCCCAGAACACTGAATTTTAAAAAAAAAAAATCAAATAAATACAGAAGTAAAACAGTTCAGTATTAAATTCCCACTTTTTCCATTCAAAAAGTTGACATGGAAAAAAAAGCATTCAACTAAGGCACTCAAGCTGTGATTAATTCTCATCAGAAACACACATTCAATCTGATTTTGTTTACTTTATAACATCAAACTAGGAAAAGGTTTTGGTTTTAATTGTTTCATAAAAAGTCCAGTATATCTTACATCAGTCAGAAATAGATCAAACTGAGCTGATAGAGACTATAGTTTCCTACATTCCTCCTGCAAGATTTCACTGCAGAGCACAAACAGACAAGGAAACAGCACAACTTTCAGTGCTGGCAAAAGGCAGGTGGTGGTGAAACCTGAAGGGATACTTCTGCTTCCTTCTTCCTCTAATCCCTAAATGACTCACTGGGAAGCTTGGATCATCTCTCATTTTCTGCCGCCCTTTGGTAATAAAATAATTTAAGACCAATGACCAACTTTGAGATGAAAAATTTCATATCAACTGTCTGTACCATCTCCCTGCTATGCTCCTCAAAACCCGGCAATTGGTTGGTTAAAAATCCAGAACTGCAACTCCCTCCACCAAAACCACTGAAGCTGAGCATGAGCCAACTCTCCTGGAGAAGGGCTGTGCAACATGGAACCAGTGGACAGCACAGAGCCACCACGTTACACACTAAAAGATGCTTTAAAGATACAAGTTTTGACTATATTCAGGCTATACTGCTTCACTGAGACACACCAGTCACCCCTGTCAGAACCCAGTTATCAATGCCAGCTAAACATAAAGTACTAGTGTATCTCATATATTCTGTAATATGTTTTTCTGACACCCCAGAGTCTGGGATTTTGCATGGCTGCTGGCAGAACAGCAAACCAGCAACTGCTTGCACCTATTCAGCAGCCAGACACACTTCCCACAACCTGTACACCAAACAGTCATCTACACACACACAGCTCGTTCTGGTTAGATCCTGTCATGCAGCAGACTTAACATTGAAAATTGACCTGGAGATTAAACCATTAGAAAAAATTTACTTCAGTAGTACTTTTTCCTGGAGAAGTGTTGTATAATTTCACACATCAACCTTAGACTCTTGTTCTGGAAGCCAGTCTCTTCATACCGGCAGGGAACCCAGAATGCCCAGTGCTGAATGGCTCTCTGGAGAGTGTAGCTGTCTTCCACTAGTGGTATAGACATCAGAATATCAGTCTAACTTCAGCACAAATCTGATGCACAAAACTAGGCAACACAAATACCCATCTGTGTTACTCAGCTGCAGAAATATTTCAGAAATGGAGAGGAGCAGATTTAAAAAAAAAAAAAAAATTGAATAATTCCATTTAAGAGCTGTACTTCCAATTAACAAATTATTAGATTAACAAATGATTAACATTAGATAAAATATCATGTACAACATATAAGGAACATAAATGTATAGAACATATGTTCAAAGAGGAACAACTTTACCACGTGGCTTAAATCAAGGATCAATTGACTAAAAGGCTGTAAAAATGTAAATTGTGAGACTGACATGGCTGTTAATACAGTGTCCACCAGTTTCTTTCCAGACCAAGACTAATGTTTTAAGCCTAATCTGAAAGCAAGAAACTAAAGGTTATGAAGTGCTCCTAACACTACGCATTCTATGATTCAATATTATTTTGAAGCAGTAACTCAAACTGCATCAAAATGACATGATAGGTCATTTTCACATCTTTGACTCAGCAAACTAACAAGAGTTGACTGTGCTCAAGTAAAAACTGAATCGGTTAGAGACAAAAATTTGGATGGTCGGACATCTTTACTCTCATACACATGAAGAGATCTTAGATTATTTTGACAAGTGTCCAGCTGAATCAGTCAGACAGGCAATCAGTCAAGTGTTTATTAGTGTCACACAGAGGATTTTGTGGAAAGCTACAGCATCATTTTAATTAAAACACTGAAAGCAAGTTAGTAAAAATTCCTGTTAAAGGTACTCAAAATCCCCAAAACCATCTACATGACATATGTAACCGTAATCACTGACTGCCTGCGGGTCCTGATGTGACCCACAGTGGTACTAACCCTCAGGAATGACATGCAGTCTAGACAAAACCTGAAAATAAGGGGCTGCCTGTCCCAGTTTCCCTTAAATTGTCCCTAAGCAGAGAATAAATGGATGATTTGATTTTTAGCCTCCGAGCCCCATGCAACTCTTGGCTGAAACTGCCCCTCACAGGCATTTACAAGGAACACAGCCCAATTTTTCTTTGCAGGTCAGTGTAGACACAACCTAGTAATGCAACCAAGTATAACTCTGCCTTCCTCAGTGAATAACCCCACTCAGTATTCCCCTTATGTTCTGACAATCAACCAGGAAAGAATTTCTTATCTTAACTAGGGCAGAGCTGCCACCACAGCAGCTTTAGGAGACATAAGGGACTGCAAAAGCAGGTGTCTCTTTAGATTTAGGATTCCAGGTCTGTCTGTCCATTATTAATGATCCATTCACTGTGTTCTTGTGAAATATGAATCTTTTCAAGCGCTTGAAAATCCCATGCACAGGCTATTTTCCGTTAAAGACTTACAGTCCACAGTATCAGATTAATTAGGTGACCAAGGTGAGGAACAGATTCAGGCAGCTGGGAGTGACGAAGCAGCAAAGCAATATATATATGGGTAGCAATTCTTTTCCTCATACTATTGCCACCAGCCAAGAACTCAGGGACACATTCTGACTTTCTGCAACCAGAAAACAAGCAAACAAAATTCAGATTAGAGTAAGCAAACACAGACTGCACTCCCCATGTGCCACCGCCCAGTGAGCACTGGGAAGGACACATCTGCCTTATTGCTACAGTGCTATACCCATGATGGTACTGCTCAGGTCAGTTTTTCTACACCAGATGTGTCAGAAAGTGTATTTCTCTGTTAAAGGCTATATTTCACTGCAGACTTTTCCTTAGTTTAAATCTCCTATAACACGGATGAAAAAAGGTTCAAGCCTCTCAAGGGACAGGAAATAGGGAGGCATCTCAAGTGATGGCATCTCCAGAACAAGTGGGTGTCTGTGTTCACAAAGAAACATGGCTGTATTTGTTTTGACATTTTTTTTAGAATCCCCAAGGAACTACCAGTGCCCAACTAACCAACAACTTGCAATGTACCACTGGAAATATATATATTGCTTTTATTTTCCCTAAAATCAACTTAACTGGCTCTCATTCTTTTTGTATTATTTTAGACAGTCAATGTATTTTCTTCCCACTGGACAGAAAATGAACACATTATCTGTCCATCTTACAGGGCCCCTGACAGCCAAATAAAACATGGTTATTACTGTCAGAACTCAAATGAAATATTCTGAACATGGCAAGAAGTTATTAGCCTTATGATCAGAAGACAAGCTAGAAATGGAAATGGGAAGGAAAAATATTGCCCTACTTTTATAGGCTTTTGTGGGAAAATTATGTTATCTTCTTTTGCTTGTTGAAATAGGTTTGACTCAGGCTTCGTTTTGCTGTGTTGAAATATCTTAATTATTCCATTAAGGAGATACAGGATATGAATTTTTATTAATCAAAATACTGATAAATGAGTGAGCAATTATTTTTATTAAAAAATTATAATATTACTTTAATATCTTAAATTACACACACTAAATCAACCAGGTAATGTCATTTCAGTGCACAGTAAATTCACAGCAAGTAAGATTTGTGACATAACAGATAAACCCAGAAGCACTAAATAAAAGCAGTCACCTTTCAAATCTCTTTCCTGCTGCACTTTAAAAAAAAAGCCAACAACAAAACACCATGGCTGAAATGTTCCATATACAAAGATTGCCTACTTTAACTAGGCTCACCTATAATCAGACAACACAATCTATTCTGCACAATAATTAAAAAAGGCATGGAATGATGGAGCAACAGTGAAGAAAAGGGAGAAATTTTTCCTGCACACTCAAGTAGTGGTAAAAACTGGAAAGTGAGGATCAGTGAGATCTCATCTTTCCCGGAACACCAGTGGGAGAAGAATTGCACTGAAAATTGTACTTATTACAAGTTGAGAGGTGGAGAGCATCCAGTATGGTATGGGGCCAATCTCGGTGTAACTGGTTCCCAGGGACTGGTGCCAGGCAGCCCCCGCCACTCACATTGCAGCCACCAGCTGCCAAGTGACAGTTGTCTCCTACGGGCTCCTCTGAGCATCCTTACTTCCTAGAGTCATCCAGAGGGATCAATACTGATCATGAAATCACATCCCTAGATAGCATGCACATAAAAATGGCATTAAAACAAATTAACTATGTAATAGCATTCAGCAGCAGGCCATTTTGACACTTGAGCAGATAAGCCCACAGAGATGGGGCTTCTATGTATACTAAAGAGAGGTCCATGTGGAAAAGCAATTCTCAAATGTGTCTCAAATCAGGTATTTACTACATAAAATAAAATTAAAATTAAAAAAAAAGGTATGCACACATTACCCCTGCACAACACAGACAGACACCCACCCACCAAACACACAGGTGTCCTGTATCTGATCAACCCAGTATTCTGCCTCTTAAAAGCTTCAACAGCAGATGCCAAAAGAACAGGGCAAAAATATTTGCTGTCTCCAATCTCTAGTGACTTGCAGCTCAAGGACATCCTAAACCACATGCATGATCTTTGTGTTTAGACTCTAAGCCAAAACTAAATATACATTTATAATACAAATATTTTACACAAATATTTTGACTATTATCTAAATCCAGATATGTGGATATAGTGCTATTTATGCAACTTGTTCAGACCTGATGAGACCTGTTCTTTTCAAACCAAAACTTCCAAATTATAAACCCAAAAAATTTTCTCTATTTTATCTACAACAATTTGTATCAAGCTGATCCATGCAAAATGGATCAACTTGATCAACTCAAAATATGTTCCAAAGTCTGGATATCCAGCAAATGTGATATCCTTGGTAATAAGAACCCTATTTAGTTAAAAAGACTTCACTGTATTTTAAAATTTAAAGACTACTTATACCAATAAAGTAATTTTTCGCATTGCTTCTTTTCCTGAGCTAAAGAAACTCTGCAAGGATCCTGGATAATGGCTTCTGATGGTAAAGATCATCAGCCAGGTGCAACTATCATTTGAAGGATCACCCTAAAAGTTCACAATATTCACTGTTCTGTAACAATGCAACAGAATTAATATCCAGCCTCACTCTCTCACAATACAGGCCAATCACACAGGTTTCTTTCAAAGCTCTTGTTATTTCCAGAACACAGGTGGCTTGCAGTGTGTTCATCTCACGCCTCCTGGAAGACTCTGAAAAACCTCAGTGCACAATGTAAACACTGACAAAAGTAATAAAGAGCTGCTCTGAACTTTGATGTTTCTTTGCACTTCAAGGCATATTAAGAGGAAGGGAGGAACCTCCTTCTGCGAAAATGTAAGTTTTTGCAGTCACAAAATGGTAGGATCATCAAGTAAAGTATGTTCTCCTGATCTGCAAAGTGATAAATATTTTTTTAGCCCTCAACTGTATAGAGTAAAAATAAAAACAGCAGGAGCACAACACTGTTATGTTGTGTTTTCTGAGTGATCCTGGTTTTCGTTATGTAAAATTATATTATATTTTATGTTCCTTTCTGGGAAAAAAAAAACCTAAATAAGATTTTTAAACCATTTAAATATATCAAAATACTTTTCAAATAAGGTTTACCTGTTCACTTTCTATGACATGATTAGGAGTCTTTCTGTAAAAACCAAAAGTTCTGGTTTTGTAATTGCATCATGCCTTTCAAACCAGGTACTTCATCATACATATTACAATTCATATTTTTATAAATCTTACATTGCCACAAAAAGGAGGGGAGAGGGATAGGAACGAAATAACAATCCCAAGCCCCAATATATAATGATTTTAAGTGAAAATGTACAAGAACGTGCTCTAACAGTAAACAAAAATGTTGGCAGGGGTGAGGTGGGAAGCAAAAAAATAAAATTCAAGTGTCAAAATTGAATTAGCTTCTCTGAACAGTTTTTTCATAGGGAGGCAAAATATCATGATTTGTTCCATAAAGTTTGATATTTTCTTTTCACAAAAATTAACACTTTCACTGAAGCCTATTTGTTTCTAAGTTTTTATTATCTATTATTATTCCTTTGTTTTATGACTTCCAATATTCTGCAAGTAAATAAAAAAAAATAAATTATAAAGTATATGTACAATAGTAATTTCCATGGTCCTTGACAGAGATCATTACTTCTGAAAGCCATCTTGGATGAGAATCTATAGGGTTTAGAATATCTCATTTTATGAAACATAAGCATACTATCTAAACAGCATCTTACAAACTATTCAAAACTGAGTTCTCTGAGTTACTTATGCAATTCAATCATTGATATAATTAATTTTTATGTAAATCTCTCCCAGAGACTTTAATGATCCAAGTCAGGAAAATCCAAATTAAATTAAAGAAACTTACACGGGATCTCAGAAGCTCATAAGTAATGATGTTAAGAATATTTTCCCAATATTACCTAGAAATTACATATTTATAATAATTTTAAAGATGCAGTTAGTTCTTGAAGAAACATAAATGTTACTCAATGATTCCTAGAAACACTTTTGAAAGGTTCAGTTAGGGGTATTTTAGGACAATAAGACACAATGGTTTTGCTCCTACATTATGCACCTACCTCTCCTACTGTTCAGAAATCAGCACACAACGTAGTTGTGTTGAGTCCTAAAGTTCTAGAGGAGGGAAACAAGGACATTTATTTCCAGACCTCCTTGTTTCCTCAGATAAAGTCATATGCTTCTCACATAGGACTGGTATGCTCATGGCTGTGCCACCTCCTCCAGTTCAGGCTTCTTGGAAGAAGAGAGAGGGACAGCTTAAGAACCTGGAGAAGCAACATCCAGTCCCAAAAAAATGGCAATTACAAACAGTGTCACATCCTGAAAGCACTCTGAAGGAAAACAGCTTAAAAGGTAGAACTGTGTGCGATGGCAGCAAAATCTATTTTCACAACCAGTAGAAGAGCCCGTTTTTAACCCTAAACCTTACATACGAAAAGCAAAAAATGAAGATGAGTAAGGCATTGCTGGTCCAGTCTATAATCAGGGTGACCTCACATATACCAACATACAATTCATAAACTCAATTGTTTCAACTCTATCTTATATTTACAAAGAATGTTTATTCCATTCAGAGTCTCCACATGTCCAAGAACAGGGTCTATAAAACTATACCATGTTTCAGAACACAGGCCAGAGACAGCAACACTAAAAATTTGATAATTCTATTTTAGCAGAGCAGCATGATAGATGGCACTTTCATGCTCTAACCTAATAAAATGCCCTCTTTTGTCCCTCCCACCAGAAGAATATTATACTTAAAAGTAGATCTAATTAAAAATAGCAGGGAATGAGGTTTGTAACCAAGACAAGCATCTGTGCAGATGGTGATCCCCACACACCACCAGGCTGAACCTACAGTTGAGGTGAGGTCCCAGTACCTGGCAGCTTCCCACTCATGCCCTCAGGACAGGGAGGTGACTAATGGACTCTGCCTAATGGTAAATGAATCAGCATCAGTAAGTTCTTCATCTGAAACACTAGAGAGAGTTTGGTTTCAAGAGGTCTCCAGGCTTCAGAAAGCTCTGCAAGGAAGGATGCTATTAACATTTCTCAGAAGCCTTCAGCCCTTTGGCAGGCCAGCAGGAAGACTGCCCTGTGTGTCCTTCCCAGCCTGTTCTATTTGCAAGACCTCTCTGAAGTCACTGGCTAGAGGGGTTTTGACTGCCAACATGCATCTATGTGGAGCACACACTGTGCCGGCCTACGCAGCTCCCACAGGCACATGGGGGCTGCAGGGGCAGTGGGAGTGTGTAGTCACCCAGCAGTGAATCCCGTAAGAGACTTTGAGCTCCTTCAGAGCAAGAATGGCATGGAGAGACATGATTCACAAAGAAGGAACTGATGGAATTGTACACTCCTTGCAGCAACACCTCCTTTTGGCAGCTCCCAGGATGAGGGGAGTCAAAAGGCAGGTGGAATAGGAGCCCCCCCCCCGGACAAGGATCTCCTTCACCAGTCACCTGGAGGATACAAACATGTACAAGTCCCACGTGAGGAAGCAAAGATCACCTGAGCTGAAAGTTTGGTTTTCTGAGTAACATTTCTTTCTGAAATGATAAGAAAAAAGACAGACAAGTGTCATCAGCCAGAGAGCTAAATACTACGTACTTATCCTTTTAGGAAATATCTAGCTTGTGTAGAGGGTTTAAACAGATGTAAGACTAGACTATGAAAGCTCACATATTAAACATTTTTGAAAACTTGAACTGAAAAGGACCCTTGGAATCTTAAAAATAAAGGCTCAGTAGTAAATTAATCCTGCTAGCTTTGCTGGATATGTAAAACAATAATCATATTGAAAGCCAGGTAGCAAGTGGAAATATAAGTCTGTTTAGAGCAAACATCACTACAGGTATGTACAGAAAGGCCTCAATAATTTTCTTGTATCCTCAGGATGAGATTTTCAATACAAGAGGAGCAATGTGAGGGTGCAATCTTAACAGTAATTTATTTCTGCCCTGCAATTCTCCAGAATCATTCCCTACTCCCTAAGGTAGTGGCCCAGAAAAAAACACTGTATTCTCTGTCTCCTGTCTCTCTGTACTAGCACAAGAGACATCGATGTGGCAGACAATGAACTTCAAGAGTTTCAATACCCTCCTTGTCATTACTCATCTTCCAGGTATGGAGAATGAGCACAGGTCTTCAACTTCATCATCCCCCAACATTTCCTTAGTATTTTTCCTCCATAAGAAATCCAAGTAGTCTTGATCCCTGCAATCTACTATTTCCAACCCCACAAGCAGCAATATGTACCTGCAGATTTTGTCAATGCTAGTAGAACACGTGACACTGAGCGGAATGACAACCAAAGCCAAGAAATACTTGCTGCATATATCCTTACAGCAAAATGTTAAAGTAGTTTCCATCATACACTTAAGCCAGTATGTGAGGTTGCTTCTTCATTACAGGAAACACTTTGAAATGAGAGAGAAAGGATAGAAAAGGGCAAAATAAAAAAATAAAACGTTGATTGCAATTTACAACAAAGGCTGCTCAATCTGTAGCAAATAATCCTTCAGATAAGCAAAAAAAAATCCTGAGAACAAACCCATTGTGTATTTCGTATTCTAGGATCTCTTAATTTGGAGCATGAAATTTCTGTTCTCCCTCTCCCCAAAAGAACAATTTGATATTTCAGTCCTAAAGTAATAAAACATACAAATGGTTTCATTTACTTGGAGAAAACTGATGAACCTTCATCTACAGTCAAGCTCTTTATTGCTCAGATTTGACACAGGAGTCCACTTAAAGCTCAACAGGAGTTTCTGAATGGCTCTTTGTGTGACACACTGGCTCTAGAAAAAATCATTTGCTTTTGTTTTTATTTTACTGTTTCCACTTTATGGATAAAGTTAGCAAGAATCTAAGCAGCCATCCTGTTGCAAAGCAAACGTATTTAAAGGTAAGAAATAAACAGGAATACCCGTATGTGTAGAGAAGCCCCCCGCATTTTCTAAAAATGAAATGTTAAAAGACATTCAGCTATTTCTAAATTTCTAAAAGAATACAGTTTTCTTCTGTTGTTTCATCATCTTCCACTGAATTGGCCATTTTAACTCAGTCCACTTTTGCCTTTTAAAAGTTTAAGATTACAAAAAAATAAGGCAATTTTTCAAATCCCCTACTTGTTCTAGGCATACTATCCTTTAGCTAGTCAAATTGTCTTTTGCAGATCTGCAAGGCAACAATCAAAACTGTCTTGTCGCAGATAAACAGAGTCAGGAACTTCAAGAAAAGTAGTGAAAAAGCTTTCAGTATTGCACTGCAAGCAAGCCAAATGGAAATCCCACTGATGCAGAGTAGTCAAATAGTCTGGTCTGTACACATCCATCCTTCCTAGATGAACGATTTCTACTGTCAGATAAACAGAGGGCAAACTGGCAAGAATAAGAAGCCTGAAAACAGAAATCTGATGTATTGATTGTAATACACAATAAAAAATAGCAAAGTTTCTATGAGCGATGACTTTCCTACGTTATTAATACCTTGTCTCCCGTTTTTACTGCTCCCTCTCCCTGGAAACAATATGTCCAGTCATTTTGTTAAAAAGAAATTATTTCATTTCACAATTCACAGATACTCTTGTGTCTGCTGAAATGTTCTTTGCCAATTGATAATACCACTACCTATCACTGGCTCTGGTATTACCAGGCATTTTTTAATATAGTAAAAAGCCACTATTTTTTCATCTTAAAATATAGGTTGCATTAAAATACAAAAAAAGTATCACATAAATATATCTTTCAGTTAAAGAATAGATTTTAATCTCAGTGTAGTGATTTAATAACAGAAAATTGCCAACAAATCCAGGGAGAAAGCAGTATATTATACAAACTGCAAAAAAAAAGTGGATGAATGCAAGAGAACCATGAAATGTTTGAATATCCAAAGGAAAAAAGCGCTTTTTATTCAAGAACTGTTGCCCTAAATTTAGATGTAATTTGACACATTGAACTCTGTGTGTCTCTAAAAGAACAAAACAGGAAACAACCACATCCCACTCGATACACTTGAATGAGACTTATTAAGTTGAATGATGTTTGCTTCAGGCCATAAACAGCAATACAATATTCATCAAAGCTCACCAAATGAAACTTTTCTCCCACTTGCTTACCTCTGGCCTAACTGATTTCCCCTAAAAGTAAATCGATTTTACACTGAGAAACATAAGAGCTGATACAAAGGCTTGCTGACAAACCAAAGAAACTAGAAAAATCCACTCTATAGCATAAGAGTATTCAACTCATGCAAATTTGTAGAAATTTATAGAGAAAGGTAAACTACTCAATAGACTAATATAAATATTCTTTAAAAAGGCAGGCTTCTGGACACATCAATCCTTCCCTCAGCAGTCTTCCACCAACATAAATGTGTATTTTATTTTTAATGAGTTGCATAAATATTAGACCTTCGGAAGTGATGTATTAGCATGGGATCTATCAATCTGTTCATCCCCCTCATCAAAAGAACTATGATGTCTCTTGCAGCTACTGGATTACCTAGTGCTCCCTCATCTTGGGTTCCTACAGGGATGACACCTGCAGCAGCAAACAGGCTGCACATCCACAAAACTGTCAGGATTACAAACAACACCCTGTGCTACTAAGTACAATGGGAAGAATCAAGTTGTTTTCAAACTCACCACTTAACAGCAGGGACAGGCTGCAATAGGTGGGCAGGTGACTTTGGCACCCCATGACAGGAGGGTTAATGGTCCAGACACCTTCCAGTGTTGGTGCAAATCATGGCCTCCAGAAGTCAATAATGCCTAGAGGCCCTACATGAGCAGTAGCTTTGGTCACCCACACAAAAGGGTTTTCTCTCAAGTTTGCAAGTCCATTGTTCTACATTTATGTAAAACATACAACTAGGGCAATTGCAAAACAAGATTTAAAATGTTCAAATCCTTGGTAGAAGCCAAACTGTCTTTGCATATACCACTGCCTAGTTATTGCTTGACTGCTTTAATGGACTGAGTAGTAAAAGGAATAATGCAGCAATAAAAGCCCCACAGGTTCATGTTGTATTTCACTTTAATATGAAAGGGAGAAAGACAGGATTGCTGCTCATTATATGGTACCAACACAGCACCACTGTGAGAGAAAATGGCTCAACAAAGGAATGATACAGTCTCCCAGAATACCTAACAAGTACCTTTTACCATAAGGATATGCCTCTTACAGCACCTAACACAAGAACTGCACTCTAATTTAAACTGTTACTCTATACTTTAATAGACTTTCTTGCTCATCCACCAATAAAATGCAGATAAACAATTAAAAAAAATTGCTCCCAGAATAGCAATATGATTTGACCTTGCTCACTTGCTGAAACTAAAAGTACACACATGAACAACAAAAAAGCACTTCTGAAGTAAATGTTGTTAGTAGAAAAACACAACAGATGTAGATACCATTCAGAAATGTTCACATATGATCCACAATGTAATTTTCTATATTAGATTTAAGTACAGTTTTATACCAGTTCTGCAGAGACTGTTATTTGCAATAAGAGTCATTTTTTCAGTTTGCTCATATTTCAAAATGTTCTGCTAAAAATCACAGCTCCTCAGTTTATCTTTATGGCTGACTGGGGCTGACAAATCCAGTAGGGGTTATGTATCATTAAGACCACAATAAAAGGAAGTGCATTAGTGTGTATAATTATTGAAAATGTTTTTATTAAACCAATGGTACTTTGGTTTCTCTACAAAGAAAAAAAGTATGCTGAGAGCTGTAAAACAAAGGTTGAAATCTACTACTATTAAAGAACACATATACCATTGGGTGCAAGGGTGATGGAAAGCATCCAGAACCTTCACATTGATAGGAAAGTAGTGTGCAATTATTCTCCTAATTTTATGCAAGATGACAAAATGTAATTGACATTCTGCTTCCCAAGTTACAGCTTGTAGCAATGCACTGTTCAAGAGATCTTCAAAAGATCTTTAGGGTGTTGGTTAAGAAGTTTATATTGAAGCCAACAAGGAAAGCCAAACATAATGTGGTCTACAGCCTGCTAACCACTCAGAGGGTTTGCCTACTAGCCAGTTAAAGGTGGCAAACAGTGACTTGAGGAGAAAAAAATAGTTTAGAATATGCTACATGTAAAGCATTAAATATGATACCTTGGCTTGTTTTTTCCATTATAATTCTATCTACTGGCTATTTATTGGACCCTGACAATTTTCCTGGAATAAAAGTTGAAATAAAAAGTCTTGAATTACTCCGTTTCTGATATCACTTTTATGTAAAACATCCACAATAGTCTTTTTTATTTTAAGGTGCCAAAAAGGAAAAAATAGGACTTGGATGACATACTTCCAACATTTTACTAGGTAAATTCAATCCTAGCACCAGATTTACTCTTTTAGTCAAAAATTGAAGGAAAACAAATATCAAACACTGGCACACATTCATGAAAAGTGCTATAGTGAATTTATGAAAAAGAAGTTTTTAACCTTTCCATCAATAAATGCAGTTCTATATTCTCTGTCAATAACAGACAAAATAAAAGTCATATTTGAGAATAAGACTGAACTTTGTGTGTGTAGCATAAGCTTTCTCCTGTGCTTCTGAAAGTCCTCAAGTATTTGGCTTCCTCCCGTAAGGCATCTTTCAGAGTTCATTCTAAGTCCACCTTCTCTCATAATAAAGCCAGTACTTGGAAATCTGCAGCAATACATTTTGGCATGAGTACATGATTAACTACATGTTTGCACACTGCTGTATTATGACCTTTTCAATAATGTAGTGATCAAACACTTTTTAAAATCCTTGGACGTGGCATACATGTGTATGCTGATCACCTCGTAAAAACATACTAAGATAACACACAATTTTCTCCTTTCACATACCCCATTCTCCCCATAGCAAAATTTCAGACATTTAGCAAAACCACAGAAGCCCTGAAGTACTCCAGAAAAAAAATGCCTAAAACTATGGGCTTTCATGTCCAGCCCTGGACCACCTGGTGGGCTGTGAACCACTCCTAAGCACGCCTTCAAAAAAAGGAATTATGAAAATCATAGTTAATGTGCCAGAAAGTCTGCATTTTCACTAGCACACTCCAAAGGGAAGTAGAAAAATATTCTAAAAGAACATGAAAAAATGCTTGTAGAGAAAGGCCTTACAACTTTGTGCTTGCATTACCACTTTAAAACAAAAAAATACCTAGTCTTTTACTTTCAACAAATAACATATCATGGCAAATCCTGCCAGAACCCATTGCAACTCAACTTAGAAACAAAGATATCACAAACACAATTACGTTTGATCCTCAATAACTGGAACTGCTGTCATACCAGTGTAATTCTGCAACTTCACTCCAGTACTAATGGTGCACAGACATTAATTGCGATGGACAGAAACACAGAGTAGACACAGTGAAGTTACCAAGATACTACTTATTCTCCTGGACAGATGAGCTTTATTATAAAATTATTTGATAGTATGTTTCCATCTACACACAAATGTCCAAATTATATTACTTAGCATTCCAAGGCACCCCAATGTTTCATGATGGAATATAGTACCTGTAACGGGCTATTAAGAGACTAAAAGCCCATGCAGTGACTCCAGAAATCTATAAAACAGAACAGAAACCTGTATTCCTCAATTCCAGTCCTATGTTTAATTTAGTAGGGACATCACCCTTTACATTTCTAAAACCACAATTTGAAAAACAAAACATGAATAGCACTTGCCTAACTATTGTCAGAAATTTGATCCCCCCATTTCTTATCCTATGCAACCGTTACTATCTTCAAACTACTCACAATGCTTGCAGAATTCAAATTTCATGGGATACATACACAGTGCATCCCTAGGAAAGAACAGAAGAATTTGTCATTATCTCCAAATCAATGTAATTTATTCACTGCTAATTTCAAGCAGTTAATCTTTTAGGAAGATTAACAGAAATGTATTTGACAAAATAATCATAAGACCTCTTTTAAGAGGACAGATTAACTCAGGACATATTAACCAGAAGAAAGCACGTCTCCAAAACAGTTCTTCAGAGTTCACATCCAGCAGGACTGTATAAAGAGGTGAAAAAGTGCCTGACATCATCATGATGTAAACATCATATGAACGGATTTTTTCAGAAATTGCAGTAATGAAATTTAAGAAAGTATTTACTCTCAGGGTTGATATGCACATAAAATCAAATCTAATCGATGAGAAACTTTAAAGAAGAGTGCACTGAAAATGAATACAAAATGTTTTTTATTTAAAATGTTATAATTAGCTGTGCAAAAATAATTTTCACGAGATGCTGTTTCACACTTGGCATTAAAGCGAAGCCGACAGTCTGCATAAATGATGTCACAGGCACAAACAAGCCCAAAGAAACTCTAATTTGGGCCTGGAGAAGACTTCCTAGGTCAGAATCAGCAAGTAGCAGTAACCGCTAAGCTGTTTTTCAGAAATAAACTGTTCTGTTGGCCATATGTATGCAAAGATGTTTTTGTACATGAAATACAGTTAAAATGCGTTCCAGAAAACTAAGAGCCATCAGCACCAGCCCCAGTCTGTACATGACACACTCCTGGGACACTTCTTGGTACATGAGCCTGAACAGAGTGTTTCAAACAGACTGATTCAGCCTGGTGGTATTTCCTGTGAGCTAGAACATACCACCCCGGTTTCAAAAAACAGAGTAGTAAGACATAAGTTAGTCAGGCATATGTCTGGACAAGAACAGTACCACAGAGATGAAGACTGACTGTGGGACACAGTTATTCCAAATTCCAGCACTCTCACTGAAAAACAAAAAACTCTTTTTCTAGTAATATGCACACATATAACTAAAAAATGAATACCAGACAAAAAGCAAGAGTACAAGTTTACCAAACACTGGCATCTCCTGAGGACCATAACTGATTTGGAAACATGCTATACTAATTTTTCTGAAAAATCACCAGTGAATGGCAGCTGAAACAACTGCCTTCCTGACGCCGTCAGATGCGAGACTTGCCACATTTCTAGTTTGCCGTAACAAGCATCATATGTTTTACTCAAACTCAAACTCTACATTTGAGTGCCAACTAAACCATGACCAAACATCTCCCAG
Organism: Pachyramphus minor; assembly: GCA_013397135.1. Classification (NCBI taxonomy): domain Eukaryota; kingdom Metazoa; phylum Chordata; class Aves; order Passeriformes; family Tyrannidae; genus Pachyramphus; species Pachyramphus minor. The sequence continues at coordinate 628,661 of VYXB01004472.1, read as the reverse complement.
TTAAATGCCATGTACAGGCAAGACAAGAATATAGATAAGAGCTAATGCCAGCATTAGGGCATACAGCCCAACAGCTCATGGACTGAGACCAACTTTTTACTTTAATTCATAGAACCACAGAATCATTATGGTTGGAAAAGACCTCCAAGGTCATTCAGCTGAAACTTTGACCAAACATCACTTTGTCAACTAAACCGTAGCACTAAATACCACATCCAGTCGTTTCTTGAAAACTTCCAGGGATAGTGACTCCACCACTTCCCTGGGAGTCCTGTTCCAATCCTTTCGTCCGGAGCTTCCCCGACCACCACTTCGATAGGACAATGACCACCACTTATATAGGACAACAACCACCACTTTGATCAATGAACATCGAAATTGCAACAACCAAGTCTCATTGGTGGATCCAACAGGTGTCTTGTGTGTCCTTCCAGTTACCTGGGTGGTCTGTAGCCCTGTTCTGACTGCCTGTTGGGCACTGCAGCCTCACTCCAGCACCATGCAAGCATCTGCCGATATCGAATCCCACCTATGTGCCATTTCCTGACAGCGCTGACTGTCCAACCATTCCCGCAAGGTTTTCACGTAGGTTCAGATGTAGGGGAGGCAAACCACAGGGAAGAGCAGCCATGTTGTCTCTGTCCAGTGGCCACATGTGTTTTTCCCATGTGGGGGAGGGTGGCCACCATCTCGATTTGGTCCAGTGGGGAGGGTTTGGGAAGTTTTTTCTCATCAGTTAGTTTAACCCCATTTTATCAGTGTTATTATTGTCAGTCTTCTTGGTAGAGTTATTTTTTCACTTACATCCTGGCATATTTGATCTCTGTCTCTCTGTATTGGAGAAATCAAGGGTGTTGAATCCGAGAGAGACTTTGGTCTGAGGTCTCTGCCCCTCCAAATTGTCTCAAACCAAGACAAAACTGGCCTGTTCCAATCCTTTCGGTGAAAAAATTCTTCCTGGTGTCGAACTTGAACCTCTCCTGGCACAGTTTGAGGTCATGTCCTCTTATCCTGTCATTAGTTCCCTAGGAGAAGTGACCAACCCCCACTTTGCTACAACCTCCTTTCAGGTAGCTTTAGAGAGTGATGAGGTCCCCATGGAGCCTCCTTTTCTCCAGGCTAAACAACCCCATCTCCCTCAGCCACTCCTCACGGGACTTACTCTCAAGATCATCACCAGGTTCATTTCCTTTTCAGGACTTGCTCCAGCACCTCAATGTCTTTCTTGTAGTGAGGGGCCCAGAACCGAACATACTCAGCACTTGAGACGTGGCCTCAGCAGTGCTGAGTACAGGGGGACAATTACTTCCCTAGTCCTGCTGATCACACTATTTTTGATATAGGCCTGGGTGCCACTGGTGTTCTTGGCCTCTTGTGCACACTGCTGGCTCATGTTCAGCTGACTGTCAACCAGCACTCCCAGGTCCTTTTCTGCCAAGCAGCTTTCCAGGTGTTCTTCCCCAAGCCTGTAGCAATGCATGGGGTTGTTGTGATCCAAGTGCAGAACTCAGCACTTAAATTGCCACTCTCAGTACAGAACACAGTAGGGCTGAACACTCTTTCCACCTTAAGCCTAAATTTTCTTCAATAACTAGGTCTGAATATAGTCCCTCAAGCTCTTTATAATAGATTATGGTTTTATCATTTTCCAGACAGCACATTAATCCCCATATATCAACAGATATGTGAGTTTCAGCATTACTAGTTCTTTACTCTCACTACCCAGAATCTCCCCAGAGAGAAAACTTCATTAAGACCAAAAGTAAACTATTGTAATTTTAAGCTACAGCAAACATTGTAATATTTTAAGAAATACAAGTCCAGTATCCTCAGTAATATTCAGGAGAAACAAAAACTGCAGATGAGAGAAAATAAATCCAAGAAAAACATTGTTTCTCCTGACTCATTCCAGCTTTCCATATCCAGCCCAAAACCTCTCCCCTCCCACGCTGACAGGTACATGTATGGACCCACACCCTTCACACCTTGCCCTAGCCTCTCTCCCTGTACCCTTTCAGGCCAGGCAACACCCTTCTCCCCCAGAGACATCAATTGCTGGACTCCTCAAAATGTTAACTTTTCAGGATATGAGCAAGAAGGGTCTAGCCAAAATTGGCAATGACAACGACACAGAATTTTTGTTGGGAAAAAAATAAACAAAATAATGCAGTAATACTATTTCTTATCTTCAGTTATCAAGGCATAAGCATTAAAAGAGCTTCTAGATAAAAAAGACCACTGCTGCAAGCAGTAACAAGCTACAGAAGACATGTCTTTTAGATTTCCATTTTATTGGGAATATTATCTTTTCAGAACCCAATGTTCAGTTCAAAATCTGAAAATTACTCCCACTTGAGAAGACTCAGCCATACAAATTATGACTCCCACAAGAGAGTAAATAAAAACTTCCAATGAATGTGGGCACGTAGAACACTACAAATGCATGAAATTCACCTAAGTTCAATATGACACCTGGCATAGGTAGCCCCTGACATGCAAAAAGGTCAACAGAGTTGGGGTCTGTGCTTCATATGGGACAGCTCCATGTCAGTCAGATTAAAAGGTTACTTTTCGTACCTGTCTTTCATGCAACATGTCTGTGTGGAAATGTTTCCTACACAGAGCTACATCTTCAGTGCAAAGTGCATGCGGAGTAGCAAGACATCAATGGGAATCTTGCTTAGGAGGGGATGTTTTGTTAACTGGAAGACAGCAAAGGAGATTATAAATCACAAGGCTGTCAGAGCATAAGCAACCTATTCCATTCACAGTGGGTCATGTAGCTACATGGGAAGCACAGGCTCATAAAGTCAATATTGCTGGTATGATGGCACTGTCAAAAGAAAAGAATCTCTTAGTTATAAATTAAATTGGTTTATTTCTTCTCTTTTTTTTAGTGAATCTTGAAACCGTATGTGTTTATAAGACATTTGGTTACATTCATTATGTAAAACACTTAAAATAGATCATAATCCCACTTTTAAGACAGAAAGGAGATATCTTTAAAACCTAAGTTAAGCAAGGGGTAAAAGCTTGGGTGCATTTTTTTTTTAGAAGAATGATCATAAAACAGCAATAATCTTGAGGAACTCTAATGCTTTCTGCCTTTATTTTTAGGATCCTTGAGTAGGGGGGAAAAAAAAAAAAGAACTCAAGAAATATCACAAAATGTTCAAAAATTCCAGAGCCTTAATCTATCTTTGCAAGGTAGGATAGTCCTGCCTCTTCCTCTTTTTAACCTGCTTGGATAAACTATTTTGTTTTCACATAGAATAGAACAGAACTCTTGAAAGAGCTCAAATAGCTTCATGAGGTAAGGTGTGGTGGGCTTTGATTTTTTAACCTTTCTCCAAAAAAAAAAGGTTTACAGTCAGACTGCCCAATCACTCAGCAGGCTCCCCTCAGCCAGCAGTTTTCACCAATCCAGATAAACAGAAACCTTACAAGTCCGAACTGTGTCAAATCCGTGCAGTAGCCAGAAGAGAAAGGCATCAGCACTTGGCAGCCACAGCACACACACACACATTATCAATCAAGTATTGCCAGTGTGAAGGTAAATACCATCAAACTTTACAAGGTGAAGCCTTTGGTTTTTGCTCTTCTCCCTAGTCTTTATGCATTATTTTAAGAAAGAATCAGGGCTACCAATACCCTTATCGTGTGCTCACAGAACTGAAAGGTCACATCCTGCAAAACAACACAGAAGCTCTGAGATAACAGGACAGCCGCTTACTTATCCCTCAGACAAAGATTGTCATATTTTTATCTTGATTGCTCATCTACAGAAAAGTCGCTTTCTTCTGCTAACTTCAAAGAGACTTAAATTTTTCATATTCTACGTTTAAGAATTGCTCAGAGAGCTACACTAAGGTAGGGAAAACCAAGTGGAATACAAAAGTGTGCTGGTGTATAAAATGCAAGCTATTTCTATCACACTGACCCACTACACTGGGATAACATCAGTATATTTTACATATATATATATATTTCACCATACCTCTTCTTATCCAATCAAAAAACATTTCTGAAAGTAATTGTAAACTGCCCCTATTGTACTTTTGGCATCAATCACTGTCCTGGTCAGTTTTTAAAACTCAGAACTGTCCTTGGTATTTAATGCACGCAGAAACATAAAACCCGAAAAAAATAATATTCTTCCTAAATTATTACAATATTTCCAGCTCTAGAGAAACATCTCTGCATTGCATTGATACAGTTGACACGACTGACTGTTGTGATCTGCATGCTTTCCAGTACCTGGCACTGGTAAGCACTGGTGCCTACTTGGGGACGAGGAAAGGGAGAAAGAGCTGGAACGAAAGACTTTGCAAACAGCATTTTAGAGCTCTTAACATGTATAAATCAGCAAGGTTAATGAGATCCTATTACCATTAATTTTATTTTTATTTGCAATGGTTTTAGATCAATATAGAAACTGCAGCCCACTTAAGTAAATCTATACAGTGCTTCCCAAACAGGCCAAGAACTACTTGCTGCTTGGGTGAAAGAAACTGTGATTCCCTCTACACACAGGGACCTCACATGACCACACAGTACAAGTCCGGATATCTCAAATTAAAAAGTATATAGAGAGCCCATACTCTTTAAAAAGGCAAACCATGCCACACTGCCAGCTTCTCACCTATTTTAAAAAGTGCATTTAATTCCTTTAAGTGACTAAGCTGTCTTTGCCATTCAAGACACTTCTTCTCTCTCAGCATTTTTCTTACCATTAAGTGGAATTTTCTGACAAGGCTTCTGGGAGAGGCCTGCAGGCTGACCTCCCATGGAGCACCTACTCCATCTCAGTAATTAAAAATTTAAATATCATATTCTTACATCCACTTCCAACTTACTCCAATTTACACTTTCTGGTAGTTATCAAATGGACAACGTCATGATCTAATTACACAGCAACAGAAGAAGAAAAGGCTGAACAACTGTTATTATTCCCGGCAGCCTCATCTGGGCTGTAACCTTGCAATATTTAACAGATAAGCCTCAGTACAATATACTTGACATTTACATTTTCAAATGTATGTTCTATCCAACTGCCCTCAAAATATTGGTTTAATTAAGATATAGGACATTACTAGCCAGAATCACTTCACTAAAAAGGCATATGTTAAATAGTCCAATAACCAGTATAATATAATTGAGCTCTGTCACTTGGAAAACCATTGCTTAACTAGAAGAAAAATCAATATTCCCTCTTCTCACAATGTTTTCCATTTCACTCTGTGCAATCAAAGCTGCACTAGAAATGCATACTGAATACAGTCAGCAGTACCAGAGGAACATAAAGAATACACTAAGATTTAAGCATGATTTTAAAGCAGTGGGTTTATTAATAATAACTCAACATCTAACATGGCATTTAATCAAGGTTTAAAGCATTTATTTCTCCCAGTGAACAAAGACAGAAGTTACTAAATCCTATTATCAATATGAAGAAAAAGCAACACTGATACCCATTTAGCACAAAGAAAGGCAAACATGACAAAAATGAAGAGAAACTAAAGGTCAACGTTATAGGGTAGAAATCAAAATGCAAAACATGCATTCCAATCATTCCTGCTGCTTTAGGTGCTGAAATAATGCTCTGCAGAAAGTGGCTCAACTCACAGAGTCATATTACCAATCATAAATCCTTCTTATAATGAAAAATGCATACGGGGAAAAATGTGCAAGTTACTATTCCTTTTTGCATGTCAAGGAAATTTTCAGCAAATTTTTAGGTTTAGCACTCTCCTAAACAAGTAAGATAAGAAAAAAAGAATTTACTGTTGCAAAAACCAGCAACAATGCATTGTTTTAGAAACAATAATTGGTTTTCCTCCGAAAAAAAAAAAAGGAGTAAAAATGTCACAAAACAAAAAGTGAATTAAATAATTCTTTGGCACTAAAAGATTTCTATGTTTTACATAGAGGCATAGACCAGTGTCTTCATTAGAGCAAAAGTTCCCAAATATCAGCAATACACAAGCTACTTTTGACCAATATATTGACTGACAATGAGACCAAATTAGCTCATTTAAAACAAGCTCCATTTGTGAACTAACCTGGGCATTAGCAAAAATGAAAAAGACATTATTACTGTGCACATGATAATGGGAGGTCCTGTACCACAAATACAAGGTTTGGGGGCTCAAGATAGTGAATATCTCTGTTTAACAAGCTAAAGCCACTTAGATTTAAACATTATAGTGCTATCTTCTAGTTTTAAAATTTATTTAAGACCTTAAAATCTTTCCACCTTAAATACAGATTCCCTCGATTTCTACCCTTCAGCAAGACAGGAACATAGTCATGACCATTTGCTACTGCAGTGTGTTTCTTGAGCTCTCATCAATGAATCCTTCTCCCCGTTCCTGAAATATTGACACAGAACTCTCCCCCATGTACCACCTACCACCCACCCTTCAGAGGAATTCACAGAAACAAAGACTCTAAAAATTTCTACAGTCTGATTTTAGCTCAAGGCAAAGCCCCCAAATTATCTTTACTAAAACCAGTCCAGAAGTCAGCATTAGAATTAAATTATGCCTTTGCTATATGTGAACATTCTAGTCATGAGAAGCTACACACAAGTAAGTATTAACTTTTAGAAACTACAACCAAGAAAAAACAAATCCATAAGAAAATCCTGTTCAAGTATATTAAAAATACTCCTGCAACTTCATTATCACTCACTGTCATTGAAAAACTGAATTCTGTGCCTGATGTTAAGCATCTTAAGGGGTTGGTTGGTTGGTTAGTTAGTTTTGCTTGGGGGGTTTTTTGCTGTTGTTGCTTTTTTTGTTTTTTTCTTGCTTTGGGTTGGTTTTGGTTTTGGGTTTTTTTGAGGGTCAGCGGGTAAGGGAGGTCAGAAAAGGTGAAAAACCTAGGCAACACCTACACAACATGAATTCAGTTATCAGGGTGAGTAAGGGGAAGTGAGAACAGTAGTCATCATTCCTTCCGCAGCTTTATTTGCATCTTAGCTAGCAAACAGAGAAGAGGAGCCCGTAGTCTGTAATAGCCCACTCCACTTTCGTCAATACAGCACATCACTCTCATCCTTCCCCTACCACCCAAACAATCAACTTGTGATACTGGATCTCATAATCCAGTGTCAAATGCTCTAAAATGCTGCTAAGAGATCATAGCAAACACTGCAAAAAGAGACACTCTGCATTGCAGCCTGAAGGCAGTGGGCAGAGGCTCGGCCACCAGCTACAGTCTTACAAAATGGCAGTGCTCTTGCTGTAGAGAATGTCAGGAATCATTCCGGAGCCAGGAGAAACAAAAAAACTCAGAAGAAAATGAGATCTGACTTGCTTCCCTCTCAGTTTTACTCTGGAGAATATTTTCAGTTCTGCTTCCTCATGCATTTGCCTTACCCAATGTACAGACTCTCCCCCCAGAATTCCTCTTATCAATATATGTAGGAGGTTTTGTGCTGGGATCTCACTCGGAGCACAACTTTCCAGCGAAGTTCCATTAGCAGCTAGTGACATGGATGGTTTGAATCCTGGATTGTTTTCATACACAGTCTGAACAGCCTGAAACAGTTCTCTACTGAACAAGACATAGGAGTTTATCTCAAGACACAGCTATGGAATACAATTCCTTTTAACAGCCAACGAGGTAGGTTAAGGTCTGTTCTACAACGAATGCTAGCCATTGTCAACTCAGCTCCATTTTAATTTGGAAAAAATACTCAATATTAAGGCCTACTATTAACAATCAATTACTATTACTTTGAATTCTTATTTCTTTTCTTGAAGGTAACTGTCCTGCTGCTCCGGGAGGATCAATATACTACGAACACTGAAAAACACATCTCTGAATCAGCCCAGCAAGTAGCAAAGAATCAGCTGAACTGATAAGCAGGGAACTAACTGAAACTGTTGAAAGGGAGATAAAAAAGATAAAAATAAAGAGTCTAAAAAAGAAATCTCACATTTTCCCAGAAACATTTCTCACCACCAATAGAAAGGGCCACATATGGGTACAAGACTACAGCAGGCAAGTGAGTTAGAACTCAATAGATGAGCTGTTTTGACCAAGCATATACACCTTGTCTGATACAAGTACCTTAATTTCACCATATGAGTGAAATGAAGAATGTACATTTTACTTTGCCCCACTAACAGGTTCATCTATTCTTATCATATGAATACATCCTATTTGGCCTCCTGAAATGTTTCCGTGTTGTTTCTTTCAGGAGAGAGTCATCTCCTTACCATTTCCTTACCTGGTTGACTTGATAGTGTTTTGACTTTGTAGCATAATAAGCATGTATTTTCCAAATACTGGTTCCTAATAAAAAACTAAAGGACCAAAAATTGCCCAGATACCTGCACACTTGTTCCATAGCTGTGCTCAAACATACAGCCACCTCCTGCAACAATGGCCAGCAGGTGGCAAGAGGAGGGGAAAAAAACCAACTGCACAGACAGAAATCAATGAAGCATCATATCAAAAAGACTAGAACAAAACCTGTTCTACAATGTGAAGTAATGTTCAACACAAAAATGTAAAAGGGATTGTGATAGTACAATGTGGGGCAAAAAAACAGAAATGTAAAAAGACAAAGACCACAGTTCTGGTATCTTCATGTTTTCCTGTGACAAGCATCCAATCTCAAGAGAAGATACAGGAGCCAATGGTGGCACCACAAAGTTAAAGTACTAGAGATATCATTTCCTCTCTAGCTCTATGCTATGTTCATAATAAATAAATAAAAAGTCTATCTTTTGTATGAAAATCCATATTCGCTTACTTTAAGCATGCAACAATCCAGACAAGGACATAATTTAAAGACATTTAGGTCTACAGGCATCAGATTAATTTACCTATTAGCAACATGTAATAGGCTTTAACAAATTATATTACTTGATTCTGATACTATTAACATCATAGTGAAAACTAAAGTGATAATTAAATTATTTCTTGCTTATTAACACTTGTCATTTTATTGGTCTGTTACTACATTGACACCACTACAGTTATAGGAATTATTTTCTATTGTTTTATTGTATGAAGTAGCCATAAGCATTTTAAAGCTTTACAGAATCACTGTTGTGCAGCTTTTATTTTTAATCTGATTTCTTCCTCTTTGAGATGTAAAGAGGATGAGGTCAGCATAAAGTAAGGAAAATAAAGCAGGGTCCCATGTCAACAACCCCCTATACAACAACTTGTGTATTAAAGAGAGGGATGGGAGCTCAGTGATATGAAAATTTTAAGTCTCTTGAAAATATACTAAAGTCTATTCCAGACTCATAGGAGGAAATATATGCATTTTCAGCATATTTAATAAGTGTAATAATTGAAATACTTAGAAGTTAGAGTGATAAAAAGCTACATTTATCTTTTCCAGCACATTAGTGTACAATTACAGCTGGTCTAAAAATAGGCAAAGTTACTCACAGCTGAAAAGATCAAAATTGTATTCCTTCAGTGACTTGGTTTATTTTTAGGCTAGTCTTAAAAAGATCAAGAATTTCACTAGATTAGGGAAAAATGTAATTGCTGTTGGTAGCCAAGCAGACATATTTTCTTGAACAGAAGACTAAAGCTAGGAATTTATAAAAAAATGTTTTAAATAGATCATGAAATAATCTCCAATATATGCAACTTGCCAATAAAAGGCAAGTTGATTAACTCAGTCAACAATAGAAACATTTTCTTTTTGGAAGGCATACAAGTAAATTAGATCTCTCATACTTTGAAATGACTGTTCTAAAAAAAGTCAATAGTTTACATTTTCTCACTATATCTAATGAAACAAAATGCCTGTTTATGAATATTTAAGCATAGTAGGGATAAAACAAACTTGCAATGAATTAACATAATCTGTAGAGAAACTCAATTTTCTCCCCTGCATGTGCAGGTGAATACACAGAACAGATTGATATCTCCCATTGCGAGTGTGGCTCAGTGTTTCTAAGCAACCTTGTTCCATCATCGCCTGTGACAAAAGCAAGTGAAGAGTTTGAACTGCAGTTTGATAAAGCTGTGAATACTAATGACTAACCAAAAAAAAAAAGAAAAATCTCATTTCTCATCATCAATTTCTGAATGGAACATAAAGAAACCACAATTACAAAAATACTTATTAAACTGAAAATTCAAACAATTAAATTTAATCGTGCCTTCAGTGATTATCTAAGAAACAAGAATTCAGATTTCAAAAACCAAATCAGGTAATTTTTTCTTTTCTTATGCAGCCCATAATATCCATGAACATATTCATTCTCATAATCTGCAAGCACACAACTACAGATGACAACATTTCTTGGACATAGAATTTACTTTAATCTTGTTACCACTTCTGAAAAGCCAACCCACCTCAGCAGGAAATTAGTTGCTCTGATCTCACCAGCCAGATGCATCATGCACCATCAGACACAAACCCACGACAACAACAGTACTGGAAAATGCAAATGCTGAAAGCAGCACACCACTAGTCTACCCCAAAGAGTAGCTTGAAGTTTTGTAATGGTTACTCATTTTCAGAAACTGCATTTTGACAGACTTGCAGGAACGACAAAGTAGACTAATAGGCCAGAAACTTGCCTACTATTCCTTATTCACCCACTCTGAATTTTTTCTAATCCATAAGAAATATATAAGGGGCAAAACAAAACAAAAAAGCAAACAAACAAACCAAAAAAACACAACAAAAAAAAAGTGTCTTTTTACAGTCCTTGGATATTGGGAGCTGGAAGGAAAATGCATATACCAGTTCTCTGTAAAACTATGCAATTAGCAATTCAACAAAACAAAACCCTATTCTTTAGAAGAGTAATAATTATATTGCTTAGGTACTAAAAATGTCTCACAAGAAAGCGAATATTTTTCCAGGAAAAAAATAAAAGCCAAGTTTTGACTGTTTCCTGCTTACTAGAAATCAGAAGAAAAATATGACTGCTGTCATACCCTCTTGTCCTAAATAATTATCAATATTTTGTCTTTTAAGGACAAAATCTCTCTGTTTGACTGTACTTTAGTTACAGCCTCCTCTCTGTTACTGCAATTTTTCCAGGATAAAATGAAAACAAACTGCAAACAATTGGTAGTTAAAGCACTTTCTAAAAAGGGACCTGAAATCTTACTCCCAAGTATACAAAGCAAAACGAGCAAGACAAGAATATGAAAATTAAGGACATATAAGCTCATTTTTTATTCCTATGCCAGAATGGCATGATGGTCACGGAGCTGACCGGGTGAAAGCACCAGTCAGAGAATCTCAGCACTGTGCATCCTCACAGTGCTGCACCAACCCCTACAATGAGCTGACAGTTGCCTGACACCACCAAACATACAGCTAAAAACAAGACCTTCACCATGAGAGGAAAGAGTGAATGGACTGAGATGTTAACCTCTATGTATTTAGCTATAACCATCTTAGTTCCCAAACATAATTCAGAAAATTCTGAAATTAAAGTACCTGCTAAAGCAAGCACCCATATAGCATGAACTGTTCCTGCATCTTTGTTCAGTTATACCTTTCATATTTTAGCAACGGACAACAAAAGTTAATGAATCCTCTTGTTGGAATAATCCATTCTCCAGCCAAAAAAACCAAAACAAAACACCCAGGAAAAAAAGAAATCAGTAGTTACTATATGATTACTTGAATGAGTTCTAATGTAATCAAAGTACTCACCACAATTGTATGTGCAAAAATTGCTTAATTTTTTAGAGTTTTTCACAGAATATTCTGAGTTGGAAGGGACAAGGAATCTGCAGCACAGTCTCCATTTAACTACATATATTGGCTGATCTCAAGAACAGGGGGAGTTGAGAGGGGGGGTTATATGAAGTTACTTAGTTTTAAATTGCTAATAACAATTATTAATAAAATAAATGCTTTTCTTTTTCCCCCACAACCTCCCTTAACTGTTTTCTGTTTAATACATTCTCAGTGATGTGAGTGTCTCCAAGATAACCTTGTAGACCTAGAGTCTCTGAGCCTGGCTGCATCCCAGGCGCTCTCAGGCAATGTACCAAATACAAAAAGCAGAGATTTGTTGAAATCACAGATGTTGTGCTACAGCATTTTTAGAGGCTTTACTATTGCTCAACTGACGTCTTAAGAGACAGAATTTAAGGACAGTCACAAAGTAGCTAAAAATGGATTTTGCATACACAAGATTTTCCAATGGCCTGAAAATTCAGTTTACTGTATTACACAAACATGTTAGATACAGTCCTAATACTGTCAAGATGCTTTTTTGGAACAACTAATAAATTTTTACCAGGTAGCAGAGATTTTCAGTATATTTTCTACAGGAATATGTAGGATGACAAAGCATTCTGGTGATGTAAGATTATGAAAGCATTTCAAATGTATAGCAAATTGAAAAAGAATAGCTCTGGAAAAAGCTTATATATATATATATATTTGCACTAACAAAATTATATATGGCTTATTCACATTAAAAAAAAGCCTGCCTTCCTTCCACCACAGTGGAAGAGTATCACTAAAGAGTAAATCAAAACACTGTAAAAAATACTTTATAAGAGCAAAAGGCATAAATACCAGTAATTTATGAAAGAGTTCCTTTACAGTTGTTAGTTTTATCAACATTACCTAGAGATTGATATGTAAGTTATCATATTGATCTACTCTCCAAAACTTAAAGCAATACCAACTAGAGAAAGAGGATGCATAACAAATTCATAAGCTATGATATTGCAATCTCATTATCATTCTGCATTTCTCTTCCCATGCTTCATAGGTGTGTTCTGACAGCAATGGGGGTTCTAGCCAAGGAGCCAAGCAAGAACCTGGCACTAAAGGTGGAGTGAGGTTTTCTGGGATATAGAATTGAAAGAACAAACTACTGGCTGGACTTCTAAAACATTTCTTTTCCCATAAAACATCTAATGAAGCTGTCTCTAGGAGAAAACTTTGCTAATAAAATTATAAATCACCATCTTGGCTCCAACAGGGGTCACTTTGAAGGTTCTTAGCATCTATCAGAAGAGACTTCTACAAGAACCATGTCATCTTTGACAAAGTGATGCTAAGATGCATCAGTAAAACAAGGAAGTCAGGATTTGAAGTGATAACTTTTATTAGACTACAGACTAGAGTTTTTAATAATAATACTAACAATAATAATAATTATGATGATGATGAAATGTTTTGGCACACATAAATCTTCCCCAAGTGTGAAGCGAAACCCAGGCTTTTAATAGAATGTAGAACACTGCATAAGCATAAATAATCCTCACTTCTCATTTTTAATTTCTATGTAGAGTTAAGTAGGGATTTTTTCCATTAGGTAAATTTCATCTTGTAACACTTCATTAGTCCAAATAATGAACAGATTATGCAAGAGTGCACAAGAAAGCTTAGAAAATGATAAAAACTTCTCCACGGGGTTTCTACTTTTCCGCACTAAAAGAACACAACCTGGGATCCCTCCCACATACCACAGAACATTACACTGAGACAGGAAGTCCTTCCCCACCCCAACCTTTTCACAACTCTTTGCTGAGGTCCAATTGCCCTTCTCTCCACAGTTTGCAGAGCTCTCAGACACAACTACACCTCATAGGAAAAATGATCTTAGAAATCACATTTCAAGTCCTCTCTCTTCCTTGCCTTGCTGTGACTCACTACAGATGACAAGCAAGATAGGATTAACCAAAGAGGCTCAACTATATCTTGCAGTTAGGAGATAATCACCAATTACTGCTTCAGACAAATCTGATTTAGCCTTACTGCAAAAGAAGAATTGTATGATGGGGAGAGAAAGGGGTAAAGAGACCTTAAGATTTTGATAAAGCAAACTGATTTTCCACTAAGAAAATTAAATTTTATACTTGAAGTGTTCTCTCCTGATTAATACCGCTGTATTTTCTAAAGAAATTCTAAACTAAATTGAGTTACTGGTCAATTGGGGGTTTTATTCAATTCACTGCTGGCACCCATTTTTCTTTATCTAAGTATTTATATAATAAAAATAATAATAAATGGTCATCACATAAAAGCTGAGTGCTTTACAAACTCTAAGAGGAATGTAATAAATGACTTCCTTGTTTCATTGAAAGCGTTGTCTAAAGTGAGTTTCTCCATAATTAGATGTATACATGATAAATAAGAAATACAGACCAATTTGCACCATTTGATAGGAAATACCTTGATTTACAATATACTTTATTTCTATCAAAAAAATCACTATGTCATTAATTCTACTTAAATGTGACATTTACTTTTATTGCATATCTTCACATTATGAAAAACAAAAGGAAAAACAAGCAATATTTGGGGTATTCTAACATCTATTTTTCCTAAGATTTAAATTAAAATAAATGAATGAAGGTTTAGAGGAGTAATTTACAGATCACTATTACAAGCCAGTTGTTCCAGATAATCTCCCATGGGTATCACGCTTATTTTCAGAGAAGTTATGGATACCTCATCTTTGGGACAACAGAGAAGCTGTGGATGCCCCACCACTGCAAGTGTCTATGTCAGGTTTGATGGGGCTTTGAGCAACATAATCTAGAGAAAGACGTCCCTGTCCATGGCAGAAATTTGGATTAGATGATTTTTGAAGCTCTCTTGCAACCCAAACCATCCTATGATTTTACTTCTTTTTAAATCACAACATCATTTCAATTTCTACAACAGCAAGAACCTTTCAAAACCACTGGTTGTTGAGTATGATTATGACATCCTACCAATCCAGTGGTGACAGAAAGAACAGACAGTATCATCTGCACTACATCTCCATGTTTACTGAGGTGTCGCCCAATAGTGGACTTGGCTATGCAAAAATAATCCTCCCAGACATAACTGGTAAATACATTCATCACCAATCAACCATTGGACTGACAATTCCTTATAAATCACAAATGGTATTACAGACTTAACAGTCTCCCCAAAAATAAGCAAAAAAAAAAAAAAAAGAACATTCTAAAGAAGAGCATATCATAGATAACGAGATTCCACAGGTGTACCTTTAATTTTATGATGTTCTGATGCAACACATATTTATCAAATTAGAGGAGGACCAGTAAATAGCAGCAGGTTCGCTGACTGAATGAGCTGGGAAGATCTATATGTGAGTAAAATTATCTTCTGATTCTAAAATAGGTTTTAATATACTACTGAATGTACTAATATACATACAAGGTACAAAAACCCATTATCGTTTTCACCAGACACATAATTCCTATTTATGATACACAATGTTGTGTATCATCTGTAATCACCAATTTAGATTATAAAAACCCTCAAGCAGTGGAACCAATAAATCATAAAATAGCTTAGAGCTATTAGAAAACATTAATTCTATTCTCAAAGCTAAATTACATTTTCCAATTTCTATCAATGGGTTTGAATGGAACCTTGAAATGATTAATGTTTTATCAGAGATAGCCCAGGCAATGTACACAGAGGCTGCCATTTAGAATTTAATGCTGGTGCTGTGTTAGTGACCAAGTAAAAACTGATAGACTTATCAACAGTCCCAGCACTGTTGAGCACAACAGATTGCAAAAGTAAGCCATGGACTTATAATTAAGTCTGCAAGCTAGCAAGCTCAATATTTGGTGGTTGACATGAGGTATTGCCAGCCACAACTTCATAACAGTCCCAATATACTTGTGCCAGGAAAAGGATCACTTGTAATTGGTATCAGCATAATTGAAAGGTATGCAAGTAATTCAAGTGTCTGAATCAAGGCTCCCTCTGCTGTCAGAGGAACTTCCGCAATGGAGACTCAGAGCACACCTGGCAGTGTTTTCCATTTGCTATGTACTCATACTCCCACTGTAAGAATAAAAACAATTGAGTCACATAGTGTGACTATTCCTGTTGGTGTTCCCCAATCAAGAGTAAGGTTGCACAGAAGACAACATCAAACCTTTCTGTCCAGACACCTGCTACAAGACAAAAAAGCAGCATTTTAATGCAGAAGTGAGGTATTGGTACCACAGGCTTGGGGACAATTATATTCAAAGTAAGCGACTGAAAAATGCAGTAAAGATCAAAACAATATCTACATCTTCTGATCTCAAATATCTACAATTGATCTTTCTTAAAAGTTGTACTTCAGAACAGTGACCAAGCTGCACAGTGGATGGCAACATGACCACCATAGAGAGAGTATGAAAAAAAATCAGATATGACAAACACTGGAGTGTACTTGGAGGACTGAGGATAAATTTAAAGATTTAGAAATAAGAAGTGATCCTATATCATAGGATTAAAAATAAACTGAAGTCCAAGACCTCTATTAAACATGGAAGGCAGCATCTCTTTTGCCTTTGCCAAGTCCCAGCACTACATGTCACAAGCCAAAAAATTTACATGAGAAGGTGTGCTACTGGATTCCTTCTGAGCACCAAGCCCTTCCCAGATCAAGAAGTCTGTATTTGAAATGCTTTTGAGTCAACTACATATTTCTGTTCCATCAGACCACTGTCAAAAATGCACTGATAAGAAGATTACTAGTAAAAACAATTTTTAGTAATTCACTGCTTTGTTCATCGGCTCCTTGGCTAACAGCCATCCCTGTAAAAAATGACTCAGATAAGAAAAAAGTTTACTATTTTTTTTTTAGTTGTAGAAGGCTTAAAAGGCACACACTAACAGGAAACTGAGAGTTTTCCATTACAGGAAAGTTAAAAGGTAAGCTAAAGATTAATAAATTATAATTTTCATCTAAATTTGCTACTTTGAGTAAGGTTATCACTCTAAATGGGAACGGGCAGAAGGAAAGAAGAAAACAAACAAACAAACAAACAAAAAACCAAAAACAAAAAAAAAAAAACCACAACACTTTTGGCTAACAAAGGATTTTGTGAAATCTTTGCTGCTTTTTCTCACAGCTCTGGGAGAAAGCCAAGATTAATTTCTTTAAACTTTTTACGACTGTTTATTTCCACTGTCTTTTTTCTTCTTTCATTACCTGGTTTCCTCCACTAGTCAAACATACAGCCAGATGGACAGCACCTTCCTT
The DNA here is from genome assembly GCA_013397135.1 of Pachyramphus minor. NCBI lineage: Eukaryota > Metazoa > Chordata > Aves > Passeriformes > Tyrannidae > Pachyramphus > Pachyramphus minor. Next base: position 611,688 of record VYXB01004472.1, on the reverse strand, counting down.
CCTACCCTTGTTGCAGCACATCTGCTGTTGTGGAGCCATTCAGTAGAAAAAAGTGGTGTGAGTCAATACAGCCCCACACCAGCCCTTCCAGTGCCCACTGTCCCCAGGTGATCTCCTGTATTGCCAAAACTGGCCAGCTGCCTCCACCCTGAATAAATATCTGGACAAGAGAGCTTTTGTCCAAACCTGACCTCCTCCAACCCCTTTGGTAGGCTCTTATACAGGAACTCAAACTCCAAATGTTTAACCTTAATTCAAGGAGAATAACCTCGACAAAGCATTTTTATTATGAAAAACACAATATTTTATCCTAATATGTAACTACATGGATGTTGCCTTGTTTGTTTCAGTCCTGTGAGCACTTTATGTAGTTTACCTCTTGGAACTTGCAAGGTTTCTTTGCCTACTTCCTTAGCCCATTGTCCATACCAGAAGGACTGATAGCAAGTTGCAGAGGATCTCTGAAGGTGGCAGTAAAGAAACCAAACTACAACTGAAACAGAGACCCTCTGTCAGATCACATATGAATTTTCTAAATAAATGGTAACCGTCCCTGACGACCAGAATATGTCTTCTGGTCATAAAAATCAAAGCCCAACCAAGAGACAACACAGACTTTTGTTTTCAGCATTATGATTACTTTTGTAAAATGCCTTGTTGCCACATGAAAAGTGCCAGCACTTTTCATCTAAGTATTAAATAGCTGTGCTACGTTTGCCATACTAAGCCTTTCTGATTTACACTAGTCACATTAATTTAAAAGTAATAAACCCAAGAAGAGAAAGTCACTTTTTTTTGTTCAGGAAATAAAACTGTCTTCAGCAATAGTCAATCCATATAGATTACTTAGTGGAAATCTAACCATAATCTTATTTTACTGCATCTCCTAGAAAGGCTTCAACTTTAAAAGAAAATCAGCTCCCAGGGAACAAGAAAACCAACAGTTCATGTAAGAATTTAAGAGACAATAGCATAAGTTAGAACATACATGGCTATGTGTGTAGGTAGGTGTACAAAATATATATGTATATGTCATATAGGCATTACTATCACTTGAAGATGAAGGGTAAACTAACATATGTAGGAACGAAATTACATAAAAGATGTTTCATTGTACACACATTTGTTTATCTCAGTTAAAGCTGTTCTTGAAACTATAAGGAAATCCTTGTTATTACGAAAGTCAAAAAAGGAAACAGTGTAAGTTCAAATACAAGGCAAAATTAACAATTAAAAATAATGATTAAACATATTTAAAGATAAGGAGTACGGAAATTATAAGTTCTTTTCCATCCAATTTTACTAAAAGGAAGCAGAATTGAGATACCTGCAATGCCAAGAAGTTAAATAGATGTATGAAAAAGAAGTTGAAGAGATGTATGAAAGGCATCAGTAACTCAAAGGCTGAAACAGGATGATGGAAAACAATGAGGTTTTTCTCTTCTTTCCCTCCACAATTACAATTCAGCAACAATATGTAATGAGTGCTGGATCAAATTATTATTTTGACTCTTAATACTATAAATTCCCGGAAATCCAAAGTTTGCATAAGGTAGAGCTAAGAGTTTGAAACTCAGCTATCTGGTCTTCCTCAGTGAGGAGAAAATGTGTGGGGAAAAAGTATTTTATCTTCCGATAAGGTGGTTTTACTCCCTCCGTTTTCAAAATCCTCAACAACTAACCACACACAACATTAGCAACACCTCTACAAGCCTGGAAGCCTGGGAAAGTGCCAAGAAGGATCCGTTTCCTCTTGCAATCATCTCATCCCATTCAAACCCAGACTCAGCAAAGCATTTAATACTCCAGGTTAAATTTCAGTTTAAACAGTTGCAATAAAATAAATGTAACTGTTCCCTGTCCAATTTCTTTACTGTGTCCACAGGGAGGAAACCGCATATTTTATGGATACAGAAAAGCATGGAAGTCTTCTTTAAAAAGACAGCAGGAGCAGGCATAAGTACAGAAACTGCCCATCCTTTAGATGTACCCTCCAAAGGCATCTACAATTACATAAGAAACCAAAGATATAGAAAGATGGAAGTGTCAATACTGTCGATACTCAAACTATGGTTATAAAGTTCACAGTCTCATTAATTTGGACAAAACTGAAGCTGCTACGGCTTAATAACGTTTTAATTATATTCACTTGGGAAAGTAATAGTGCCTCGCTTACTAAGGTTGGATAAATAATATTCATTGTACATTTGGTTAGAAAAGACAAATATTCTCATACTGTGTGATTGTAGGTTGAAAAAAATATGGTTTTAATCAGAGCAATGATGTTTTGTTTCCCTCTTGTAGTGCAACCTCCCTGTGCAACCCACGCCTCTGACCCACTCAGGAACGGGATGGGGGGGAAACTGCCCTTGGTTAGAGCTCTGCTACTGACACTGCAGTGTTTGAGGCACAAGCAATTTAGAGCGACTCATCTTCAAAGTCAGCCACAAAATAATACAGTTTTGTTCATTTTCAGGTCGCGAGAAGCTACTCATTCCCAAGGAGAAGAGCCGGCACAGGTGGCAGGTTCAGTACTGTCTGACACACAGGATGGTATTTACATTTTCATGCAGACACCAAATAAATAAAAGAGACCCATTTTAAAGATGTCTCTGTTATGTTTCCATATCTGAGAAAGGAAAAATATTCTGTCTTTCTTGATATGATTGTTTAAAAAAAAAAATCCACATGTTTTGCATTTTTTAATTAGAATTATGCTCTTCTAAGAAAGGGAATATTTTCTGAGATAATTTATATAGGAAATATATTTTCATTGCCTAGATTCAAATCACTGAGCAACAGGGATGTTCTGTGGCCCATCTGAGGCTGAAAACAGAGGGTGTTCTCAGAGGGCCCCGGGAGTCACCCTGCACCCACAGCTGAGTGCTGGCCAACAACAAGGGACTGCTGGGAATGGGGCTCAAAAACACCTCTTCCAAGCAGAAGAACAGGACCCCCAACCAAGTGTTTGCTCATGGATCCCTCCATTGAGTAATATGGGCCTGGAGACTGCAGAGCAGGACCTGATCCTAGAGGCCACATGTAAGGCAGCACACCTGCAGCAGCCCAACCAGCCTGTGAGGGATGAGGAAAGACCCTTGGCATTGTGAGAGCTTCCTTGCTTTTATCCATTTATTTGCTTGACTCAATATTATCTTGAGAGCACATTTGAATTTAATTTCCTTCGGTTTTAACATGCACATCTTATAAAAGAAAATCACATTTAGAAAAAGCCCGCTGTATCTGGTGCTCACAGATAAGATCTCAGCTGAGCACACAAGACAGCTCTATTCATGACACCGTGGCTTTCCCCACACCAAACATCAATATAATCTCCCTGTAAGTGTTTGATACACTCCCACCACCAGCATGGCTGTCGCTGAACTCGTGCAAGGTCAGTAAACAACCTTCTCCAAGTAATATCCTGCCCGGGCAGGAAGCCGCCGGAAGGCAGAGCCCTGGATAATGGAGAACCCACCCAGCCAGCATACTTAAAGATGTTCTGGGGTAAACACACTCCATTATTGTGAGTGGCATGAGGATGGAAGCACAGACACCCAACAAAGCAGCATCTAATAAAAGCAATGGTCAAGAGTCAGAAACAGTGGCAGCAGAGACAAAAGTCACCCAAAACAAACATTCTGCATATGGACAGAAATCCATTTGGCATGCTTAGGGTTTTTTATGCTTTTGTATGGTTTCCTAGGATGCGCTCCTTGCTCCTTATGAAAAGAAGAAATATTTAAGCTTATTACATTTCTAGTTGTCAGAATACACAACAGAATGTTCTAGAATATAGATTTAGGTCTCCATACAAAACAACCTGAGTATACATATCCCAAAATGTTTTGGTTCATTAAGCCTCAAAGAGAAGCATTTGTACAATCCATTCTAGATAAAAATTCAAAGATACCATGTGAAAGAAGTCAAGACTTGTCAGCTCATGCTGAGAAAGCTGAAACAGAAGTGATTGTCTTATTATACAGTCTTTTAAATATTTTTCTTCCTCTGAATTCTAAAGCCCTGTCAAAGCATTTTTATAGCAATACACCACAATAAATACCCCACATATAAAATATGTTTCAAATATGCAACTTTAAATATTTAAACATATATATATATACACCCACACAAGTGAAGGTTTCTATAAATCACTACTGTTCCAGATTTTTTTTAATGTCTCACACAATAGACAGATACACAAACCATTTTTCTATTGCTGTACAACCTCAAGTATAATAAGTCTTTACGGCCTGAAATATGAGCTTTTAACAACATCTGTGCAGTTAGAAAATATAACTCAGCTTCCTAATCACTGTAGGGAATAAGAGTCTTTTCAAAAGTACTACCTATTGTAAATACATATTAGTGGCACAATGTTAAAATGATTATATTTTTATTTAATTACAATCCACTCTACATGGCAGTCCACGTAGCCTAGATCACAATTAATCTTGATTAGTGAAACCTGCAGCATAGTACTGCTCAGAGTAATCAGGATGATTACACAACATATGATCTTTATGTTTCTGTTTTGTCTCCACAGCAGTTATCAGATACTTATCAGTTTTCTAGCCCGGAAGAAAGTTTAGACAGGATGGCAACATGGGAACCGGCTAACCTGAATGCATTTCACTTGGGCTGCAGAAAAGCCATAAAACCAAACAGATTGATCTAGCACAGATTTTGTTTTTTACATTTTTTGGAAAACCTGCAGTGACGGAACCTATAGAAAGTGATTCTTTAGAAAGAACAGCAAGTTTTTAATTTAGATTATACTTTCCCCTAAGGATCATCAGTTGCTGGGGGCATGTTCATTACATTTGCCTCTTATGCGAAGTACAGCAGACACTTTTACTAATAATGGCTCAAATTGATGCTTGTGACAGTAGGGCAGATACAAGAAAGGCAAATAAAAGAAAGAAATCTTTTCAAAGGAAAGAAAGGGAGGGTAGAGACCTGGACCACGTAATAAAAGGTCCTGACCAAGAAAACTAAGGAACTGGAACTATAGGGATAAAAGAGCCAAGACAAAAAAGGCAAAATAGAAGAGGCTGGAAGAGAGCAAGTGAAATACATGCAATTCAGTACCAGCCAATACTCGTGCCCTCCTGTAGTAATAACTGAAAATATTCATCTTATCTACAGCACTGCTTAAATACGTGGATTATCTCCTGTTTACCTACATGCAAAGTGAGACTGAGGGAAATCCTCTACTTCTATGTGTTACCGCATTAGCAGAGGTTTGGGCAGCAGAACTAAGCTTTCCATAATCAGCTGAAGCTAAATGGAGTTTCCAGTTTGCAATTCAAAGCCACAAGAAGTTACACTCAAGGAGGAAAAGACTTATAAACTACTACATGGAAACTTAAAATGTGCATATAAAGCTTTAATTCTAGCATTGTTTCATGTGAAGTGCTTCATTTGGTTACTTAATTATTTTAATCTTATTCTGTAATTATTAACATTCTACATGAGCACCTATTGTTAAATTACACATACAGGTAGAGACTCTTGAGACTGTATGAATGAGGCAAACAAATAGTAAAAGTAATAGTAAAAGACTAATTTTGTCAAAATCTTACATTTTCAGGTGTGTATATATACATCTATATATATGCCATGTATTATAAAAGAGAAATACAAGTATCTGTTCTTGAAACCCGAGAATAAATGTTGTGTGTCTATATTCTTTTCTGCCTATATTCCAAGTTACCTTTGTGAGCAATATTTTCCCTATGAACAATTTATATCCTGGATGTGAAATGCCACAATAAAATTCTGTATTATTTTTAAACATGACCTGACAATAAAACAGCACTAAAAGCATCTTCTTTCCTGCCCTTACCTGAACTTCAGAACTTCCAGTAGGACATTTCACAATTATCTAATCAGCAGGGTCAATGAGAGCCACTGACCATGACAGGGAAAGAAATGTTTCAGTGGTTATATAATGACACCTTAACGCACTTCTCGTTAATCAATTACTGCCATTAACAAGCGTCTGAAGAAGCAAAATTTGCAACAACTCTGCAATTAGGCAGCTAACTACAACTGTCAATGTGGAGAGAAAAAAAAGAAAAAAAAACAGAACAAAAAAAAGAATTAACAAAAAAACAACCACCTAAGGAAATAGGGAAAGAATTAAAAATCACAGAAAAACAATTACTCCACAGATGTTCAAGTCCTAAGCAGCCTGGTAACTTAAAGCTATGTAACTGTGTTACTGTGTTAGCAATTTCAAGTTTCTCGAGAAACTGCTGTAGTGGTGTCACTGCAAGTAATATAAAACAGATGTTAACTGTTTTACCAATATATGCATCATACATTATGTACATTCCCTGAAATTTCATTTCTATAAATTTAAGCAGTCACAGTATGTCATTTAGCTTTGCTTAATTTTTAGAACTTTTTTGACTTCCATCCTACCAGGAAGAACAGTTTTATGCACATGGGGAATTCCATGTGTAAACATAAATCCTTGCAGTGAAACAACTGTTCCATTAAATAGCACGGTCCAGGTCTGTACATACAAAAAAGAAACCACAATAGAGAAGACTTTAACAGTTTATTCACTTTTTATCATTTTGCTAATCCTCATTCATCCACAAGTTAATAAATTAATTCATGTTAATTACATAATTAGAATTAAAACTCCTCTGACCAGGAACTTCAGTTCTGTAAAGTGTTGATCTCATTGACTGTGTCCTATAAATGATAATGACAGAGCTTAACTATGAATAGTGTCATTAGAACATCAGAATACTCTGCTCTTTTGTCAGTATATTGCATCTTAAATATTGCAATAAATACACCCTCCAGAAAGCAGCCATTTCATACATTTTTACAAACCTCAGTGAATTCTGTAATAATACAGAAGGTTTCTTTATCCTAGCAGTCAGCCAACATTTTTCAACCTCTGCTGCACTTACTGGGATTTCCCACTAGCACAACCTACAAAATCTCCAATCAATAAACGAGAAACCAACGTAAAAATTACAGCTGAAGTGTGTGATATTGTCAGAGACAGCATGACAGCAGTTGTCCAAACTGCATCAAAGTAGCTACACAGAAAGTGCACATACTCAGACACTTACAACTAATACTACTACTATTACCACAGCTCCCAGGTTGCTAAACTAAGAAATATCACAATTGATGTTTTGAAAGAAAAAGTTTTCATCATGTCAAACTTGAATTCAAGATCTGCAAACACCCACATACAAGATTTCCTCATCCTAACGTGCTTTGTAAAAGAGTAGAGCCAAACAGAACCTTTGCAACAGAAGTACTAACTTCAATATTAATTTGATCCACACTGCTAAAAAGTCGTATTGCTCCAGAAAGCATGCAAGACTGCTGCTCATCTTCCTCTTAAAGCTGCTCTGCATGGCACCCTCCTGCTGCTGCCCGTCTCATCACAAACTGCATTTTAGCTCCTGTTGAGTTGCAGAAAATTGTTCCTTGGGATCCTCCATCTGCCACAGTAGATTTGTGACAAATTCAAGTAACCGAATTGGTTAATGGCATAAATCATTGCACCCTCTAATCAAGACTAAAACTCTCTGATCCTTCATAATTGAATCATTTATCCTATTTTGCTTATTCATAAAATATGAAAATACAAAGCTATTCCCATACATGTTGTTTATACGCCTCCTCACTGATCAATGAGTTTTCAATTTAAACTATACCAGACTGAAATAATTTTTCTTGGTGATGTCAGTGTTTCTGAACAAGGGTAGTAAAGATGAAAAGGGAGTTTTAGAAAACCAGAAACACTATCCAGTACCAGCTACAAAATTCCAGGAATGTCCAAAATGCCACAAATCTCCAGTAAGGAAAAGCATATAGTGCTACTTTCCAAGTGGTAGCACTTTTCTGTACATCTTCCCATGTGTTTTCTTTGTTCGTTCACATGTTAATGAGAGATCCCATGCAAAGATACCAATTTTCACCCTGGTACCCTAAGGCAAAACCTGCTGTTTTTCTCACATTCTTAAAAGAATACCTAACCTTTTCCCAAGGGTAGAATTTTGCTGCTCCGTTATTTTTGCCAACTTCTGATTTGAAAGATGCTCCCTCTTGTTCGTGTGGCTGGGTAGGAAAGGCACATAGCCAACTGAAATGAAAATATATCCACACCTAGCTCAAAATAAACAAGCCGTGGCATGGATAAAAACAAGAAAGGAAAAAACCACATCCAGAACACTAGGGGGTTTTTACAGTTAAATTAAAATTCTGTTAATTCAACGTCTTCTAAAAATGGAAGCAATAAATATAAAGCAAAAAGTTATTAATAAATCTTATTTTTGAAAAAGAAGGTGGCCCAACACTTAGGAAGCTACTTTGGCACTTAAGAGTGCAGTAAGGTCAGGAGTTTTGGGGTGTGATTTGCAGACCTGATCCTTGGCACCCAGGTTAGTTCACGCACCCATGCTCAGCACTGAGGCCAACTGGCTTCCCACTGAAGCAGGGAAGTCCTTAGACAATTCCTTCTGCTAACCATGGAATTAACAGAGACAGTCATTTCCTAAAGAGCAGCAATAACAGAAATTAAAGGACTTTCTACACTGATTGGCTGACCTTTCATTAGCGCTCCAGTTGCAAACCTGTAACAAAAAAATTTCATTACCCAGCTAGGTTACTATAAAAATATGTGTCACAAAAGACCAGATGACACCAAAATAAGGGTACTAGAGGAATTAAAAGTGTACATATCCCTAAGAATAGGAAGAAATATGCATGTATTTCATGTTCAGCATTTCAGGTGACTCATAAATCTTAGTATTAAGCCATCTGCTCAGCTCTCATCTCCACTAATTCAGTCCTTATGTTGAATTATGCTCCTTAGTTATTTTTGTAAACACAGTACCAAAATTTTTTCCAAAACGTTGTATCACTCCTGTTGTATGCATTTCCCAGTCTGGAGGAAATGCCATAGGACACATGGTTACTGCTGTGCCCCAGCAGAATCAAAGGAGGAACACGAATCTCCACCTTCTGCTGAAGGTTCAGACACGTGTCCCGCCAAAGCCAGGCTAGACTGTCTGTTGCATTAACGCAAGTAACAGCTCCAAGACCCCTCATGCCAAAGGAAATGTCACAGTCTACTCATTCCTGTCAAAAAGTTTACGATGTTAGACAGTCATACTTATGACGCTTGATTACAGAAGCCAGCAGGAGGACAAATAAATTTGGCTGCAAACATGCTAGCTCGTTTAAAAGTAAATCCATCTATGATTGCCAAACACACCAAGAGTATGTACGTTTTGTGGAGTGGCAGACATTTTTATAAATTCTCTAGCCTTCTCAGAGAAAGTGATTCTTTGCCAAAGAGGATTTTGTTGGGTTTTTTAGAGATCACTGCCATGGCCCAAGCCAGCCATAATGCTGGCCTATTTATTATCTTAATTGTATTTGCACATTAATCACTAATATCAGCCAGTTTTCCTTGTAGAGTTTTGTAGAGGTTTTTGGTTTTTCTTTTGTAGTTTTTCAGAAGAACCTCCACTTTCCTGGTGGTTGTGAAAGCTTCAAGATGCATGCAGTAATGCGAAAACCTCAGAAGAGAAAGTGAGAGAAAAGAAAGAAAAGAAAGAAAACTGTTGCCTTCTCCACTGAGAAGATTAATTTCAGCAGATAGAGCCACAAAAACATTCCTTCTTTGCCCAGCTTAGACACTTCCAAATTTTCCCAATGACCTTGCCTAGATTAAATTTACTGTCAAGCAATCTTATCTTCTAAATCAGAAAATTGGATGAGTGACACCCTGAGCTGGGAAGCAGAGTTTGGACCAATTTGGACCAAACAATTTGGTCCAATTTGGACCAAACAATTTGCACAATTTGGACCAAAAAAATTTCCGAATTTTATTCAATTTAGCTAACTACTTGCTACATTCAAAACTTCTTTCAGAAGACTATTTCAGAAAAGATCATAATTGGCTACAAAACCCAAGCTGAGACATTGCTTGTAAACTGCTATGAGATCCTTATATATACATATAGATAAGTAAAAACACACTCTCAAAACGGCAGCAACAAAAGGACACTTGGTTATAAAAGGAGAACAGGTAATTGCTTGGAAATTAACTTTATCCCCAGTTCAGTATCTACATCTGAAAAGGTGTAGAAAGAACTCAGTGGTATCACCAATGTGAAACTTAAACTACAAAGAAATAAACCAAATCTGACCCAAGTTATAGGAAGGAGAATGTCCCCAGAGGGGCTGCCCTCTTAGTTGTCCTTATAAGGGGTCCACATTTTTTCTTAAGCAAGGTTAATAACGGAAATAGTATGGAAGGTTTGCATAGATACTGAATACCCTAGCCTTTTGTATATTAAATATATAATATTAAATATTGTGGAGAATCACAAAGAGCCAAAATGTCAATAACTAATCAAAGTACATATAAAGCAAAATATTTATTTCACTGTTCATCTTAAAGGTCACTAAATGCACTATTTTGAAAGAAACATGCCATTTTGTAGAGGGGACAATTTAAGGAAGCAAGCAAGCAGCTTCTTTGGAAGCTGCTTCATCACTTTACTAAACTGCACTTCATCTGAATCCTGGGCAGAACCTGGTCACCAAATACTGGGATGGTGAGGTTCTTATTTTTTATTTTTCGAAATCTATTTGTAAACGAAGCGATAATAAATGTACAAGAACAACAATTAATTACTTTCTACATGGATATGGAGAGGATGAGAATGGGATTAGGAACAATGTTTCATGTTCCAGTGCAAAGAGCAGCAGCTGGAAGTCACTGTCTCTATAAAGGCTGCCGATGACATGAATTTTGCCAGTGTCTGAGATTCTGAAGGTGCTTTCTGCCTTACCTGTGTTAAAAGAGTGAAGGCAACATGGTTGAGGTCCCTGTGGAACCTATTTGGGTAATCAGTCATAGTAGGACTGTGTTTTGAAACACACAACTACTGCTGAATTTCAAAGTTTTTCTTCATTGTTACTTATATATTTGTCTTAGAACTGTGGATATTCACTGAAAAGACTGCAGAATCACATCACAGCATTAACAGTTATAAGAAATACATTTCAGTAAGATAGTAACAATATCTTTTTCTATAAAACCTATTCATATCTTATATGTATCTAATCCACCCAAAATAAGCACAATGCTATTTACCACTGTTGTAATGTATGAAACATTTTCAATTTATTTTCCCAACAGTAGGTGTTAAAATTATATTCCTGTTCCCATCCACACCTTGGTATGAAAAGGTTAACTAGTATGATTTCTCCTCAATATTGGGAAAAGCCCAATATTGTGGCCACTTTCATAAATACAGCACAAATTAAGGGGATTTCTTTTGTTTACCCAATTTGGGAATTGGACCAGAAAAGTGGTACAAGTTATAATCACGAAGTTGAGGGGTAGTTGGCAATTTCTGTTTTATTACTTGAAAATGTTCCAATTACTGACTAAAGCTGAAAAGAAATGACTGAAAGAAGCACCTTCTCTGTGTGAGCCCCTGGTGCTGTTCAGGTGAGCACTGCTCAGACCATATGATGAGCTGCTGCCTGTTTCTGATAGAGAACGCACTTCGATGAAAAAGCAAACGCCTTTTCACTTTCAAGATCCCTAAGTCAGCCCCATCATACATGCACATTTTTCTCTACCATGCACAAAACCACTCTTGGAAGCAAAACTGACATTTTGGCGGACGGAGGATTAAAAAAAAAACAAACAAACAAACAAACAACTGGCTACACCAAAATCATTCTGAAGACACCAAGACAATCCAACAGGCACTAAATTCTTTCACGAAAAGAAGCCATAAAACCTGTAAATTGTGTCTGTTCACTGTAAGGAAGATCAGGTATTTGTACCTGCTTAGCAGCAGTTATTTACATCAGAAATACCTGTGCCAGAAATTCCAAACTGCACCTCCACAGCAACACCTGAAACATTACAAGCTGAAAAATACTTTAGCACAGGCCCACCACAGAATGACACTCCCTGGACATACAGTCTGTTACAAATAGCAAACTCTCATCTTTAATCAATGCTTTGCATAAAACCTTTCTCTATCCATACAGACATCTCCATAAATGCATTACCTCAGTCACCTCGTCTTTACAGAAACAATTATGAATATTTCAAGATGACAATTCAAAAAGGATATTTTGTATCCTGGTCAAAGGGAAATTTGTGATAAGGTGTAGTCTAGCAGTAAAATATTGATCTGACTGACTTACGGGTAGTTACTACCTTAATGTTGGCCTAATTAGCACAGTTCATAAGATCCAAATGGAAGGGAGTATGCAATATTCAGATGGGGCATAACAGTTTGTAGCTATTACAGTTGGAGAGAAGAAACACTGAAGAGAGGGTGGGAACTGACAGTTTGATGCATACTTTTTTAAATTCTGGCCACAAATTTTACATAAATGTTTAACCCAGAACTCTACTGCACTCCAGCTTTTGACTTTGTCTCACTACCCTTCGGAGAAAGGAACAAAGAGAACATCAGGTTCACACCAACAATGAGCACAGCAAACCCTCTATTTTGAAGCATCAGTACTTCTGCTCTAATCATAGCTGTACACACTGCCTTTTGGTACCTGTTTCCCTCAACAGGGGAGAGAGCTTGAGACTTCCATCTCCAATTTCACTGGCTACAACCTCCTATCCGGCCACTGGGACCCTGCCCAAGGGGGTTAGTTTGAACTACAGATTGTATCTGAATTTCTGACTCATTGCCAAAGCTGGAGCCACAATTCTTTGTCCAGGGAGGGTCAGATCCATCCCTTTGCTAATCATCTTCACCCCAGATGTTTCTTTGGGAGTGAGGCATATTCAAAAAACTTCACTACACTGTGGAGGAGGAATATACAAATGGCACTGACCACTATGTGTCCTTCCACCCTTAGGGCACTCTTTGGAGAGGTTTTCTGGCTTTCAAAGTATGGTACTGTGAATCATGCATAACTGGAATACAACTGAAGAGCCACAGAACCATACAAAGTCATGTAACTAATGATACTGTTCCCATTTCTGCCAACCACCAAAATTGGTTTATTTCCAAAGTCACAAATACAGGCATGATTTACTGCAAGGCTCAACCTTCTGGATTTCCAGTTTTTACTCCACCTCAATCTCCCCTCAGTGCAACCACAAAAAACATCTGCAAACTGAAATAGGGTTTGTGCTGACAAGGGTCAGCATAAAATGAGAATATATGTTGGGAAAAGGCTCTATTTGCTGGTCTAATAACAGATTCCTCCTGGTGTAAACTTCACAAACATCATTTCCACCCTGCAATGTCTTTGGTGAAATGAACTCCTCCTTCCTATAATTTCTTGAATGAAATTGGAGCTCCTTCTCGTTCCATCTAAACACACAGCAACAACCTAATTCCACCTGCTGTTCTCTGCTAATCGACTTCCAATGTCTCCCATGCCTATGCAGTGATAGAGCTGCAGTGGATGCAAAATTGCAAACATCTGTTGGCATTATTTCCATAATAAGATTATACAAGCCCTTGAAGAACTAAGATCAAGTGAAAAATCCAGAAGACTCGAAAGCCTCATTAGCTTTCTGGTTAATCAGAATCGGAAGTTGTCTTTATAAGAAGGGTGACTTTCAAGATTTCTCCAAGGACTGGTTTTCACAGCTATAATTAGCACTTGGTAGTAGGGAAACAAAAAGCTTTAAATCAGCATTTTTCAGAAGCTCTATGAGTGGTTTAGTCTGTTTGGAAATGGAAAACATTGTCAAACAGCAGATGATGAGGACTGCTACTGATCCCCTCGATGACAATGGCAGAGTAGAGGTACACAGTCTAGGGGGAAAACAGCAGCAAAAGGTTACTCTGCTTCCACACAGCTTAAAAAGCTTCCTGCAATGATGAAGGGAACAAGAGAAAACATACAGAGTTGGAAAATAGATGGAGGTTACAGATGATTTCAATGCTGCTTTTAGTAAGTCAAAAAAGAAACAGGAAACCTACGCTCCTTTTTTCTTTGTCTTGGGGCCTATAAGTGCAAGACGTGAGCTCTGGGAAGGTGCTAAGATTTGTGCTAAGATTTGTGCTAAGGTAGAGCACTGACACACCTGGCTCTTGGGGGATGGAAAGAGTGACACAATTTGGAAGGAGGAGGCACATCTACAGAAGTCATCATTTGGATAAACCTTGATAAGTAATACTAAAGATTAGGAAATTCTGGGTATATGCCACATTTCTTAAGGCTATTCAAGTTTCTTTGAAATCTTGTAATCACCTCCACTTTCTACTTTGACAAAAAAACGATCTTTCTTAACATTCAGAGTGCTTCACTTCAAAGCTAATGCAGGCACAAGAATTTCCTAATCATAATATTAATATTTTCAGTACTACATTTTGATAAGTTGCATTAAAATGTCTCAACCACAAACTTACAGTGACCTCTGCTGAACAGTTAGTGCATCTTCCATGCAGACTGAAAATGGAGCTACTACACTGCCAATCCCAGCAGTTGCAAATTCACAGCACAAGCAGCATTTTGAAAGGAATGTCACTGTTTGAGCTACAAAACCCAGAGCTCTATTTGATATGAAACAGATGCAATTTTATGCAGAATATCGGAATGAATCATCTGATAACCCAAAACAAAAAGATTAGCTTTCCCCAAAGTTCTATATTGCCATTTTGTGAGCTATCCAATGCTATTTGCTACAGTAATTTTAAGTATTCACTAATGGATTACACTTATTTCAGTAAATTAAACAGGCTGCTTGTGCTTCCAGGATCTAAATAATGACTGTGGTGAGAGCAGCACTGGCGACAGTACACTAAGAATACTTTGATTTTATAAATGAGAAAATTCAGAAATCTCTGTCTGATATGGATTTAAAACTATTTCTCAAAATCCTCTTCCTAGGCTAGGTATAGTTGCCCAGACCAGCCTTGCCAACACTGAACAGCTGCTCTTCTCCAGCTGTGACTGCCAGCAGAGCAGGGCAAGCAGAGAGCTGCCCTGGGCATCCTGGCCTCAGCCTGGCTCCACGGTGCACAGCAGTAACTGTGGGAAGGGGGTTACCTCTCCCACCTTCTCCCTGTGCAGTCTCTCACACTCCCCAGTATGTGGGTGATGCCCAACCACAACCTCGAGCCACAGCTTCTCTATTCTGGAGTAAAGGATCAAAAAGAACAAGTTCAACAAAAATTAAGAACTGCTTCTGGTCTCTTTCTGAGGCTGGGTAGGAATAATATCACTTCTGCCCCTTTTCCCTCTATAGCTCCCATTTTCCTCCTGAATAGCAAACATGTTCTCAGGCCGGCAGACTCTTTTTTTTCTACTCAGATTTAAGTCCTCATCTTACTTTCTTATTCTTTTTTTTTTTTTTTTTACTGTTAGAAAATGAATAGTTGGGACTATCTGGCCAAATGGACAATATCCCAGAGCATTTTCTCCAGGACCCAGAAAGAACAAGAGATGGGTTTTAGAGCACTCAGCCACACAGGAGTATAGAAAAAGTGGTTCCTCTTTGCATTTAAAATACGTATATATATATATATCCTGTGAAGATACTGGGGCTCCCTCCTGAAGAGAGAGATAATTACAAAACCCCTTTTGTTTTGTATAAACAGTGGCTGTGTTACTACACCGCTTTTTTTATGAAATATGGAGAAGAACCTGTACACAGAGACATGAAACATTTTATTCAAAGCCAGAAAACTAAATGCATTGAAAATATTCTTATAGCTTATAAAAATTTTAATACTTTTTGGCATTTACACACTTCACAGCTTTTAAATTTAAATGTAATTTTCAAGTTGACAATATACTCCCTTAGAAATCTGTATGGGAATCACTGATGGATTTAGACCCTTAAAAACCCAGAGAGTTTAAGTAAGGCTAGAATGCATATAAGCACAGAGCAGATCTGTCCTGGCAACACAATTACAAACAGCTATATAAACATGGACCTACAAATACATATACATACACACACATATATATATCCATAACTGCACTGCTAAATTATAACCAAGGCTCTTAAAAAAAAAAAAATTACAAAATGATGTATCAAACTTGATACCATTTCTGTAAGCCACCAGTAAACAAAAACATTGACAATATTGCCATCAATTGCCAATTTACAAAATGAACAGCACTTTGCACTCCCCAGTCATCACTGCTCAGAACTTTCCTTGTGCCAATAGAGAATATCAAAAACTAGGACACCCCCACCAGGGAGTGTTGCCAAACAAGCACAGCCCATCAGCTGGAGAGGAGAAGACAGCCCACACCTCCCTCCTTTTCTACAGCATAGCAAGTGACTGCAGTTCTGAATACAGAATGGGAAGAAAGAGCTCATTTGCTTGTTTCTGCCACCAGAAAACACACACTTTAGATTTATCAATGTTTACCAATATCAAGCTATTATCACTACTTACAAGAGCCATTTAATCCACATGTGCACCCCCATATGATTTTATTTGAACAGGATCCAGTCAAATACACCATCTTAAACTCTGAGATCAACATAAATAGTGTAACATTTAAGTTTCTATATTGATTTTAAGTTTTTATGCATAAAACTGGACTAGTAGAAACTCCATCTCAAATTGCATTACTTGCCATGTTACCAAGCAAGTAATTTGCATATTGTGCCACCAAACACTAATCTTTCCCTCAGAGACGTTCAAATAACTCTGTTCATTTAGACACAATGGCTCCAATATCAAAGCTACCAGACAGCACCTCTTCAGCGCCCTATGGCTCTAAAGCCATGAAGACTCGTGGAACACAGATTTTATTATCTGACATAACCTAACTAAGTTTCTTTTTATGACTAGAACAAGACTTTTTATTTTAATCTTAAATACAAGAATAATTGTGAGATAAGAAATACAGCAACAGCTGGGGTAGTCCCAAATAGTGTAAGAGCCACAAACTGATCATTTCAAAACAGTATTCTGTTTTGAAAAGATTCTCATTAAATTGGAGCTGAACCAAGATTCATTGAAATCCTAACTAAAACTGGATGGATTTCAGTCTTTAACATTTCACCAAATTCTGGTGATTCTAATCCCAAGTTTCACAGCACAGATTTTAGCTTAAACCTGGAATGAAGACACCTTCTCATGCAGTATCAGAAGAATTATACTCTCATGATGAACTCTGAACAAAACCCAAGGATTTCTAAAATTGAATGTCTTGAATAATCAGGATCTTTGTACATTAAGGGAGAGCAGAGCTGAAGCTCCCATGATCTAGCACAGAATTAAAGCACAGATTTAACTTTCATTATCTTTAAGTAGAACTAAAGCTCTAAGTCAACAGATAGCAAGTTCCTCCAATTATTTCTGTACAGACCCATGTCAAGCTTTGTAATTCTGATAGTTCCACATCTGACATTAAATACAAGGTTGTGGCTGCAAACCAATCATTAATGTATCCTGTTGCACCCATTTAACTGTGTTTGTATAGTATAAAATGATATCATACACAATTAGAATGTATATCACATGCAACCCTTCAATTGTTGACTCAACAGCAAGATGGTAACTTATGGTATTTTACAGTGACTATAAAAACATGATATGATTTCCTTATTTTTATGACTCTAAATAAAATTTAGATTTGTTTTAAACAAATGAAAGTGATGTTCCAACAGGAAAATACATCTTTAGTTTTTACAACATTCCATAACACACAAGATGTACAGAGGGTTTATTTAGCTTCAGAAGTATATTTTGACATCATAAAATTGCCCATCTTTGGCAGTTGTGAGTGACTGGAATTAACTTACTTACTTAGAATCAACATAATAACTTAACCAGATGGTACGAGAGTTACAGTTGATTGGATCAATGACAATAATGTCACCAAGTCTGAGCATCTGACCTTGGCAAAACAAATACTACAATATTTACCATTAAAGAGGCACACAAATCTGTAAGGAATGGCTGTTGGTAAATTGTTTGAACACAGAGTTCCTCATTAAGAGAATACGCTACTAGAGAAACTAAATGTTATCTTGTCACCTATTCTATAAAGCTTCCTCCTTCATGAAAAATATTTTTAATATGCGTTCCAACCAGCATTCATTTACATATATGTACTAATTTTCTCTTTTATTGGTTCATTTGTAGATTTAGCAGACATGTAGATAATTGAAATTTTATATAGCACACTAAACAGAATGTAGGTCATGCACTGATTTTAACTTTTTTATAAACCAAAATTACAACTAGGTAATATACATGCATCTTTTTATTTATTGAAAATAGTTAAAAAACATACTTCATTAATGTATTTTTACCCTAAAGCTTTTTTGAATGTCCAAATAATTTCCCAATTGCATCTCAAAATTAAACTCTTTAGTTCTCATCTCTATACCCCAGGGCTTTACTGCACAACATAACATATTTTAATATGGTTAAACGCTACTGATGTTGCAAAATGTTATTCCTTATTGAAAATGGTCATTAATATCACTTCATACCTCAGAGAATATGGTAGTAATTTGGCAATAAAACACACTATTATCATCGTCTTCTAATAACCTGAAAGTGTTGTAATCCTAGGGCCCTAAATGTGTTATGGAATATTATTAGAACAAGCACATTCTGGTCATTATTTAGATGGGAACATTTCCCATGTCTCTCATACCTCATTCAGTAATTGCACACTCCTGCTATAATTAAATCTGCCCATTTTAAATTGTCCATAATATTCTAAGGTTCATTTTCTGGTCCTGTGGGACACATCATTGACTCCATTTTGGGCATAACATACTTTTAATGATGTATTTTTAATTGTTTATTTTTATTTAAGTGACTGTCTAGAATAATAACTTGAAACATCCTGAATTAGATAAAACATTTTAAAGTGGGGGAAGTGAAAAAAGCAGCAGCAGCAGCTTCCTAAAGACATAAAACAACAGTGAAATGTCTCTCTCCCCTTGGAGTCACTTTACCTACCTGTCCAGCACTAAAAGCACTATCTTCCAGGGAAAAATGTAGCTTTGAGACAAGCAGCATTTACTGAAGACAGTCAGATTCATAGGAACATAAATGCTATCTCCAAGGCTTGGCCAGGAGCCTCCCTACCAGAGGCACGTGGACACAGCAGCCACCCAGTTCATTCCCTTCAATTTAGACCAAGGTACCTAATATAGCAAAATAAAACCTGAGTGAAGATCTTAAATTAAAAAAAACCTAAGGCTGCAACTCAGTGTATTTAAACAAACACCCAACAACATCCAAATGTAAACTGCTCACTGTAAACCTGGATTTGAAAATGTGTTTGAAAATGTGTATATTTGGAAATGGATATATTGCAAAACTGGTGTTAATACCAGTGGTTGCATGATCTGGTCAGTCTATGAGGAATCTCTGTCCTGCCCTGCCAGAGTTTGGACAACAACACTGAGGAAAAGCTTGCTCTGCGCCCACATCTCAGCTGAAAGCAAGTGTTAAGCCATTTTCCTCCCATCTAAATAAACATCCACATACAAGTCTCACAAGGGATCTGCACTGGATTTTGTGCACAAATAAACTGCAAAACTTGCACATACAGGACAAACTGTGGGAAACCATAAGCAAACCATATCCAGACAAAGCTAACAAGTGAGCCAGCTCATCCACTTGGCACCCTCAGCAGAACTGTGCAACACAAACCAAGGGTACACCTTACCAGAAAATCAAAACTCCTGAAGAGTGGCATCTGGGTTCACTATCTGTTGTGACAACTTAAGGAAGAAAAGTGCACTTGTATTTAGAAAAATAACATTTAAAGTATTTTCCAATGGAATATGAAATATATAAATCCATGACACGTATAAAATACCATCAGAAATAAAGAACTAGAAGGAAGATTCCTAAATCAATAAATACTGTGCTTAACAGAACTGTTTACTAAAACAGGAAACAAACCATTCATTGTGCATCTCTACAAGAATCTTTGGTGTTTTAAAATGCACAGAAAGAAAAGACCTAGTGAAATATCTTGCACTACATCTCTGCCACACTATAGATAACAAAAGCATTTCAGGGCTCTACAAAACTACTAAGAGAATGAAAAAATCTTCTTCAGCTACCTGTCAATAACAAGAAAGCAAAAGAACCTAAGAGCAAAAATTTCCCCTCAGGAAAAAGGGGGAATCAACTGATTGATAAAGACAGTTTTTAACACCTGAGAAATTAATCTCACATACAAACAAGAACCACTTTGTTTAAAACATATTAAATCATCATGGAGGAGACTGCAGTCAGAAGTCTATATACTTGTGACATTTTCTGTACATTTTTAATATTTTGCATTTCTATTTACAGCTGATACTAGATATCCACTAAAAAAAACCTCAGTTACAGAGTTACTGTGTTACAGAAAGCCTATCTCCATGTTTACACACACGTGGATGAACAAAAGTTGGACAGAAGTCCCCAAATACAACACTCATGCAAAGAGCAGAACATTTCCCTCCTTCTATGATGTGCTACTCTACAGTTGCAGAGGGAAGTTCTATGTCACACCGTCATACCCTCAGATATTTATTAGACACTTTTGCAAATCTGCAGCTTCACTGGTTTGCATCAAGTACAGTGCTGCAATTCAAGCAATTAACTTGCACTTGACACCAGCAATGCTTGTGTGCTTTGTTTTTCTACTGACAACTAATTTAGAAATAAAGAAGTATTTTTAATTTTTAAACTGGCTGATTAAAGAGATAAATGTTATAAAATTACCTTTGCAATGATACTGTTATCACACAAAATGATTCAGAATTAGTAATCTTTGTGCTCTAAAAATTCTAAAAATTCTAATTCTTTATTTCTTAATTTCAGATTGAAATTAGATTCATATATATGTTTATGTATGTTTATTCCAATGGTTGGAATAAGTGAAGAAGCAGAAAGAAGTGATTCAGAAATTAATAAAGGGTATCACTGGAAAATGTCAAGGAGTTCACAAATCAAGAAGGTTGAAGTGTCCTAGCCTGTAGCAGCATCTTCCTGAAGAGAAAAAACAACTTTGAATTTTCAAGTAATGATCTGATTTTAATAGCTTAGATCATACTATATGTTGTAAAAGCTTGTAGCATTATGTGTTCCTTGTACAGAAGTTAATCATATTTGAATCCTTTAAGACAAAATAGATACATTCGTATCTATCTGGCCTGCTACAAATTAGCAGGCCAGATTCTCCTTAAACAGTGTTTAAATATAACAAAGATTTCCCAAATGCCTAGGAAAAAATTTATACACCAGTCAGTCATTGTTGGTATTTGTAATACACTTTTTGTTTTCTATTGAACAAACACTAAAAAACACATGCCATAAAACCACACCTATGGTTATTTTATCCATCTTCATTTACACTGTCTTACCAGTATCTGAATAAGTTACAGATTTTGCAACATTTTAATAGAAATTAAAAAAAAAAAACTTAGTAAATTCAGATCTTTCATTTTCCTTAACATTTACCAATTTTCAACAAAGCAAAGTGAAGACCAGCTCTTCCATAATGAGGTCTCCAAAAGAAAAGGCACATCTCAGTAAAAGACATACAGGTAGAAATGCAGCCTCATCTGCTTTTCGGCATAATAGCAAAACACTGTTGTTATTATTTTTAATCTTTCAGAAAATTATTTGAAATCTACAAATTGACACAAGTGATTACCCAGCCTTCCTGCCCATGGTGGCAAGGGAACCAAAGAGAACACCACAGAAAAAGCCCCTGAGTGTAATTAAAGAGATTGAACACAAGAGGTAGCTCATGTCTCCACGTTCTTCCATTCCACTCCGAAACAGGAAAGCAAACAGAAAGGTAAATACAGCTGCCACAAAAAAGTGTTTTTAAAAGCAAGACGGAAATGAGAAAGTTTTCTGGGCCCAAAGAATTAATAGAGAGCTATGAGTGGGTTATTCTGAGTATACCTCTGTGGAAAGCACCTTGTTCACTCTGAATCATTTTATAACAAAGCCCTGAGTCCACGCAGAAAAGTTTGTTTTCATCCAGGCTGCTTCTTTTTTCCCCCCAATAAAAAGGAGTGCCATCTGCTTCACATATAACCCCAGTACTTTCATGAGGAGAATTATAACTTATTGTAATTCTAGGCCATTTTTGCATGCTAAATACACATTTTTGAAAGCACAGTAATAATAATAATAATGATATTGAAGATTTAATTATAAATGCACAAGTTTTCATACTTGTTTTCAAATATGTTAATTAAAATCTGGCATAGTTGCAGGGGAAAAAAAATCAGCTAAAAGGTGTGTGATGTGTATAACATTATCAAGTAGACTATAATTATTACCTCTTCTTGATAAATATGTTCAGAAAATTGATACTTCAACACTGCGCATCTAATCATGTTAATCATCCTTTAATACAATGGACAAATCCATCAAAACCTAAAGAGGTTCACTCACTGTTACATTTATAAAGGTGCACACCAGGAACTTCCTAATGCTTCCTAATGGCAATAATTAAGCACCTGGCTACAACGACCTGTACCTGTCTATAGTTCATTCTCAAATAGTTTCTCCCATTAATAACACACATGCTGAGAACAGAAAGAGAATATTCATTATGAACAATAATGAATATTCTGGGCTGCAGAAGCCTGAAATGGCTGGAGCAGCTCCCTGCTGCCCCGACTGCCACCTCCCTGGCAGTGGCACATGCTCAGGTTTCAAACCAGGTGCTACAGAACAGCTGTGAGAGCACCAAGCTTATGCTCACCCGCCCATAGCAAGTATGCTGCGAAAAAGGGGCTTTTGTAAAGAGCTTTTAGGCTTGCCTAAAAATATAGACCACATTAATTTTCATACAATTTGTACACATTACCTGTTATTTAAACCACAAAGGGTCAGAAAACAACACCCAAGACCTTGCTAAAGTCACACTTTGTCTTTTGCAAAAAGAGCAAAAACAAACCCTGTATGTTAATGTCACAGATAGAGTTTCTAACCCAACCAAAATCCAGTTGCAGGTGAATTTTGGACAAGGAACCTCCCACAAACACTAGCAGAATTGAAGCTCTTTCTACTCAAGTAAGATACAACACTCTCCTGTGTGTGTACACAGACATAAACAAGCACACATACATAAATTTCAGATTAGGATCTGTTCTTTGGTGTTGTACTGTTAGGGCAGACATGTTCCTGCAATGGCCACGTCCCAGTTTTACCCACCATTCTTCAAATGTGTGAATTTACTTGACGTAAAAGATCAAATTATGACCTAACAGTTAACCTTTACCACAAAACCAGTGCTAAGAAGTGTGCAAAATTCTCTGCTTTGAATAAAAGCTGTTCTTATCAACAAGCACAAGTGCTGTGAGGAGAGGCTGAGGGAGTTGGGGTTGTTTAGCCTGGAGAAGAAGAGGCTCAGGGGAGACCTCATCACTCTCTACAATTCCCTGACAGGAGGTTGTAGCCAGGTGGGGGTTGGTCTCTTCTCCCAGGAACTCGCAGTAGGACAAGAGGGCACGGTCTCAAGCTGTGCCAGGGGAGGTTTAGGTTGGATATTAGGAAGAAATTTTTTACAGAGAAAGTAATCAGGCATTGGAATGGGCTGCCCAGGGAGGGGGGGTAGTCACCGTCCCTGGATGTGTTTAAGGTGAGACTGCAAGTGGCATCAGTGCCATGGTCTGGTAACCACAGCAGTGTTGGATCAAGGGTTGGACTTGATGATCTTGGAGGTCTCTTCCAACCAGGCTGATTCTATGATTATAAGATAATTTCCTCTGGAATAAATGGAGTGAGGGAGATTTTGGTAATTGCTGTTATAATGTATAATATTCAGTGCTATAACAAATCACATCTTACTGTCATCTCAATACCCAGTTCCCACTCATAATCTTTCGGTAATAGATCTCGAAGCACTTACTGTTTTATGCTGAAAAGCATAAAACTATCTATACAAAAGTATTTAATGCACAATATGCAGTGAACTCACATAAGATTTCTACAGTATAAAATTTACCAAACTTAAGAAACCGCAGCTATACATATATTCCCTTAAAGAGGCAAATACTGGAATATAAAAGGAAAAAAATGCAGTATTAGTACATATTAGAGATAAAAACCCCATGGCACTTAACTTTGCACCATGTTCTTGAGAAACATAAATACAGCTAAACACTAGTTCCCAATGCTTATTGAAAATAAAAAATAAAAATAACATGACCTTAAGTTTCAATCCTGATTTACTTTCAGAGCTCATTAACTCCACACAAAAATATGCCATTATTAAAATTTTAAAGGGCGAATAATATTATAAACTAGCATCCCTTTCACTATCTGTAAATCTATCATATTCTACATTGCTTTTTCATGTACACGTTTCAGGTGTGGTTGAAAACATCTGAAGCAATGATTCATTCCAACAATTTTTATTTAGAGAACTGTAGTAGATTTAGTGAAATATTTAACC
Source organism: Pachyramphus minor (assembly GCA_013397135.1). Taxonomy (NCBI): domain Eukaryota; kingdom Metazoa; phylum Chordata; class Aves; order Passeriformes; family Tyrannidae; genus Pachyramphus; species Pachyramphus minor. The sequence goes on along the minus strand of VYXB01004472.1, from coordinate 587,286 downwards.
TAAGCAGCTCAACACACTCAAGTTTCAGCATAGCTGTAGCCAGTCAATGGAAAATACAATTTTCCCAGTTTAATTGAGTGTACAGCACCTGCGACAGCCTTGACACTACCTGTGTGAACTGCCACAGTGCTAACATGGAGAAGCAGGTTATTCACCTAAAGCTCTTACCCACCTAACATTGTTAAATGCTGATGTTTATTTGACAAGACAAACCAGAGGAATCTAATCCTGGAACACATGGAGGTTGAAGCACCAAAGGAGATTAAATATCAACTAGGGCAGCTGGATACCATTTCATTTTGACCTGAACTCAAGCAAAACAAAACAGGCAACCTGGCTGCAAAGCCAACAGAAAAGGCCCAGAGCGACAAGAGCCTTTAGCCAGGACCTGTATCACCACCCACTTAATTGCATGCTGTTAATGGAAACTGCTTTATTCCAGCTCTGCACGGGTTTCTTTGGCTCCTTTGCCAAAAGGGACAAAGACAAGCAAGAGGAGCCACTGGGATGACTGAGGTTGGGCTTGCTACCAGGAAGGGGTATGAGAGAGAATCAAACACAGATAACAGGCATGCTCCTACAATTTAATAATTTCTGATAAACAATTTTGCAGCACTGGGTAAGACGTCTGGAGTCTGTCAAAGTAAAGGGATTTAGGCATTCAGGCACCCAAGACACTTCTTTAAATTGGAGCTTTGACAGCATCTGGACACAAGGCTGTTGCAGAAGCTAACTTTAGCTCCACTCGCTAATCTGCTTATGCTCCCTCGGTGGTTGATAACCAGAGAATGGTTCCACCAAAGCACAGCCCAGGGAGGCCAAACTATGGCTGCTCCTCCAGCAGGATTCAGAGCCAAAACCTGTCTGTCACCAGAGAATGAGGAGAGGAGCCTCACACTAGTTGCAGTCAGCCTTCAGTGTTACTGTCACATTTGCAAGTACCTGAACAAGGCAAAACAGACTGTCTGAAAAGGTTTTAATATAATTTTTTTAATTATTAATATTAAGAATTATTTTGACTACTACAGATGAGGCATTTATAAATCATAGATTCATAGAATGTTAAGGGGTTGGAATGGACCTTAAAGATCATATAGTCCCAAACCCCCCTGACATATGCAGAGACACCTCCCACTAGACCAGGTTGCTTAAGGCATTAACCATCCCAGTTTTGAAAACTGCCAGGGTTAGGGCAAATATACTGGGTTCAAAATGGACAGCAAGGACAGGGAGGTACTTCTCATTGGGTCACCAATGCAATTACTCCAATATAATTCCCTAGACTATTTCAGATTTTTCCAAGTTTTAAAAAAACTGAATTAATGTAGTTCTCCTTTATTATTCACTTAGACCTCACTGTAAATATCCTAGATAAAAAAATGCTCTACCTATCACATTATACACCAAATACAAACAAGTGCTCATATTTACACTCAGTGAATACATTTCCATGCTGCTGCATCACTAGATGGCAGGATCATCTCTCTATCTTATCAACCGCAATTACGATGCATTGCAAGTAGAAAAAAAAAATTAAAATTGCTGTGAGAAAATTCACAGCACGGTAAATATCAACATAAATTTAAAAGTACTATACAAATTAGTCACTTAATGAAAGTGTGATGAATATCACTCTATACTGTAAATCCACAGACAAGTAACACCTTTACTACAGCACATAAAATATTTAGCTCTAGCCAGTTCAGCAGTACAATCTTACAAAAGTAGAAAGTAAGATTTATGTTTTTAAAGCTAAACATATAATTTACACATTCGTTTATTGATTCTGATACAGAAAGCTAAATGTATCTCATGTACCATTGACAAATATTTTTTTCTACAGAAAACCTACACAGGAAGTAAGTGTTACACAGCATCAAACTGTGATGGAAAAGAAAAAGAATTGCACGATCCTATGCTACTGAGCACAGAGATATTTTTGTTAAATTATAAACTGTTAAGCACAAGATCTCCATCCTTAGTTCTAACAGCTATCTCAAAGTTCATTACTTCAGATATACAATTGAAAACAGGAGAAAAAAAACCTACAAACCCTCATTATTTACCTGAACTCAGTTTCATCTATCACTGTAATGCCCCTGACAACCAGACATCAAAGACTGTGGTAGACCCAGTCTCTACCACTGTAAACAGCTTAGGATCATCGCTCAGTTTTACCATCTCCTGCTTCCCTCTACAGCTCATTTATAGTTCTAAGAGCACAAGTCTCTGAAAAAAATTGCTCGTGACCTTCTACTGTTGACAATAAAACCTTGGTATTTACCCTTTCCCTCTATTCCTATTTTTTTCATTGGCTACAAACAAATTTCTCCTTTATTCCACAGCTGTTAAATCTTCTTTAGAGCTTTTGGAGACAGGTCTTGTCAAACATCTTTCAGAAATCCAAGTGAGAAATATCAAATGGATCATCCTAATTCCACCAGAGTACCCCCAACAGATTTGTGAAATATGACTTATATTAACAAACATAGGAGTTAGAAAACATGTGAACCCTCCCCACAACACCAGATTCATAAAAACACCAGGATTTTAGAAGAGCAATCAATTGCAAAGTCTTCCTTCATGTTTGTTCCTTTGTCAATTCAGATCCCGCTCCTGCTTACAAGCAGTTGTATTATATAACAAAATCCGAGCTGGCTGTGCCACATTCCTTCCCCTCATTACTGGGGTGTACCATACCAACAATTTCTCCAAAACAGACTTGCCCAGAATCACACAGGATGTTTGTGACAGAGTCAAAACACAGCCAGCCACAGGAGCAGCAGAACATCAGTTTTCCCCAGAGGTCCTCCAGTTGTTCTGCTGACTTCCAGGAGAGAAACCTGTCTATCCTCTCTCCTTCCACAGTTAGATCTCTGGGATTTCTTTATATTACGCTTATATTCTGAACTGGAATTCTTTTTTAAAAATCTAGAAACTTCTTACTTAATCAGCTATTATCTTAAAAGTTTTTATTTTAAAAAAAAAAGAAAAAAACATTGGTCCTGTCTTAATTCTGCCTACTGCTTCCAAACTTTTTCTATTAATTCACTGTGTTATAGATGTTGCTATTGATTTATCTATTGAACTAAACACATAATGAAGCAGGAGGTAAGACCAGTAAAGAAAATCTTATTGCTTTTTTCCCCTCCTCTTATTAATTTTGTCATGGCTCCAAGAATAATTCCCACAACAGCAACAAAAAGCCTTATGCTTTTTCACTTCAGTCTCTCTGTAAAACCAGCTTTCTAGCAGTAGAATTAAGAAAATAAGTAGTGATGGAAAAATAAAGTAAAAACAAATAGAAAGAACTTGAAAAATACATTAAAATTACTTAAAAATTCAGGCTCCATTTTAGAAATTACTATAAGTAGCATTTTTAAAGGGATTTTTATTCTTCATATTATCTTTCTTATGGTACAATTTTAGGATTATAATAAAGAAACTTTAAAATCAGTAAACCTACAAATATTTTTTTGTTTTATCAAAGCATGAGATACAGCTGCTCCATTTTATGCGTCCAACCCAAATGCCGATCTAAACAGTATGAGCTAAGACAAGCAAGGTCCAAATATGCAACAGGTTTTCAATTTCAGGGTTTGAGAATCGTGAAGTGTTTACTAAAATGCAGCAAAAGATTAATGTGTTAATCTCTGCAAGTTACCAAAACATAAATTCACTGAGTACATCAATACATACCTATCAACTTCAACAGTAATTTAAAAGTAGCTTATCTGGGCTCCATATCACCAGGCTGTTGCATTTGGAAATGATTAAGAACAGGTAAGAGCAGTTTCAAATATTTATTTAACCTGGATTCAATATCCATACAGTATCTAGGAGGTCCTATGGAAATCTGAAGGAAACCCCTGACCTTTCCATAAGATAAATGCAATACCATCAGAGGGGCTAGTTTCCCTCCCAATAAAAGTAAAGTGAGCATACACATAACAGCCTATTCTTTTTATTTGGTAGACTAAAATACAGTTGGTTCTCAGAAGCCATAAAAAGGAAGGGGTGGGGAAGGGGATAAATGGAGACAACAAAATTGTTATCCTGATCTTTGCACCAGTAAGCATCATACACCAGCTCCATAACATCTTTACAGAACAATCCCTTAACTTATTAGCAAATACCTCCCAACTCTTTTGCATTTGATTGCAACTCAAAAGACTGAGCATGTGAATGGAGAGGAAAGAGCCAAGAGGCAGAGGACTAGACAGAAATGCCCTGAAGACTTATCCTGCTCTGGTTGGACCCTGCTGCCTACAGTCACAAACCTTTAACTCACAAGCTAGTTAAACAAGTGTGGTTCCATATTCAAAGAATTAAATAGTTTACTAGAGTTTATTTGCTTACTAAAGCACCACTTTATGATTTGGAAATACTAAAGTCTTGCATTTTTACTGATTAGTAGATGTCAGCTATTATTCTTTTAAGATGTATGACAGGAAAAAAAAGAAAAAGAAAAACAAACCAATCAAAACAAACAAACAAAAAGTTTAATTCCCTGTTCTGTAATCCACATGTAGCTGTTCAGGTGCCTAAATACTGATTCCAAGACATTAAGTCAAAGGTAATGCTAAAGTTATTTAGTTCATTTGCATCTGGTTTAAGCATCTATATTCAGCCCACCTAACTTCTGATGGAGCATGGAAGAAGGAAGAAAAATGAATTCGTTATATTTGTTATATTTCAGTAAATCAACACATTTTTACTTGCACAGAACTAGAGTTCAGTGAATTGTTTTATAGCAGCAAGCATCAACATTTGTATTAATTCAAGCATTGTCTTTCTAAGAAGACAAGAAACAATTGCACCACTGCTCTGCATCTGTTTCCCCCGATGCAAATGTGCCCATGTCCGTGAGCTACTGCCAGTGCCAATGCTCCATCGCCTGTCTGTGAAGAAAACAGGTGCAGTAGGATGATAGGGAAGACATGGGTGTCTCAGTCTACATCTGCAGCACTGGTATTGTACCCAGCCAGTGCCATAAAGTGAAACAACACTGCCCAGTGTCATTCATCAAAGCAGTATGACAGCATCAAGAAAAGAAATATGTTCTCAGTTGACAACCTGCTTTAATGAAAATGCATTGCAATATTTTAAAAGTTTTCAAAGCTGACTTCTATTTCTGACAGCTGACAGATTTATGACAGCTATTTTGATGAAAAACGTGCAACAAGATTAACAATATTCAAAACAAAGGAATCAATGTAGTCTGCCTGAACATGCCAAAGTACTATTAGAGGAAAAGAAGGTAACTCAGTAAGCAAGGACTGTAAAAGAGACCTAAGGCTGTTTAATAACAATGTTTCAAGTTTACAATATTTAAAAAGTTGGAACAGTCCTTAATAAACAAATTGATTTCAAGAATGACAGACTGTGGGACACTGCAGTTCTCACAATCACAAACACTTCATGATTGATCTTGCTCTCAAATAAACCAGAATGAAAGCAAAGAAAGACAAATAAACAGTGGAGTTATTGCTATCTCAATTTTCTTGGGTTTTCTTTTCAGGAAACAATTGTGCGGGTTTTCCTTGGTTTTGTGGGGTTTTTATTTAGTGGGGGTTTTTTTAAAGACTTTGCAGATTAAGTAGAAAACTACATTATGAAAGGTTTCCACAACTCAAAGATAACCAGTACAGAAACAACAAAAGCATTTTTAAGTTTATAGAAACCTTTTTAACCACTGTATGCATCGCATACAGTGAATATAAGTTCAAACCCCTGTGCAAAATTTTTTTTGATCATTGGGAATAACTATAACCACCATCCTGCTCTTCCCTACTTTAACTTCTTTCCAACTTTTGGTCATAAATTCTATCCTGTGCTTCAGCAACAACTCGAGGGCAGATTTTTGAAACCATCATATTCCTATAGAAGTTCTGTCTCTGCTCGAATACAAAAACAAGAGGGGTTGGAAGCCATTATGCAGCAGGAAATCTGACATATTTGCCATCTTGGAAATATAGCTAACACAACTGTAATGCCCCAAGGGATGGCTACAAACTCTTCAGAAGGGATAGGCAAGGAAGGAGATATAGTGGGGTAAGCCTGTATATGTTAGGAACAGTTTTGATTGCCTAGAGCTAAATGATGGTGACACTAGGGTTCAGTATTTACGGGTAAGAATCAGGGGGAAGGCCAACAGGGCAGATCAACCTGCAGCCCTTGCTAACTGGGGAGACGTCACGTGACTGGAAGTTGGCGAATGTGATGTCCATCTACAAGAAGGGATGGAAGGAAAATCTAGGAAACTGCAGGCCTGACAGCCTGACCTCAGTGCCAGGGAGGGTCATGGAGCAGATCATCTTGAGTGCCATTGCACAGCAAACACAGGACAACCAGGGGATCAGGCCCATACAGCAGGAGTTTATAAAAAGCAGGTCCTGCTTGACCAACCTGATCTCCTTCTGTGACAAGGTGACCCACTTGGTAGCTGAGGAGGAGGCTGTGCATGTCATCTACCTAGACTTTAGTAAAGTCTTTGACACCATTTCCCACAGCATTCTCCTGAAGAAATTGGCTACTCCTGGCTTGGATTAGTGTACTGTTCACTGGACAAAAAACTGTCTGGATGGCCAGGCCCAGACACAGTGGTGGTGAATGGNGGCCAGGCCCAGACACAGTGGTGGTAAATGGAGTCACATCCAGCTGGCAGCCCCAGGTGTGTCCATGGGGCCAGTCCTGTTTAATATCTTTATTAATGATCTGGATGATGGGATGGAGGGCACCCTTTGTCAGTTTGCAGACAACACCCAGCTGGGATGGAGTGTTGAACTGCTGGAAGGTAGGATGGCTCTGCAGAGGGATCTGGACAAGCTGGACGGATTGGCCAAGGCCAGTGTATAAGGTTCAACAAGGTGAAGTGCCGGGTGCTGTCTTGGGTCACAACAATCCCAGGCAGCGCTACAGGCTTTGGGGCAGAATGGGAAAGCTGCCTGGCAGAAAAGAAACCTGGTTGTGCTGAGCATGAGCCAGCAGTGTGTTCAGGTGGCCAAGAAGGCCAATGGCATCCTGGTTTGTACCACCAATAGTGTGCCAGAGCAAGACTGGGGCAGTGATTGTCCCTCTGTACTCAGCACTGGTGAATCTCAAGTCCTGCGTCCAATTCTGGACTTCTCACTACAAGAATGACACTGAGGTGCTGGAGTGTGTCCAGAGAAGGGCAATGAAGCTGGGAAAGGGTCTGAAGCACAAGTCTGACAAGGAGCAGCTGAGGGAGCTGGGGATGTTTAGCCTGGAGAGAAGGAAGCTTGGGGGTGACCTAATCTCTCTCTACAACCATCTGAAAGGTGACTGTAGACAGGTGGGTGTTGATCTTTTCTCCCAAGTAACAAGAGGAAATGGCCTCAGGTTGCACCAAGGAAGCTTTCAATTGGATCTTAGGAAAGATTTCTTCACAGAAAGGATTATCAAGCATGGAAACAGGCTGCCCAGAGAAGAGTTTGAGTCACCATCCTTGGAGCTATTAAAAGATGTGTGGATGTGGTACTTAGGGACATGGCTTTGTGGGTGGACTCGGCAGTGCTGGGTTAACAGTTGGACACGATGATCTTAGAAGCCTTTTCCAACCTAAATGATTTTTTGATTCGATGACTCTAAATCTGCAATGTAATATTTTTGCTTTTTCTTAACTTTATTTATTATTTCTTGACTACATCTAATTCATCTGAAAGGCAATTTTTGCAAGATTGACAAGGAAACTAAAATCTTGATTTTTCAGCTTTAAACTTACACCACGTGAGACATCTCACTATTTCTGACCATACTGAAAGCTAGAGTAATAAGGGCTGTGGGAGAAAAAAGAAAATTAAAATAACATTGATTTTTCCCAAAGAAATTTCCCTAGAAGAAAAGCTGTCAGTCACGAATGTTGATACTATCTCAACAGATGACAAGAAGCCAGTTACAGCAGAAGCATGAAATATGAGCATCACTCTCTCAGTACTTTGTATTTATTTTAAATAACAGATGAACAGTCATTAATATTTACTGTATTTCAAATCAGTCAGATAATGCAGTCTTCAGCCTGAAGTCAGATTAAGCAGCAGCTGGTTAGATGGATGTCATCTGTCAAGGGCTGTTCTTCTAAAAGCCACTAATACTGTCAGTGAAAATTACATTCTACAAATCAAAAGAACGTTGTGTTTGAACTGAAACACATATGAAATCAGACAGTTCCCACTGGATTTTCCCCATGTGCTATTACCTCCATGATCAATTCACACTTCAAGTGACAGAAATTGCTGAGAAAGCAAAACATTGCTTGCTTTCTATCCGAGAACTATACTTTGAGCCAGAGGACATATTTTTAGATAATTAAAATTATTTTTCCTTCCTTTTGTCAAGAAACATTAAAATCAACGTGCTATAAAGCAAAATGCTCACTCACTCTTGTACAGAACAACAGAGGGCAAAACTTTTTGCTATTACAAAAGTGACAACATGTTAGTTGGAAATGAGATAAAATCCTCTTTCATTAGTAAATTCTGTAACATTAAAGCACAACTTTTTATAACAGTATTAAAGTGAAACCAAGACAATTCACTCAGAACTTCAGTGACTATTCAAACTATATGTCGAAATATTGCTTATGTAGCACAAAACCCCAAAGTTTTACACCACACATGGGTCATCATTACACAAAAAGTGGCAGAGCACTTTTTAGTACTGAATGGTAAAAAAATACTAGTTTTCTGTTTCTGCTAAAGTGATGGGAATATCAGCATTTTGAAATGGACTCTCAGCAGTAGGTATGTCCAGAAATCGCTCTTCTTTTTTTTTTTTTCATCTAGTTTGTATTCAGCATGGTTTTCCCCCTTAGCTGAAACAGAATGACTAAACCTAGAAACATATTATTGCAGCTAACAGTATCTTCTGAAATGCATCATCCCATTTCGAGAATATAATGCTGCACAATGAGCAGCAAGAAAAATACATAGAAAAGACCGTAGAAGTCAGGCAGGGATTTTATGAAAAAAGCATGCTGCTTCCCTGCTAATTAGGAAATGCCACCAAGAATTTTAAATTAATAATCAGTGTGCAGCAGTTCTGGCTAGGTGCCAGCTGCATTTGTAGAGTGGGTTTGTAGAAAAGGATGGGGAGATCCCTCCTGGACAGCACTTGGAAGGTGAAGCAGGTATGAGAGTAGCTGGATGTCCTGTGACAGTCACCAGCCTGGCGGAGGCTGGACCACAGGATATACAAGGAGATGCCAAGAAAGCTAGGTTTGCTCAATTTTAAGAGGAGGCTAAAAGAGAAGCTTGTTGTTGTCATCTATAGCCTAATGGGAGGGCAGACAGAAAACAGAGCTGGGATCTTCTGGGAGGTGACCCAGAAGTAGGAGGAGAAGCAATAGTCACACTAATTGCAACACCGGGAATTCAGATTAGGCTCTGGAAACACTTTTTCACCTTGGCAGCAAATACTGAAACAGGTGTTCAAGAGAGGCTGTATAAGCTCCATCCCGGGAAACACTGAGATCCAGACCACACAGGCCCTGTTTGCAGAGGGAGTTGGACTTGGTGACTCCCAGAGGTCCCTTCCACTCTCACTCATTCTTTTGCTCTCTGACTCTGTTTCATTTCTCACTCTCCTTGGTGCATGCCTACATTTCAACAGCAGATCAAAAGCATTCAAGTGGCTATTTGCAGTTGTGAGAAGTTTAGTGAATACACATATAACCCATCAGCTCAGCATGCTGTATTTCACCAAACTTAACCCTGTCTTTTGGGAGTCACCACCAGCCTTTTGTGGGTACAAGTAAGACCAAGGACGTGCCTTCCCCTGCACCTTCTTTGCTCTCAGCATTGGGTACTGCTCTGCACTGCCAAATCTGATGCCTAGTCAGCCATTTTGTGCACTTGGCTGGTACAGTTGGAGACCTGAAGGATATTCCCAACCAGCTTGACCATGGGAGACTCATCCTCTGCCATAACATCCACAGCTCTGGTGACAGCAAACCTGTTCCCTCCATACAGACTGATCCTTGCAGCAGAGGCCTTTGTCTCTACCCCTTTTTCCATGACCTCTGCCCTTTTTTTCTGGCAGGGTTATCAGCACACTGACTGTGTTCTTCACAGCCAACAATTCCCAGTGCTGGAGCCAGGGAGAGGTGGGAAGCATAACCATGGCCGGGGGAGTGTGAGGCCACTCTTCTCTGCAACACATCTGTCACATAGCCACACCTTTGGGAACCCAAAATCGTGTTAACTCTTACATAAGCTGTAACAACAATTACTCAGGCAGAATTAAAAATCATAGCTCAATTTACATCAGATGAACCTCTAAATTGTCAAAATAAAGCCTAATATTTTGTTTGAATTAAAGGAATCAGCAATTAAATTTGAAAACCTGCTGGCAACATGCTGTTATTTCAACACCACAGCAAAATATTTCTTGAGACGGTATGACTGTACATGATGTCATAATAACTTCTGGGACAAGACATCAAGGGAAGGAACCCACCACCTCTGGGAGAGGGCAACTTCTCTCTCAGCGCACTAGAAATCAGCAGAGAGGAGGGCACCAACCAAAACCATCACAGCAAATGCCACCAAGGAACAAGGATTTACACTGCAGTAGGAAGCACCCATATCTACCACATCTCCACAAATAAGCCTCAGTAAGAAAAGGAAAGAAAGAATTCAAGGCTCATGATGGCCAAGCCTCTCACTACCATGCTACTCTGCTCTGATTTTACTCTGTGTTTAACTGAAGGTTGGCCTGTTTCACCAGCTACAACGACCTTAACCTGCTATGACCACAGTTTTAATAATAATAGCTAACCACTATGGTTAACAGCTCGCCGTGCTCCACAGGGTATGAGTTTTGCTAGACCAAGTTTCTTCTAACACCCAGCTGCCAGATGAACCTACACTCTCCAGTCTATTACACACATCACATGTTTTTATTCTTTACATGCTTATCTGGTTTCATTTAAAAAGAAACAGGATCAGATTTTTCACAACAAATCCTGAGGGCTCACACTTAAAGCTGACTACCTTCTCCCCCGACAGAGCATTTGAGATGCCCCAGAGACTTCAAAACAAGCTCTTGCAAAAAAAACAGAAAGAAAATCAGTAGAAGAAAAGTACTCACAGAGCATGGTTTTCAAAAATTACATCTGAAAATTGATTGTTTGAGATGCCTCTCATCCCTAATTTTTCTTTACTGCTTAGTTATCTAAACAGACTACCAGTCATTTGCTTTGCTGGTGCTACGGGCTTTGTTCACCAGACCTGCCACATACCAGTAGCCCTACACCTGGCACATCTACTGTATATGTTCTTTACCACAGAGTTTAATGTGGAAAGCCATTGCTGTCTCTGAGCAGTACCCTCCCCTCACAGCCCCAACCTCCCCAGTGCCATTTTTCCACTCAGTCTTCCTCTCTAGTAAGAAAGCACAAAGTGTATCTAACAGGCCTTTGCCTGCTCTCAGAAGATCACAACAAGGGATCTGGAGCACTCCTATTAACCCAAACATATTTAAACACAGGGATTGGAAGATTTTCTAACACCCCCTTTGTGTGTATTGTTCCACATCTGCAATAGTGAGCAGTAAACCCCACACGGTTCTGGAATTATACAGTTTGAAAGAAAAGGGGAAAACAAGTTTGTCAGCTCAATTCTATGACACTCTCTGGAAGGAAAATAGGAATATACATGAACAAACTATAAATCTGCAGCCTATGCAAGCACTTTTTACTCTTGTATGAGCCTGAAACTCTGCCAAGTTCCAAAATGTTGTATCCAAAACATAAGTAGTTATCAGAAAAACAGTTTCAGATCTTAATTAATCCACTGAGGCTCCAGCCCATGTCATAGTAATCAGTCAGCTGGCGCTGACAAAGAGAAATAGGACTTGAGAGGCTCTCACAAAACAGCTAAAAATAGCACAGATCTCTTTGTTACATTCCCCTGCACATAAGAATCTTGCTCTCAAATTTTTTCTTTTCTTATTTATAGGTTTTACTTCATGGAACTGAATTTGTCCTTCATTCAAAACACAGAAAGAGGCAACCTCTTCTCCTAAAACTATCAAACGTTTCACACATTATGTAGCATAATGCTTATATACCTGAGAAGGTCAGCCTACATACTTCTGCAGTGTGGTTTTCAATTAATATGACAGTATCAGCAGCCAGTGAAAGTAATTACCATCATAAATAACTTGATGGGAAGATTATCTTGAAAGAGGTTAATTTCTACATTAGATGAGATATTTGATATTGTTGGGTTTGAACACTTTGTGATTTTCAATTTCTAATAAGTTAGCTAAGCTAGCAACAACTCAAAAAAAAACAAAACCTACAAAAAAAGCCCTCCCTCCCCAAGAAGAAAAAAAAGAAAAACCCACCAAAAAAACAAGCAAGAGAAGTGCAGCAATTTGCCTTAAACACAACCACATCATTGTAACTCAGAAAATGTGACAAATGCCTTTTTAAAATGCTCTTATATTCTCATTACTATTTTACCAGTGATTTAATAATTTTAATTTTTTTGGGGGAAAAAGGGTCAAAAATTAAAATTTTACCCCAAGCCCCGAAAAAAAAAATCAAACTCTGCAAAAAAGGGAGGTCAGCAATACAAAGGCCAAGGAGCAGAAAAGGATTTTGTAGTTATTGTGATTTAGAGAGACTTTGATTGATATCAATCTACCAAAATATTTAGAAAAGTAATTTTGGCTAGCATCCCTGTATAAGCAGAAGCAGAGTCGTGTTCCTCCAGGGAACCACCCAAGTAAAACCACATATATTGTGAGCAGCAAAGTCTACTATTGTCTCCTAAAACAGTAAAGACCAAAGCACAGTTTTAAACATTCTCAGATGTCAAACATCTATTAGAAAAATGTTGGGTTTGTTGGTTTTGGTTTTTTTTTAAAAAAAAGGAGAAAGAGACTCGATCACCAAAGAAACAAAGAAGAGCGGTTTTTAAGTAACGTTTCTCCTGGTGCAGTAACTGAACTACTAAACACTCAATAACTCAGGCTTGGGATGATCCTGAATAACCACTAGAGTTACACTCCACTGAGCAGAGTTAGGTCTGGCTGGTTCAAAACTGCTCAGATTCTGGTAACTTCAAACCCACAATTTTCTTCAGTATTTTAAAAGTTCAACAGTAACAAATGCATATGTGCTTTGTGTTCACCAACATTTCCAATATACATAAAAGTATGTGTATTGCCATTGTGGGAAGAGGGAGAGGGCAGGGAGGAGGTAAGAATGGTTTTGTCTCAATTATAATGACCTAAAAAACAAGATCAGGCTTGCAGGAAAAATTAACTTTTCTTATAGTTAACTAGAGCATTTAAAAGGGGAAAAAAATTACATTCTTCAGATCTATCCAATACACAAAAGTTGATCAGAAAAGAGATTTGTCTAGAGTGCTTCATTTCAGCTGCATCACCCACTAATGTACTGTAACCAAGCCAAAGAAGTAAAAGTTTCTTAAAATTAGTCCTATAATTCTGAATCTATGAGTACTGTGATTCAGACACACATCCCTGTGAACGACTTTTAGTAAAATGCTTTTTCTGGAACTGACAGCATAAAAGATTAAGTTGAAGCAGATGGATTTTTTTTCCTTTTCAATAAAAATAGAATTTAGAGTATTAAACAATTAAACTAACAAGAATACACATTCAGGACTTGTTTAAGAAACAGCCTGAATTCAGTAATCGAGCATATTTTTCATTAACCACTAGAGGTCACACAGTAACCATGGCAGCTATCCAAAAGATGAGAGGACTCAAGAATCTTACGGTCTGGTCAAGATTAAAATACAGGGGTACTCACTGATTTGCACCTACAAAAGAAATTAAATTAATTTGAGTAGACTATTTCCCCAAAAGATCCAATGAACATGAATACTCACAGATGTCACTTGGTATTTTACATCTTCAGAAAATTAAGTTCTACAATTTTTACTTTTGAAAAACACACCCAGTAACGGGGGGCAAGGGGAAGGGGTTGTCAGAGCTTGCTGCCCTTTTGAAGGTTTTCTGAATTCTCAAAGTATTTCCTAATTTAAAACTTCTGGAATTTCATTTCAAAGAAAACAGCTTCAGCTATGACTATAATTAACACTAAAGAATCACAATAAGCTGGAACATGCTAAGATTTTACTAGTCAATGTCTTGCTATTTCAATAGACATTTTAAGATTCCAAGAACAACAGAAAAAGTATTAAAAACAAATATGATCCCCCACACTTCATATTCATTGGCTTTCTAATCTAATACCAAAGTTTACACTGCACACAATAACTTAAATTCTCTTCGATCTGAATGGATATATTCCCTCAAAATTTAGGTGCAGTTGTGATAGTCAGGGCCTACTGATCATGTCTTGACCAAGTCACTACTTGCTTGTGAGAAATTCACTTATACTGCTAATGAAAATCTAGTCTATTTTAAAACATTTGCAGAAACACTATTCTCAAAGTGTTAAAATGCTTTATGTTCTACATAGTTAAATAAAAATTCCCTGTAAAGTTCTCTTAAACCCTTTAAAAAGGCATCCTGTGCACACGAATGCAGAGTTAGAGATGCCCTGTAGTCAGTGATCCTGTAGTCCTTTCACACTAGATTAAATTGGGGATCAGTATACAAAGATAGTTCATGAATTGGCTCACTTTTTATTCCATTTACTGCAGTGCACACCACATCTTCTCTTTGGAGAAATTTCATTTAATTAGATCCCAGCTACAAAAGATAAAGACCTGTGTATGAAAGTCTTTTACTATGGCAGAGCAGCACTGCCAAGGCATTAAACTGCCCTCTAACCCTAAGAACTGGTCCCACCAGAACAGGTGCTGCTGCTGACTTGCATTACCTGTTCTGGAATAAGTAAAATAATTCACTCCATAAAGCTCTCAGTCTGGTACATTTCAACATTTAAAAAAAAAAATAATAACAGTGAAGAGCAGTGGAACAGCTGTAATCTGAATAATAATTTCAAAAGTTTCAGCACTCATCGTGTTTTTCAGCACAACAGACAACACTACCAAAAGCTCACAGGGCGCATATTGCATTAGAGGAGCAATTCTTTGGTACAAAACAGAAATCATAAATCATGTCTTAAAAGCAGAAAAGATGCAGACTTTTCTTGCCATAAAATTAACACCACAAGGTTAGCTAACTCTTAAGAAATATTACAGAAAAAGAATCCAGCTTTACCTGTACACAAGCTTGTATGTGCACACATCCATACTCACACACAGATCACAAATCAGCAGCAAACGCTTTCCACTTCATAGTAACACAGCAAGTTTTACGATCTCTATAAAAATTTAGGAGGTAAGGATATTTTGTTGAGAAATATCCAAATACAAACCTGCTTCTTCTGTGCCTGCCTTTTCTGAGCACCCGATGTAGCTGATTTAAAACTAAGAGACTTGGACTGTCTTCTAACTTTCACTGAATCTCTCCGGCGATCGTATGAAAAAGACGATGACTTCTTTGTAATTTTCCTCTTAGGTGTGTCTGCCATTTCATCCAAAGTATGGTCACCTTCCAGCAAACAGTGTCCCAAGAAAATAAAAACTCGGTATCATCAAGCTTCCACCAAGCTTACATGAAATAATCTTCAATCCTATAGGAAACAGAGCAGCCTACAAGGAACGGAGCCCACCCAAAAACAACTGCAGTCCTTCCAACAGGCTGTACAAACGAAAAAAGCCAATAGTCCTGCAATGCTGTATGTCACTGAAGAGCAGGCAGAACTCCTTGCTGTATAAACTCGAACAGGCTTCAGCAGTGATGCTAATCTGAAAACGTAGTGACTATCCTGCTGAGCACGCTAAAGGTGAATGGGAGGTAGTTCCCTGCACACAACAGGGTGTGGAAGTACACCAACAGGGTGTGGGGATGAAGCAGAAGACTTCGGGTTCAAAGCATCTTCTTAACTCCTTCCTTCCTGGGCTACTGCTAGGAAGGTAACTGAAAAGTCAAACTGGTAAATGCTCACCAAAGAAGACAGCATTATTTTCTTCTCTTTGGATCCAAGGCACTTTCTGAAGGAACCTTTAGCATGAGGTAGCTGCCCCGTTAAATGCGTTAGGGGCCCTGTTTTAATCCAATTTAAATATTCCCTTTTCTCTCTTTGTCAGTAAGAGGTACTTTGACTACTCTAAGTCAACTAGAAAATAAAGTCCATGGCTATGCATGAATCCTTCCTGGGAAATAACTATGAAATTACAGTACTCTGCTTAAGACCTGTTGGTATCAACGGATAAGAGGGTAACACTAATGAATTCTCATCCTAGTGACAGTGTGGGAATCTTACCAGACAGCTGAGATTGCAACTTTTGTATCAGGACTGCGTTTAGGTAGGAACGTTTCTCTTGCATAAGGTATTAGTCAAGGAACACTACAAGGGTGTAGAGCCCCAAGACTCGCTGCGATTGATTTCCATTAAGCAAAACATACACAAAGTGCAGAGCTCTACAAACCTAACACTGAGATTTAATCCATGTTGAAAGACAAGAAGGAAAAGTACCTTTTGACAAACTCAAGCCATTGTGCAGGGTCTTTTCTAGAAACTTTCCTTATTTTATTCATGACACTACTTCACATACAAAACAACTGTGAATAATTTATACTTGCAGGATTATCCATTACTATAATTAAGTTTTAATATGGGTCAGTCCTCCAGTGTATGAGTCTCACCATCTCTGTTAGGAAATATCTGTGAAGTTGGAACAGCATTTCTTTAAAGACCTGCTGATACCAAGGAGTAAGAGGGTAGTGCTAATGACTTCCCATAACCAACCTTTCCTGCAACTTCTTCCTTTGTTGCAGGATGAATAATATACCTCTAGGACAAAGTGATATTGCTAAAATTAACAAAAATCCATCAGAATGGTATGCATGTATTGGCCATAATGGCCTAAATTCTAGACTTACTGCACATTTTAGTGAAGATTTACACTGTGAAGAATTAGAAAGCACTGCTTCATATTATCTACAACTACATCTAACCAGGGAATCTGTACTTATTACTGGACATACCAAAAATCCATTATTAAATATTTTTAGTAAAAAGTATCTCTTACTTGTGATGTGTTTATAATACTGCAGCATTCATCATCCACAGTCACATATTGACCTTCAGTGTTACTAATATTAGACATTCTGAGACCATGATCATTTCAACACTCTCTGTGGTTTTCATCAAAATTTAGATTAAAGAGATTCTTTCTCACAAACTGAGATCCTAGTTAAATTACCAGCTCCCATGATTTACAAGCATCACCTTTTTTAAGACTAAAAAGCAGACAATTCGGCATTGTACGTGCTCGCAAACCACAATGTCTCAAGAAAAAAAATATCCTCCAAAACTTTTTTAAGCATCTACAGTATTTGATAAAAATCACAGGTATTCTGATCTATCAGAAAAATTAAGGTCAAGAAAAGTTTGCAAACCTTCAAAGGCACATGTAAACATTAAAAATGCATCTGACTTTGTACCAAAGTACAATACTGATCATTTCACGTCAATTAAAAAAACATTAGACTTAAAACAGGTGCAATAAATGTAACAAGAATTATCAGCACTAGTGAAAGGCCTCTCGAATGAGAGGAAGTAAATTACAAAGGAAACTGAAAAGGAGAGAGATCCTTAAAATCGTTAAAGGTCTGATTTATATTTATTCACAGTTCCCCTAAATACAAGAATCTGCAGCACTCAACAAATACATTTTGAAAACAAAAGGTAGTATTCTAAAGAGAAAACATATCTCCTTTCATTTACTTTGATAATGAAAACTTCAGTTTGATTTGATGCCCCAGATCTTGTGCTGAAAAACACGAAGAGAAATTCTTCAATGTCACCTTTGATTCTACAGTCATCTACAGTTTGCTTCTTACAACCTCTTTTCAAAGCTGAGATTTTGGTCCATTTAGACACTGCTGCTAGAGAATCCTTTAATTTATACCTGCAGTCAATGTTGGCATTTGCTCTGTGCTTTTTGTTATTTCTGCAAAATCCTTTTTGGTTGCTTCATTTGTGGCTGGAGGAGCTAGAAGTCTCACCACCAACACACACAGCAGAAGATTCTACCACCTGTTCCCTTCTTCACCCCTTACTTCCCCACAGGGACCACTCTGGCAGCTCCACAGCCACAGGCAGCCTTGCTGCACTGAAAAGGAAGGTCTTACCCCACTCATGCTCCCATTCTTCCTGTTCTTCCCTCACACCTCAACCACTAGCAGCAGCAAAGTAAAAGCTTTGCTTTTTTTTTTTTTTGCTTTTTTTTCCCTTTCCTTTTCAGCTGGCCAGATTCATAAAACAGCAGAAAAATACTCGTTATTTTTGCAGGCAAGAGTCTTCTGGCATTTTAGTAAATAAATCTGCTACGAAATGGGGTCCAAAAAGTGCCAGAGCACACACGACCTAAGTGACAGGACAGGGATGAAAATGTGGGGGAGAGGCAGACACAAGAGTCAACTGCTGGAAGCCTTTTTAGACCTGATTATGTCTCACAGAGCTGTACCTTGCACTGTAAGCCACTGTTCCCAGAGGTCTATTGCAACATCAAAAACATTCTCCCAAATGTAACAGCTAGCTCAGAACTCATTAGTTTGTGTACTCAGTTAAAGTACTCTCTCCAAAAACACCTCACCTTTGACAAAATGGTAATGCACCCACCATGTTATTGTCTACTCCATGGATGCTTCTGAAACCCTTCATGACCAGCATTCAAAAGCAACATTCAATTTCATACACAATAATGGGATTTGTCACTCCAATATTCAAATCCTCCTGCCCTTCTTTCAGAACAATTGCAAAGATGTTGAACCATACATGCTCTATTTTCCGTCTTCCAACCAGTTACATACCCATAAGAGCCTTCCTCTTATTCCATGCCAAATCTGTGGGGTTTTTAACTGTATTAACCCAGTCACTGTTGTTCAGGTCTGTCTTTCTGCTAATACAGGCACAAGGCATGACTTTCTTGACAACACTATCATGACCTTCCCCAGTATATCATATTCATGCATGGACCTGCTACACCTCAGAGAATAATTTATACTGAAATGTTTGATTTTCAGAAGTCAGATTTACCTACAGCAATTCAGATCTCCATAGAAACTAATTTATGAATTTATAAATGTCACTCTTCTCCTACCTGGGAATTCCTACTGCATTGATTCAACTGCTTTAGTAATACAGGAAAGGAATTGAGATATTGCAGTTTACCCCAAAAATAAACAGCAAATCATGAATGGAAATGCTGTTTTCTCATCATCACTTTTTTTTTCCCCTAGCTGTGTGATTAATAATTTGAAGAACAGTGCTAAAACAGGTGAAAAACTAAGAACTACAGATGGGAGACACCATTAGTTACATCTAATATATCTTCATGATTGGAAAATGCATATTTCAACATTCATATATTACGCCCTCTATTTCCTTGCTTCCATGGGTTTTAGCCTCATCCATAAATATTGTGAAATTAAAATTTAATTTATTATTAGAAATATTACAAGTATTTTAATTCCATTCTTTGAAGGAAGATAATATTTGTATTTTTTACTTCCAAACATGTCTTCATTAAATGGCAGCTGGGAATAAAGGCTGTGTAAATTAGCTCAGTTGGTTACAGCGTGGTGCTGATAATGCCAAGGTTGTGGGTTTGATCCCTGTATAGGTCATTCACTTAAGAGTTGGACTCTATGATCCTTGTGGGTCCCTTTCAACTCAGAATATTCTGTGAGTCTGTAAAAACTTTAATTCCGTCACCAATAGACCTAAAAATCATCCCAGTAATAATGAGCCCATAGTGTCAAAGCAAGAAAAGTTGGTTGAACTGGACACATTCTGTTTTTACCGATTTTTCAGAACTTCAGTCAATATAAAATTGTCACTCTAAAAGTATAATTAAAATAAAACCCACTGACAAACAGTAGATGACATCAAGAGCCCATTGTTAAAAAACTGAAGGTTTTTAATTTTTTAACAGAAAATAATCATGGAATTGTTACACAAAGGGTTTCCTTGCCAGTATCAATACTTTCCCAAGCTTGGTGGCTCAAGCAGTTATTTTAAGCTGTTACAAGAAAAGAATGCCTTATGCTCAAAATGTGTTTTGCCAAGTCACTTACGAGTAACAACAAATAGTTTCAAGGTCATCCTGTTTTCCTGGGATACAGGGAATGCAGTGACAGAACAAGCACACTGTGGCAGGCATAATCATGGCAATATTTAAAAATTATTCTGATAGAAAGGCTTTGAGGAAAAATAAGAGCATACCAACCATGGTATTGTACGTACTAAAAATTACATTTCTGAGTAATTTTGGGGCATTTTTAGGATTTGGTGTCCAATTTGCTGCATAGGACCTAGCTGTTTTTTCATTCACTCCAGGAGTTTAATCTGTTAATGGCAGAAACAAGAAGTACAAAAAGTTGTTGTTCTTCTCTAGCCATGGTTTTAAGGTTATATTTTTAACTTGCAAAGTCAAGTTAAGAGAAATCATATGTAAATTCAGCTGCAAGTTTACTTAAATGAGGCAGAGACACACAAATTTAGAACAAACATCACTACTTTGAGTATTCTGATTATGTGCCGATGGAAATCTAAAGATAACTCAAGTTTATCTGTGCAACTTTCATCAACTTCAAAAGCTCTTTAACATTTTTGAGAGGATGAACAGACACGGGGTTACCAGAATCTCATTCTTTCTAACAGCATCCTGCTCTCACTGGTCTACTCTGAATTCACTACAGAAATGGGGTCTTGCATAATTGTCCCTAAAAAGAAGAGTGACAGGGCAAAAATCAATAGCAGTGAGATACGGTAATCACCGCTCTCCAGTCCTGAGCTAGCCTTTAACCTTAACATCATAGTGTATTTGCTCAAAATAGCCTTATTTCTATGTTGGCTTCAAGTTAAACATTTGATACAAACAAAACACAGTCATCCTTTCCAAACCCACATTTTGTGTATCACATGCTTCTGTAACTGAACAGAGCTTTCCAAGAGGAAGTAAACAAAACAACAGTATTATTTAGAATTGACCATCTGTTTTAACACAAAACCCAAAAGTTCATTTCCTTTTCACTACACTGGGAAAAGGTCCTAATATACCTTCAAATATGCTCCAAGACTTTTTCCCATCGCACTAGAAGCAAGCAGGGACTAAACTCATAAAAATATCAATAGAGTCTCTGTAGGTCTCTAAAAGCAGATGCAAATAAAGCATTATTTCACTGAATTTCAGGAGCAGTTTGCTCAGTTAACATGGTTAACTCTAAATCACGAATGTTTACAAATTCTATTTCAGCACAGATCTATGAAATTAATCTCCATCCCAATCTCACCATTAGTATTCCACTCAAACCACCAACTTCTTGTGTGTCGTTCCAGGAGGTTCAAGGTTATGTCTAAACAGCAGTAAGCACCGACACCACCCTGAACTGACAGTGACCTGGGCCAGATGCAAACACCACACACACTGTGCTGAGCACAAAACTTCATTCCAGGCAAGACCAAATCATGTTCCTCTGGTTTTTATCTCTGCACTCAGTGGGCCTAAGTATGAATTATGCAGGGTGAAGAGCTGGCTGAATATTTGAAAATGTTAAGTCAAGCAAAGAAAGCCCATGCCTGCCTTAGTTTAGAAAAATAAAGCCAGGCTGTAAATCTAAGCATACACCAAATCACAGTGATTATTTTTGAGAACTAGTGTTGAATTTATTAGGACAGTGATAAAGTAAATTATAAGATAGTAATGCTTTTACATTTACAGGTTGCTAATCGCAAACCAGCAAAAAAACACCACATTTGAGCAAATGAATTTATTAGTAATTGACATTACGTTTCTACCTACATTGTTTCAAAGTAGCTCTATTTGCCCAGCTGCTCAGCACAACCAGTAGCTGTTAATGGCAGATCCTTCTTGCTCTCTTGGGCAGAAAAACCTCTGATTTTTCAGGAATGTAGCTACACCAAACACAGACATTTTGATCTCTAAAGTTTCCACTAGGCAACAGTCTGAGCATTATTATGCAGGAAAAAATTACATACAATTGCACATAAAATAATTGTCCAAAATACAGATTAGTGTTTCAGTGAGAATTCAACTGAGAGCAAGTTATATTCATAAACATACTTTTTTTTTTTTTAATGGAAGATTACACCATAATTTCCTGGATATTTTTTCCATGGATAAACAAGGGCCTATGAGATCCCAGAAAATTGTTCCATATTACACCCAAAGCGTGAGGATCACTGAAATGTCTATGTGCCTCAGCCTGCCAGAAGAAAACATGGTTAAAGATGGTTGGATTTTGGCTTTTTTCAGCAGTTGGGGTTTTTCTGCTGCTGAGAATGTCCGCCTACTTAAAACTGAACTGAGGTCATCAAGTATGTTATCATCAAGTTGGAAACTTGTCAAGCTGACATATGTTTTTTGAGGGCCTTCAAAGACAGGGCTATTTGTGCAAGTAGCAGGAATCCAAACAAAACAGGTTGCTAACCTATCTTTAAAATACTGGTTTAATCACTAAACACACAAAAAACCAGTATTTTTAAAATAATGGGAGTAGGTTATGCAGTGGACTAAACGCAAGTTAAAGGGAGTTTTTTCTCTTTTATTTCTGGAAAACAGATATTTGCTATTCATCTGCCCAAGCTTTTCCAGGAATTTTCACAAACAGTACCAAACATACTCATATTAGGACTGGAATAGATGCTACTAGTGAAAACAGAATCTTGTCTCTTGTAGCCAAATATTTTTTAAAAACAATAAGAACCAACCAACCCATTTCTCTTCATGTATACATAGAGATATATAAATATAAAAAACACTAATATATTTCAATTGAAAACTATATATATTTCCATAATAAAACCTGGGGGGAAAAATTGCATTTCGATAAATTACAAAAATTTTCTAAGAAAAAATTATTCAAATGAGCATTTATTAATTTTTTGTTTAATTCTATTACTACCATTAACTGCATTAACCAAGAAACTTCATCTGTAGTGGTATTGTATAATATGAATGTCCAAGTCACATGCCAGCTCAGTTAAAATGCATTATGCACTGTCTCAATGAACTATGCCAAAGGGCTTAAGAAAAGCTGTTTCAGAAAGGAACAAAGGAACAAACAGCTTAATAAAATCAATTTTTCCGTGTAGTTTGTTTCACATTTTTCTCCTTTTTTTAAGGAGGAACAACCTTGAACATCACAAATTATTTCAGAAAGCAACTGGCTAACCCTTACTCATCCATTCTGTTTTAGTAAGTGACATGAGAATACCAAAATATAGGGACAGAAGAAGCTAAATAAAGTCACCCTACCATGCTGCAGTTTAATGTGAAGGACACTATCAAAGATACTTCTCTCATTCCGTTCAGAACAGCTGTTCTCTCTATGGGTCTTTGTATTTGTTGTAGGACAGAACATTTTCTCCATGGAGACAGTGGAATAGCAGTAAATATATTCTTCACATCACTTAAGAGTCTTATTTTACTAATGCAGTTAACTATACAAAGCAACAAATCCAAGAGGGCAAGCTGGTCCTTAGCTGCTCTGCATTCTGTGTTGTGCTGATATGACACTGCAAAAACAATTATGGCATAAAAGCAACATTAAAAAGACAAAAATTATACTTATCCCTGGAACTGATCCTTAAGCCTAAAGAACCATGATAAGAGCAAACTCATTTTAAAAAGTACATATGTCAGGTAGTAAAGAGCACAACAAGCTCCTCTTCGAGAACGTAAGGAAGTTTCTTATCAAAATGAACACAAAAACATTGTGTTCAGCTTGCAACATCCTAGATATTTTCATCCCAAGTAAAAAAAAAAAAAAAAAAAAAAAAAAACAGAGAGAGAGAGAGAGAGGCTAATATTTGAGTGCAACGGATCCTACAGACCTCATTAATCATTCAATTAAATGTTTAGACACCATCTGTTTAAATGCTTTTTTACAAGATATCCTTAGGTGTACATATATGAAATATCCCCAACTGGAGATATATTCCAAACTTTGAATTAAAGAGACCTATATTAGGTTCTGCCAACACAAAATTAGTTGATACACATTCTATGGAGGAAAAGCTAACAATCCAAAACTAAAGGGAACCAGGAAAGTCAGCTCTAAAACACACTAAGGGGAAACTGAAAAAACCAATGACTAATGACCAAAATACTTGAAAAGAACCAAAGGTGAAGGTCAAGTGAGAATGACTAACTCAAGGATATAAACCAGTACAGCACAATGTATGTTTACATTGTACCTTCCTAATCAATACTACAAGATCCTTTAAAAAAGAAAATTTAAAGTTTAAAAGAAAATTCAAAGTCATAAGTGCCATCAGTAGAGATGAGCTTGGCAAATGCAGAGATAAATACTACTAATTGCTAGGTATCTTGTCCATCTCTACACAAAAACAATATTGTAATAGTGACTGCCTCCTTCAGTTGCAGTCAGAGTTTTTCAACTATTAGTCACGCACATAAAAACACCCACAGAGTTTCACTGTGAAGAATTACCCCACTTGAAGGCAGCAAGGCAAGGTAACAGCCAAAGAATAAGGTCTTGAAGTCACCAGAATTCAAATTTCTTCTGAGGGGAGGAGTACGTGAGGAGCTAAGAAGTGCATGATTCAAATAACTGTGTGTATACATATATATATGTATATAATTTTAGTAACAACTTGCACCAGCCTCCTTGAGGCTTATAAGCAAAAGCTAAACTAATCATGCAGCTGAGCGCTTCAGTATGAGATAGCCAACTAGAAGTTTTAATTAGCTTTTCATGAAATCTTAGCTGCCCCCTATTTTTATGGAAGAAATTCCTGAAAACTCAGCACTGTTACTCTATACAGCTTGAGTAATCCCAACATTTCAGACAGCAAGGAGTCTCCAAGACTCCTCATATAATTTTTCTTTATAAAGTCCTGGTTGAAATAACCATGTAAATTAAATTTTGTCACAAGAAATAACTAGAGGCAAAGTATCTATTTCTGAAAAATTAGCTTTAGAGTCATCATTTGGCCAGTTTTCAAGGAGCCTTCAGTGTGCCTGTTGCTTCCAACAGCGACAATTAAGGATACTGTCTGTGAAGGAGCGTGGTCCTGAAACACACTTCCAGACTGAAGTCTGGAATCAGGCTCAGATGCTCTCAAGAGCTTCAGAAAAAACATCTCTTTCGAGAGAAAAGTGGCATATTTATATATGACTTCACAGTTTGCCACAGTGTTCCTTACCTACCCTTTCTGAACATGTAACTCAAAGATGCAAGTATCTATAACCTCAAACAAATAGCCAATAAACAAAAGCCTGTTAGCTGACTATGAACCTAAATCTCTACTTAAAAAAAGAATAAAAGCAGTCAAGACCCAGCAGTGTGTAATTACTGTCTCAAGTTCTGTGTAACCAGCAGTTTTGCCAAAAACGATGTTTGAAAAACAATCCAACACTCCACAGTTTAGAACCAGCATTTTTTTGCACATATTCAACTGTAACATGAAGCTAAAAAGGTTAATTTAGAAATTTTTTTTTTTTGCATTATTGTTCCACTGTATGAGGGGTTTTTGCTCTTGCAGCCTCCCTTTCCTATTTGAACTGTTAAATAACGAAAAAGGATGGGAAACCCACTATTTCAATAAAAAAAAAATATGACAGTAACCAGTTCCTCACATCTGTCAAGCAAACTACACAAAAAGTCCTCTAAAACCTCTGTATTGACTCCCACTTTGGGACACACGCAGGAAACAGGGAACAGTGATATCCCAGTGCACGGTTTGCACTGAGTTGCCTTCGTAGCCATTGGTACTTACACGGTCTTTGTCATCAGCTACATCACAAAGAATGTCATCGAGATCTAAGATCCCGCCATCCCCGTGCTCCAGACGATGTACTTGTATCCAATAGTTTGGATCCTGCACAAAAGGAGAAGAAAATCATATCAGACATCACATGCCAACAGAAAAATGTTACTCAACCACATAGTTAGCATCACATCCCATAAATGCTTGACGTCAAACATCTATTTAGGTCATATTTCTGTAAATAAATGTCAACCGACATGTAAAACCAAAATTGTTTTTTTAAATTGACTCAGATTAGATATGGAGTCTTCCCACTTTAAACAGTTCTGTATGAGTCACAATCCTATCACTGTCACAAAGGGGAACAGCATTCCCAATGTGACTGAACATATGCACTATATAAAAGGAAAATACATTGACCTCAAAATAAACTATCTCAGACAGTGGTCTACAGGCACATAACATTACAGGACAGCTGTGAAGGGTGTGGGTTATTTACAGAACAGCTATAAGGGGTGCAAACCAGTATTTAAACGCCATCAAAGCACTTTCTACCTGTCCTTTGTTAGAGTCAGTAGCTGGAATATCTAAATCTTAAACTAAGAACATTTTCCACATTTTAAATAAAATAGACGCATATACATATAGGTGCATATAAATGTGTGTGTCTGTGGTTTTGTGCTTATACATGCATCTACCAGTAACTGGGAAGACTGGTTTTATAGTCTTTATTGTTACTTTTGATACCAAAGGAAATCATAAGGAATAGGGTTTTGTCCACAAAGTGTCTCCCTGCCTATCGCTACGTGACTCGAGGGCTGTTTAGTCCTCAGCAGGCTACTCTTAAAAAGATCTGTTTTCCAACGGGGGAAGTTGCACTGTAAACACGCAACCTGAACACGATACATAATTTTTCTTGCTTCTCAAACACACCCCCACACAACATCCCCGGGCTGTTATTCAGTGTCTCGCAGCAATGGAGCTTCCTCGCTTTTCACTGGGAAGGTGTGACTGCACAAGGTGACTAATGTGAGGACCTTCAAACTTGCAACATCTCGCAAGTTCTTGACTTCCTAAAAATAGCAACTAGCATCAGTTTTTTTCAAGTATCAGGGTCAAGAAGTGGGGGAAAAAAATCCGCCACACCAAAAATAAAAGTAATAAATAAATAAATAAATAAATTCCACTCTAAAAGACCATGAAAATGTTTTGATTTCTTAAAGATGGAACAGGAGAAGAGCTGAGACCACCAGAATTCCTCTAAATCTGTATGTGTACTTAAATCTTGAGAGAAAATACTGAACAAAAGAATATCAAGGGATATTAATTTTGGCTTTAATATCCCAGAACTCTATTTATTTGCACATGATATATATGCATAGGTCAAATATTTTGGGGAACTTTGATAACTATGAAACTTACTTCATTGTAGAAGTACATCCACCTTAAATACTGCAGGAAGTTACCATCAGCTGATGATCAGATTTCAGCATTACATTATACAGTCATTAGACTAGTCATTTCAGAAATTAAATTACAGACTTTTTTCTCTAATTTCTCTAAGTATTAAATATCATTACCTTCCATTTCTTCTAAGCAAGCATTTATTATACAATTAACTGGATTTCGAGTATATGGCTTTTCCCTAAGCAGCACTTACTGTTGTAGCACATTACAGGAGATAATCCAGCATCCATTTCTTAAAAGTTAAAAACTCCGGAATAATTAAAAATAGTATTACATAATTTATGTTGTCATGCATACAGAGGTGCATATATAGCTATATGGCAGAAAAACCTGCTCTGTAAAGAAGGTACATAATGCAAATATCCGGATAAACTTTTTTGTAAGTTTGAATACTCCACTAACAGAGAAAGGGCTTGAAAAAGCCACCTGTGTACACCAGAAATCCTTCAACATTCCTTAACACGTTCTAAAGGGAAGTCAGCTGAAGAAGTGCCTTTGTAAAGTCTGTTCTCAAATTAAAAGGAAAGAGGATCCTTTCTCACCCTTCAGCCCATTACAGAAATCTCCTCTGCCTCTCATATCTACACCAAAGACTGAATCACATTTGGGAAGACCCAGACTTTGAAGACACAACTAAAAAGACAAGCTATGAAGCACCTTGCACTCCTAAAGGACTTAATTCAGTTTCCTCTGCTAATTTCTCCATCTCAAAGTCAAGCCAGAATTGAACCAGAAGCCAGCCTTCATTGCAAAATCAGAGATGGAAAACCTAGTCTGGGCTTTAAGAGAGTCTGATCCCTCATACATCACCCACTTGATCATTTTTGCTTGCAGTGCTTAATCTTCTTACTGAAGAATGGATGCATGAAAAACAGATAACTGTGATACTGGCTCAGTGACATGACTACATCCATCAAAACAAACAGCATCCAAACTGAAACTACAGCTTCAATATTCCTGTATCCTTGTTTTTCCCTTCCTACCACAACTATTTCCTACCTCCAAGGCAAATGTAAAAAAACATCCATGATTACAGAATCAATAGTAGGAACACCCACTTCTAAATCACTATTGTGCTATTCCAGCATGCACAATCTACTTAAAAATAGCTTTGATATATAAGCTGCATCACTTCTACTAATTACTTCCTTTAAAAGTTTCTCAATATTGCATAAGAAGTTTTAGGTAGACTTCATTTTTCCTGCATCACCTATTAGTAGTGCCATAGACTACCATGAACCATGAACTGCTCTGGTTGTTTTTCCTGTCAGACAAGGTCCTGATACAAAACAATATATGAGCAAGACCAGACAAGAAATACATAAAACTAGTTTGGCAAGAATTTACTCTGGCGGGATTTGGTAAGTAAATATGAAATAACAATGCAACTTTTCATTAAAGCCTTCTCCAAACGTCAGAGCAGTCCTTCTCTCAAGGCCCTTTTACTGTATTAAAGGTTTTGCATAAACCAAGGATTTGGTGGGGGAGGCTTGGGAGGGAAGAGAGGTCCAGGAGAGAAGGGAGTACTTATATAGAGATTAGTTACACCATAGAGGGGTGTGGGGGAAGAAAACAACATTGAAGCTAGTGATTCTACTGAGTTATGAAAATCCACAGCTATTTATGGTTCCAAATTTTAGCAATTATTTCTGTATATTAACCAACCAAACAACATGGAAGAAAACAAACTGTCTAAAATGAACATAATGTTGTGTAAGAGTCGACTCATATGCACTGTTTGCTAAATACAAAAGAAACTGAACCAGACTTGACACTGATTTGAATTCGAGTACTACTACATCGATGTTACAAACGTATCTGTATTCACGGCTTGGCAAAGTTGCATTTCTTGATCTGAGCCAGTAAACAAATATTCACAATTCCCTACGCAATGGCAGTAATACAGTCTTCAAACATTTTCTGAAGAAGTCAGATACACTGTTTTGGCTTAGACCAGTTCTTAGAGTCATGAAGCGGAAATTGGCTGTTTCCAGAGTTTACTGGAGTTTACTGTGGGATAAAGTGGTCCAATCACTCCTTCAGGACACCTGAACACCTTTGGGGTCACCCTCTCTGGGTGGCAGTGCAGGGCTACCAAGCGAGATCTCACTCACAAAGGAGGGACTGACACCAACATTTTCCACAGAGAGATGACATTCTCAGGGCATGTGCAACAGGGTGTTTTCACAAGCAAAAAAAGAAAATGTCTTCTAATTATTAAACAGGAAAAATGCAAAGTATATTAAGTCTATAAAAGTAGGTTTCTGAAAAGATGAAAAGAATATAAAATGAAATTTAAAAAAAAAAAATCACTCAAATTTTCCAAGAAACCCACTTCAGAGTTGTTATGGTTTAAGAGAATGTGCCAGAGTCAGACACATTGCTGTTTCTTCAAAATTGGAATTTGTATATTAGAATCAG
This sequence comes from Pachyramphus minor, assembly GCA_013397135.1. Classification (NCBI taxonomy): domain Eukaryota; kingdom Metazoa; phylum Chordata; class Aves; order Passeriformes; family Tyrannidae; genus Pachyramphus; species Pachyramphus minor. The sequence goes on along the minus strand of VYXB01004472.1, from coordinate 557,600 downwards.
ATTTTCACATTTTGTCAATAAGACAAAGCCACATTTATATTCTCTCACTGTTATGACTGTATAAAAGGGTACCACACTCTCCAAATCTGCAATGCATTTAGACATAAAAATAGGCGTTGATAGAAAACTTATTAGCTACACTGCTCCACCAATGTTTGAGTTAGCAGTGTGCAATTATTTTGAAAAAGCTGTATAGAGGCCTTTGTCACTAGTTCATGCAGAAGAACCAGCAAGTTCACTTCATTGAATACAAGGATAGAAGTAACGCTAAACCTGATTTATAATATCTTCATTTAAATATTACATCACTCAGCTCAAGTCTAAGCAAGTCAGATCTCCTGCTTCCTGTCTACACCCATTTAACTATTCTACTTGACTATGATTACAAAGGCAGTCATAATTTAAATCATGAGCATCACATTTTCTGCTCCAAAGTCCTCAGTAATGGGAGATAAATATTTGCTAAGTGAACACCAGCACTGAGAGTGGAAGCAGGAGCACATTACAAAGGCAGCAAGAATGCAGCCATTCATATTCTGTTTATTCCATAAAATAGGACTTCTCAAAAGCACAGAGGAAAAACTGAGGAAACCATTAGTTTAAGTAGTATCATTCACTGTTCTGTAGCTAACAATTTTATGTTCCCACATAATGGAAACAAGGACCATATGTGGAAAACAATATCTAGAAATCAGAATGGAAACTGCAATGTGTTCTTATTAATTGCATAGGAAGATTTCTTATTCCTTTATAGCTAAATAGGTGTCTTGACTTTTGCAAATGTACTCTTTCCAAAAATGTATTGAAATATTTAACGTAAAAAGCTTCAATAAATAAGATTGTTCTTTTAAATACTTTGTACCTATCATGCAAGAGGACAGCACCAAAACTTCTTAGAAGTAGCCATCTGTTTAACAGAAAGCAGAAAATCAGGCTCTTAAAAGTCCGCTGTACAGTGCTTGGTGTTTACATTGTGCCCACTACTGCGATTTAATCTCATCTGCCACGAGCAGGATGCCCTGGAGCAACAGAAAAAACAATTGGAGGTGGGATGGCAGAGAGGGGGGTGTGCCTGTTTAATTTCTTGGATTTGGTTTGAAGCCGATGCGGAGAGCACTGCTGGGGGAGGACACCAGGCTCTCCCCAAGAGGTCTTTGTACTTCTTATCTTTGACCATAACAACATGGGTTTCCCAACTACAGCCTTCAGCTGGGCACAGATCAATGTAGCTGCCACTACAATTCGTTACAGATCTGGACATCCAGTAAACCAGGTATTTTTCCACACACACTCCTGTATTTTCTAATCTGTTCTGGCCCAAATAGGAAGTGTATTTCTTACCACACAGTAATCTCTGTGAAAATGGATTGGCTTTGCAAAGATGAGCTCACAGAGCCTCTCTGTGCCTATCAAAGACCATGTTTCTGGAACTTTAATTATTTACATTAGATATAATTTACATATTTTTGCACTAAAATATTTTTCAGTACATAGATCCTTAAATTATTTTGGGAAAACACTATCAACTGGACAGTCGTGCACAGGTATTTCAGTGTAACTCTCAAAGAAAAACAGACTCACCACCAGGACTAAGAAAAGAGCAGAAGCATACCCAAGTCTGTCTTGTCTACATAACTTCTCATTTATAAAGGAGGAGATAAAGGGAAAGTAAGTATATATTATTAGTTTCTGCTTAAAACCATATGGAATTCAAGAGTACAAGGCCAGATGTGTGGCTATCTTCACTGGATTGAGGTTTTTGAGGACAGATAAAGCCTTTGTGGTAAAAGAGTACACAGAGATCAAAACCAACTAAATCATCAGGCTGGGGTGTGTACCCAGACTTGTCTGTTCAGCAGCATAAGGCATTTGGGTGTGTTAACAGTCTGAAAGGAAAATGAAGGTTAATAAAAAACTAATATATCTGAAAATTTGCCAGTGAATTCATTCATTTCCCTGTCTAGCTCTATGCTGCAGGAGGGAACCGTCAAAACAAGTAGTCAGTTGCCAAAGGAAAGCCACAAATGCTCAAAGCATCAGCTGGAATCCAGTTACGTTCCACGGCCTGAGAAGCCAGCAAGAACAAGTCCCTGGGTTTGAATTGCATCTCCTCCCCACCGTCTATCTCCTCAAATTCCAGGCACAAAGACCTGTTGCATAACACACAGGAACAGCAATGGGAGAACAAACTTCAAACACAACTGTGTTCTCTAAAGGAGTTGATGCTGCAGCACAGACTGTTGGCACTAATGGTACAACTTATGTCCTGGCAAGGGCACAAGCTAGAAAAATACTTAACATTAATGAAAGCAGCCCAGTCTCAGAAAGCAACTGATACCTGTAGCAACTCTTAAGTTACCAGGTGATGAGTTGAAGGGACAGTTATCTTTTCCATTTCTGACCTCACTCACTCCCCTCACACCAATTTTAGAGCACATTCAATCCACCTTGCCCTGTAGCCCATGAAGTCAAGAAAAACAGGGCTAACGACAACAGCAGAAAATAGCTGAATGCTGTACAGCATTCATTTTTTTGATCCTTAACCTGTAAAATTGTGAAGATGTACGACACTGTAGCCAATTTCTTGCAGTTCTGTGTTACTGAGAAAGAGGAACACACACCCAGGAAGGTTACAAATCATGCCGTTTCGAGAGGGTTTGGTCGAGGATTCTGGTTTTTTCAGATATACAAGAGTATATACAATGACTTCAACCAAGAGGTACATACTGATCTGACATGAACCAGTTATGAAAAAGAAAAACATACAAGTCTGATCACTGAAGCATCTTGTTCCACTTTTACACTCAGCAGTGCTTTCCCAGTCTTGCTAAAAGGGCTTTAGCTGACAAGAAATTCATCCAAGACAAAAAATCTGAACATATGGCAAATACCACTCTTCCTGAGATACTGTTGGAAAGAGTGTTTATGAAGTAAAAAACGTAATGTTAGATTTTGCATGCATCTGGCATGTCCAGTTTCAAGAATAACAGTGGCTTTTTCAAAATTGATCACTTTACACTATCACTGTCAGTCCTCAGCACAGAAGTCTGATAGCCCAAAAAAATGAGCCAAGCAGTTATACACTTCAGCAATTAAATGTCTCCTAAAACCCACTAAATTGAAATTATATGGTCAGCAAACCACTGGAACACTACTACATATTGACTTGTGCTGCATTACTACTGGAATACAAAAAAAAAGCATTAAGGAACTACTGGACCTTGCTTTCATTGGCAAAAGGTTGCTATTAAAAACACCTTGGCCACTAGCTACTACACAGTTTGCATAAACTTTCCAATATATATAAATGAATCTCTTGCTCTTCTGAAAAGGAATGGTGATTTCCTAAATCTATAAGCAAAGTAGTCAGTGATCTAGTCTAGAGCTAAACTTCCTTTTTTCCTACCCTAGGATAGAATATGTAAGTTCTTCCTATTAATGCATCACAAAAGCCTGGAATTTTTTACTTATTCTTTTAACTCATCCACTTTACCTAGAAGCAATCTATACCGATCCATGAGAAATCACATCACTAATTAATTTAAATCAACTTCACTGTATACTGCATATTTTCATTACCTATTAAATAGCACAGACTCTCTATATGCCCCAATAACTTAATGCCAAGGAATAATTCAGATTGGAACGGACCTCAAGACATTCCAGATTTGGCCATGGCCCATGCTGAGCAGAGGGAGGTGATCCCTTCCTTCATCTCCTGGACATGCCCTGCTGGCCCTGCACTGGGAGCAGGCAGTGTCTGCTGCCAGGGTGCAGGACTGGCTTCTGCCCACTCACTGGCCCCAGCTCCAGCCTGTGGCACTGCATGGGGCTCCTTCTTCCCTAGTGCAGGATTAGGCATAGAATCATAGAATTGCTTAGGCTGGAAAAGACCTCTAAGATCATCAAGTCCAACCGTTAAATTAACCCAACATTGCCAAGTTCTCCATAAAACCATGCAAAATACCTACATCCCTAAGCAAAATACCTACATGTCTTTTAAATACCTTCAGGGATGGTGACTCAAACACTCCTCTGGGCAGCCTGTTCCCATGCTTGATAACCCTTTCAGTGAAGAAACATTTCATAAGATTCAATTTAAACCCACTCTGGTGCAACTTAAGGCCATTTCTTCTCATCCTATCACTTATTACCTGGCAGAAGAGATTGCTCCCCACATGGCTACACTCACCTTTCAGGCAGGTGTAGAGAGTGATAAGGTTTCCCCTGAGACTCCTTTTTTCCAGGCTAAACAACCCCAGCTAACTCAGCCACCCCTCAACTCAGCACTCCACTTGTGTTCCAGACCCTTTACCAGTTCCATTGCCCTTCTCTGGACACTCTCCAGCACCTCAGTGTCTTTCTTGAAGTTAGGAGCCCAAAGCTGATCCTTAGATTCAAGGCACAGCCCCACTCAACCAGGGTTGAGTACAGGGAGACAACCACTGCCCCAGTCCTGCTGGCCACACTATTACTGGTACAAACCAGGATGCCATTTGCCTTCTGGGACACCTGGGCACACTGCTGGCTCATGTTCAGCCAATTGTTGACCAACACCCCCAGGACCGGAGGTTTCAGGCTGTGTTTCACATGTGTCCTGGCAGTCTATTCCAAAAATATTGCACTGAAAACATTGCCCATTGTCAAAACCGACCTTATGCCATTTCTTCACAGCACACGGCTCTCTAACCACTAGGAGGTGCCACCACCAAAGGGCACGTCCAGCTCCTTAGCACCCGGCCAACACCTTAACTTTGCTATTAGCATCACACCAGACACCCACAAAAAAAGTAAAAGTTATTTTGTGCTGCCAGTAGAATGCATGTGGCAACCAAATTTGAGAATTAATAGATGAAGAATAAAGCTTTACATCTGGCTATGAAGGACTAACACACTTTCACCCTGTCTACTAATTGTTTATGCTGTGAACAATTATGTTCTGTTTGCTAAGGGGAAAAAATTAAATATTTGAGAAAAACATATTGAGTGAGATGACATTGTATCTCTAAACTCCATTATGTCCATGCTGTGAGCACTGAATAACACTGTCCTGCCCAGACTGCAAAATAAAACCTTTTACATGTGCTTTATTTTGATGTAAGAAAATCTTAGACACCTATCAAAGCACTGCCACGAACTGCAACTGTGATAACTCCACAAGTAGGGTAAGATAAATGTGCCCTTTTCAAATAATTTTGCTTATTTCAGAGCTTACTTCATTATCGGCATTTAAATACAACAGATAATGCAACAAAATAGTTTCTTGATTGAAATTTGAAATTATGAGTATTAAGTCCAGATGACAGATATGAATTACAGTAATCAAATCCATAGCTCATGAATATGTAGTGTGTACAATCCTACAGGCAGGGATTTAGAATTTGGACAACAATGCTGAAGAAATGCAGAACATCTTTGGATCGCAGCTTGACAACTGAACCATAAGTGAACTTGATGAAAGAAGTGCTTTCTGTTTCTTTCAAGAGCTTTTTACCTCCACCCATCATTACAGCATTGCTTGGATTTAAGCAGTTCCTTGTTTTTTTCAGCCACCACAAAAGTTCTCCAAATACAGTACTAGATTTAGACCAGAATAATGGATTTTACTGGAATAACCAACCACATAGGTATGACTGTGCCTACAGACATGTATGTTGTAGACTGACTTGTGTATCATTGATCAGTGCTGATTAAACAGAAAGTGAGTCTGGCAAAATGTTTCGAGGGAATATTTAAGAGAGTAGAAATACAGTTGTCTACCCAAGTGACATTCAGCACGAGATGAAGAGCCTAATTTATTTCAGAAATGTACTTGAAATCAGATTTTCATTTGGGGGCCATCAATAATAAGTGCCATGAAAGACAGAAACCACCAGTTTTGATATATGCTCCCAAGTGGGCAAAGGAAATTAATTGAGTAGTATGTGAACTCTTAACAATGATTAATATACAGAGAGAGTTGCAAAAACATTATTACATAGAGTGCCTCACATTTATGATCCACTGTAACTCTCAAGGTAAGAAAAAATATGAAATACCACTCTCTGTCCTGATGGCTGTATTATTCCTCTGGGAGCCTCGGAGTCAAGGGTTCGTTGGTAGGACTTTGCAATATAAACAGCTTTGGTGAACCGTGTGAAAGGAATGCACAAGTTATGTGAATCACTGAAAAGTTTATCTTGATTTAGGTCAGCTACGACATCTCATGTTTTTGACAGGATTTATAGTTTTAGCACCCCAGATGCTTTAGTCTCCCCTGCCACCCAGTCAGCTGTGTACAGCAGCACCCACGACTTCTCCCTGACTTCTCTGAGGTTGCTGTAAGCAGGGTGGATATGGGAAGAGATCCCCTACACTCCCTGCACGGCAGCACACACAAGCAGTGCTTGGGCACTGCCTGCAGCCTACACAGTAATTCCCTGTCTGGTTCAGAGGGGCAGCAATGTATCACCTACGGCTGTTGGACCAAGCTGGTATAAAGGCAAAAATAAAGAGACAAACAAATATATGCTGAAAAGCACCTACAGATGAACATAGGGTCCTAGGACCCAGAATAGATACAAAGAGCATTTCTACTGATTCGTGTTGTAGGAAAAAAAGTCTAATAGTGAACGGGGGACTGAAAGGTTCAGGGTTTCTATAAAGCTGTTCCTAAGACTATAAGTATATTCCCTTTCTTTGTTCTCCACTCCTATGTGCACACTGTAGCTCATGCAAAAAGCTTTCTACATGGCCTAAGTAGGCTGGTACGAGGCCAGATGACCTCTGCACACCACCACTCCACCATCTCACCCGTAAGGATCCGACACTCATAGAACAGTATCCATGTTTAACACACCTGTGCACACACAGGCAGATGACTACAGATCAAACCCACCCAGGAAAACTCTTTCCTAGTAGGCATCTGCAAAAACAGTGTGGAAATAATCATGGTATCATGTTAATGGTATCTTAAATACTTTTCAAGATACTTTAACCAAAGCAGGCCTTATTTTCATCTCCAGGGAACAATTGTAGCAACAATATTTAGCTATTACTTTTCCAAACTGCCCAATCTTTTTTTGATGGAGTTTAATTTCAATACCTTCTAGCGGCACTGATTTAAGTGTATAGTCACTCATTTCTAAACATGCCTAGCACTTTTATGAAACTTCGAGAAAAATCTCTATATAAATTCAACCACTATAGTCATGCTTGTTTTATAAAGTTCAACAAAACAAATCTGCCATTCTCTTTGAACTCACGATTCTGATTGCTGCTAATCCAGCGTAGGAACTGCACTGCAGCCCTTCACATTAGTGTGAAGGAGGGGAAGTACTTTAAAACTAAACTTCTAAAAACAGTACTCTCAATTGTTTGTTTTGTTTTCAAACGTGTTCACTACTTCTAAAGAGAAATACTTTTTCTTGTGTTTTTTGTTGTTTTTTTTAAATTGACCCTAAGGTCACTTTAGGTTTACCGTGGCTGTACTCCTACTGACCATGCTGCAGGGTATTACCATATTTAAAATGAAAAGCAATTAACACCACAGCTGGCTGCAGACCTCAGCAGGAAAATAAAGACAGAACTAATGGTAACTGCTACCAACTTCACATTTTACCTTTTGTGCTATTTTAATTTACATTCCTGTTTTGTTCAGGGATCATCTGTAAGAGTTCCTCCTCACAAATCTGCAATAATTCTCTTTTTCAGTTCAATAACTAAGATCAGGTCTGGTCTAAGTTTGAGGCTAGCCCCAGTTTAATCCAAAAAAAGCCAAACCAAACAAAACAAAAACAAAAAAACCCAAAACAAACAAACAAAAAAAAAACAAAACAAAACAAAAAAAAACAAACAAACCACACCACAGAATCCCACTGCCACACTCTTGAGTAGTCAAGAAAGCTCATAAGAGGAAAACCATAAGACAAGAAAACTCCTCATCCTGAGCCCTCACCTTTCTCATTACTTAAAGAGAACTCTTTTCATTTTCGATCTCTCTCAATCTCATTTCCAGTTCCAGAATTTGGTATAAATACAAAAAAATCACCTGCCAACTGCAGCTGTCAGGTGCACCACAACCTCCCCTCTTCCTCTGGCTTCTCAAAACCCACTCTTTTCCTCTACTGTCTACATTTGCTTATGACTCACCATCACTTCCATACCTCGCCAGCAGAAGAAAACAGATCTAACATTCCAAGATGTTAAAGCAAACAGAGATGACAACTATTGGAAAAAACTTATTTAAGAGTGTGCCCCTTTCATTTACCACAGCAGTATTCCTTCCAACCAGACACTGCAACACCCTCTCAGACCTAACTGCATTAGCACCCATCACCATAAGCAAAGCTTGCCAAGTTAAGCCCTGAAAATGAATCCACTAATTCAGAGAGATGGGGATCAGACTAAAAACCTCCTCTTACTCCCTCAGTTATCTTCTCCCTTGTCACCTCCAGCGATAGGGAGCAGCTAACAGCACTACACTGAACTCTAACCCATTACACATCTTTCAAAAATCACTTAAATCTCTAACAGCGTGTCTGCACTTGTCAGAATTAAAGCAGAAGATTTTATTACACAAGAAGCAAAACCAGCTAGTCTTCTTGACCAGAAAAGAAAGCAACAAAAAAATAACCATTAAAATCAGTGAAGCAATGCCAGGCCCTATTCTGAACAAGAGGCTTCAAGTCTTTTCAGCTTAGTTGTGACTATACGGTATAGGAAATTGTTAAAACTGTTTAATTTTTCGAGCTCAGGGTACCGCAATTTGCATCTCCATAAATTTTGATTAATATAAGAGTGACATGATACTTTAGTGCTTTCAGTCATACATCATACTGTGGTCTAAACTAGAAATTCCTATCTTTGTAACAAAGATGGGAAAGTAAACTTTAACAGAAGATACCAAGAAATTACTGTAATTGGATACACAAGGACAATGATAGAAATATACTCAAATGTGTCATAATATTCCACCTAGAATTATACCTTCGAGCCCTGTAAAGCTGAAGTAATTATCTTTCTTTTCTTCTGCTAGACAAATTAGAGGGTATCCTCTACTTAGTCAAACCTGAGTTTGAAACCTCCAATTTCTAATTCTTTATTTGCTTTGAGAAACTGACTTTATTGAAAATGTTTCCAATGTAACAGGATAATTATATTGTATGTACACACACATACACAGAATATAAGAACTATTCATAACTAATGACAAAAATAAGTTTCACACAGGATTGATTAAAAAACAAAATTAATTAGAAAAAACCCTAATTTTTTACTTAGGTGCAGTTCATCTGTTCACAGAAAAGCAGTATTTCCTAAAGTACAGCAACTTTCATTTTCTGTAATTAACTCCTGTAAAACACATACAGCATTCTCACTCCAGAATAAGCTGTAAAAAAAAAAATCAGGTTCTTAGAGACTACTTCCCTCTCTTGTTCCCCCCTGAAAACCTGTTTACATTATTCACCTGGGATGTCTCCAATGGGTTCCCCATCAAAATACAGACAGAAGGCACTGGCATCTCTTTCTGGCTTTGAATGACCTATGCATAACCAAGGCTGTTGGTAGCTACATGGAAATAAGTGTCCTAAACTCCACTAAAGAGAAAAATCTGCTTGTTGCTGTATAAGATAGTAGAGCAAGAAGAAAATACTTTGATGAATAGAAAGAGATTAAAACATAGCACCTTTTTGACTGTTTAGCATATGGTTTAGAGAGCATACACTTACAGCTCTCCAGACACTACTGCATCATACTAACCAAAATTTTAAACCATTTCATCCAACCACAAGGCTCCACCCATGTATTTTTGCAAAAAAACACTTCAAATAAATTAATTTAACTTTGCAAGTTTTCCCCTAGCAACCAACAGGTCTTTGTTTTGTCTCTTCTCTTCTATGGTAATAGCAACTGCACTGTTAGCAATACCATAGAAGTTCCAATAACTGGAATGAAAGTATATTCTTAAAACATTCCTTATACTCTTCTAAATAGTGAGATGTCTGGACTGATAGAAGCTTGCAAGCATCAAAATAACAATCCTGCGTGTACATATACCCACATATACACACCCACTCTTGTATATGAAACCAACTCTCCCGGTCTTAAAACCAAGAAAACTATTCTTGAAGAAGAAATCTACCACAGAAGACTTTTGTATATGAATTCTCAGATTTCTGTCATGCTCTATGTGCTCTATTTTTGACACAGAAGAACAACCATACATGCTTACACAAGTGAAAATATTAAGTAAAATAAAATCAGTTTCAAGACCCTGAAACGCATTTTATTTTCATTTTCCAGGAACAGGGTGCCTTGCTTTCTAATGGAGAATTCCTCAGCTTGGCAGAAAGTCTACCAGCTGCTTTTACAGGCTTTTTCCTAGAGACAAGTAACTCACAGCCACGTACAGACCAAAGCCCCAGCACAGGTGGGACAAACAACTGCAAACACGAATTGGTTCCACACAGCACCCACATCGTCACCCGGGCACTGAGCTGCTCCATGGCTGTACCAGACAGGCTGCTACAAGAATTCCCAGGGAAGACCCTGCTCTATATATAGTGAGCTGTTCAGATGGGGAGAGGTCATGAACTTTCATTGGTTAAGACATAGAGCAAGATCTACCAGCTGCAAGGGCTTTATCCAGGCACCTTCGCTGTCTTCCAACTAGGCAACATTTCCAATTCACAGCCTTTAAAACTAAAGGGGAGGAATCAAAGTTTTGCTGCATTTTTATTTGTCAGTGATGAAGAAAAGGGAGAGGCAAGAAACCTATTCATTTACTCCTCGATTTAAAAACCAGAATGTTTATATGAGTAGATGTAGGAGATCCCATGACTACAAGGTAGTTGGAGTGACACAGGCACACAGGGACACGCTGCACACACAGGGAGGGATTACACTCTCCCAGCTGTTGTGAATCAGACACCGACTCACAGTAACACCCTCAGCTAGGACAAAGTTCTGTTCCAAGTTCACATGTGTGGCTATCATCAGGAGGTTTGCATCAAAGAGTAAAATGTAGCCCTAGTAACATTTTATTTTGCTGGATGACTCATACACCTTCTACTCTTCTGGTTTTCTAAAAGGCTGATTTAATTTCACTCTGTTCTTCTACACAGGCTGCAAGAAGGCAGTTCCCTTTCATCTAGGAAGACAAAGTGCAACATAAAAATTGGCACTAAACTAAAATTTTGCCATTTGAAAAAAGAGAAATAATTTAGCCTGCTTAGAGATACTAGGAATTATCCTCACCCTTAGGAGAGAGTTTTCATAAATGCAAGCTTTGTGAAAAACAAACTCGAAGGAAAATGTCGGTTTAGGCAAAGCTTTGCTTTGATAAAAAGATTTTCTAGAAGACACTTCAATGTCAGTGATTAAGACATCTGACACCTGGGTTGAAAAAGCTGCAGGTTGGTGAAGAGCTCTGCAGGGTATGGCCTCACTGCTGGACCTCCCTCTTCCCAGCTGAGCATCCCAGCCTCATGGAGACTCACCCTGAAACAGCCCTCGCAGGCATTTGAGGAAGTATTTTTCACAAAAGCTGTCCCTTTCACTAAAATGCTGAAAAAAACTATAAAACCTAACTTATTTTCACACAACACAAAATTTGATCCCTAGTTAGTTCTATTATTTGAAACCATGCTTGTTTGAAAATTCATTTAGCTTCAGGCAAAAGAAAAGAAAAGGAAAAAAAAAAGATAATTAAAACTGTCTTAGACTTAAAACTTTTAGAACTCTCAAGATCATATAAAACATTCTGTTTAGGTTATCCCCATCAAATGAGATCAAACATAATACTGTGATAGCCAAACCATCTCCTAAAATATAAAGACGGTGGGAAAAAGTACATATTCTCTTGAATTCCAGAGTTTTTCATGCTTCCTTTGAAAAGTACAAGCTCATTGCACAATACAGTACAATATTCAAGCTGTTCTCTGCACTGGTCTGTAAAGTAAGAGTAAAAGCAGACATACTTATGCTGTTAATTCAGAACAAGCCAGATCTTCTAAATTAAACAAATCAACTTGAATTTATACACTTGATATTTTGAAGTGATAATTTATAACCTCCTACACCGTAAATATAAAAAAAAAAATTCTTATATTTTGAATTTTGCAATCAGTCTTTCTTGGATAATTGTTTTTTTTAAAACAAACTAAAAAAAATAAAAATAAGACTTCCTTGAAATTTTCAGTAGTTCAACACATGGCCTTTGATAAGCTACATGCCTCTTTCAAGGTTCACAGGAAAAAGGGCATGCTGTCAAAGCAGCTACATTTCCAAATACCAAACAAAGAGAAAAAATAAATTGTGCTTAAACTTTCATGCTCAGAAGACATTTGTCTTCTTCTTCTGAGACAAATGTCTTCTGAGACAATTACGACACTGAAACAATTAAGATATACCAATTACAGATATCAGAAATGGTTCCATAAATAATTACATCTCCATAGATTACTCTGTACAGAGACATTCAGGATGCAAATTTGGACCTCGGTTACCACTGAAAAGGTGCCTGTATTTTTGATTCACACCACCATGATCTTTCAAATGGGTTAAAAAAAAAAAAATTATTTTTCCTTTAGGATTTTCAAACCTCAGACATTAGACACCTTTTTTATGTGCATCAAAAACAGGTGAGGCTATAGATAGTTATTGCAAATGCTGAATAGAAGCAGAGCTGGGTGGGGTGTGCAGAGCACACCCAGCTCACTCCAGAGTTGTTGGCAGCAGAACTGCAGGTGAGCAGCACATGGACAGTGCCATGACACAGAGGAGAAGCTCAGTCAGATCTCCTACTCTTCCTCCACCCCAGCTTATTCCTGATATTACCACAGCAGCCAGAGATTTCAGCAGGAACCAGAGCCCTGCTTTGCCAGAGATGGACCATCTGCTTCAGAAAACTGACAGCTCATAGTTGATCTAGTTGACATTATAACAATGTAACTAACTGAATTTCCTACAACTCATTTTATTATTTCTATAGAAGACTGTGGATAGGGGTGTTCCACAAGTAGGAGGAGTCCATAAGCTGTCAATGTTAAATTAGCTACTTTTAATTCTGGAACAGCCATATCCACAGCCTATTGGTGTAAGTTCAGTGAAACAAGAAACACTTTCCACTTCACTAATGGGGGTGTAATACAGTCTTTGTGCCTGTTACAGTGCTTGCATTGCATGGGAGAAGGGCTCTTCCCCTTTGCCTCCCTCTGCTGTGCTCTCCTGGGTGCCTTTGAAGCCAAAAAGAAAAATATAATACAAGGGGGCTTCAGGCCAGAAATAAACATCAGTATACTCTAACCAGCAGCAAAACAATTTTGGGCAAAATTACACAAATCCCTTCAGAGGATTCTGGGGCTTTGTCCCATAACAAGAAGCCTTAAGAGTCTAAATTATATGGATGAGACATAACAAGCAGGAGAGTGGGCACAGGATGCAGTTCAGTGGGTGATATTCATCCATTTTTTAAAGATGTGCAGAAGCAGCTCTAAGCACAGCATAGAAATGTTACGGGAAAGAGACGTAAAAAAAGGGGGGAGGGGGAAAAACCTAGAATATGTCATTACTAACAGATCTCCATCCTTTAAAAGAAAAACCTCACCATCATTTCAGCCAAACTCTGGAAAACATAGTTTGTCTTTGGACTACAGCTCACAATTCAAATTTGCACAGTGCAGCAGGCAACAGTGGAATAATAAGCATAAAGTTTTGTGCAATTACCTTCTGTTCAGTTTAGACTCTTTCTGCCTACAGAACTCTCTTGTTTCAGTCTTACAGGCAAAAGGGAAAGGTTACTTGAGACTTCTGTTTCTGACATTCTCTTTTGATTACAGACCAAATCCAAAAGGGACTACCCTGAAAGGCCAAGACAAACGTGCAACCACATAATTGGTCTGGCTCAAATGGCACTGAAGTCAGGCGAAAGCGTCCCCAACTCCAGAGAGATACAGGAATGCATTGCCAAGCTCGAGCTGTGATGGTAGATACACTATAAAAAGCCCTTGTCTTTTGCCAAGACAAATATATAGCACATCTGCATTGTTTTTCCTTGCTTACCCTCAGAAAACGTTTTAACTTAGCATAAGAGCATTGTGTTTTATTCTAGTGAAATTTTTGCATGCTATGGCTTTATAATGGGCCAGTGTTAACAAATTCGTAACATTCTCAACTAAAAGAACACAAGAAGCACAGGGGAAGCAACGTAAATAAAGTTCAGAAAGAGACATTTGATTCCTAACCCATGGGATGAGTAAAGAGGAAAATTGTCATTTTGCTATAAAGCAGGCACTGTGCTGTGATACACTGCTGGCACTTATGCATAAATAGTAAAAGTGTGTCATAATGCATAAGATGTCTATATAACAGGCAGCTCATTAGTTTACATGACCCCTTCCTTTACCACATGAGAGCAGATTTGGTTTATATCAGAGAACAACTAAAATAAAACTTTCAGACATATTGTGCATGACTTCAAGGAAAGAAGGGGTAAATTAAGGAATTTCAGTGTAATATTAGTACCAGAAGTTTTGGTCAGCTGCAACATGCAGGACAAAAACAACTGGAGGTCATATATAATTTATTCCCCAGCACAACAGTACTGCCTGCCCCTGGAAAAAACATCACTGCCAAGATCTGAGCCACCCATCTCTTCAGATCTCTTTATGTACATTTTTATTGCTTATTCTGTTTCTGTTTATTTTGATCAAAGCGTTTTGGTCACTGTAGATAAATTAATACTGGAAAATGTGATGTTTTCAAAAAAATAAAATCTAGACTAAAAAAAATATTGTAATTCATGATACAGATTTTTTTTCATTTGCTTTTGGAAAGCAGAAAGGAGAACCAAGGCACACTTAAGAACGTAGTGTTTACGTGTTCAGTCTTCAAAACTAAGTGCTAATGATGACACACTTGGGGCAACCTATTCATGCCCCAGCACCTGCAGAAGTCTGGCCTTACGCAGATGACTGTAGGGATGTGGGAGAGGAGAAGGGCTGTCCCAAGCCAGAGGGAATGGTAGGGAGGCAAAGGTGCCTGGCAGGCCAGACTAGGAAGCACATTCCCCTCAGGACAGCACAGCATCAGCAAGGCTCAAATCACAACCCAGAGACTGCACTGGAAACACATCTCTCCACACACCTGATGCTGATCCACAGCCAGTGTGACATACCCCAGGGATGCTCTGACCAGGGGCCCCTGGCAATACAAGCATAATAAGCAATCTCATGTCTCAAGCCCTGCACAACCTCCCTCCTACATCCCTCAGGACAGCCTGAATCTTTCATTTTGCTATTTCTTCTCTCCTCACTTGGCTTGCTCTGCAAGTAAGCACTTCCAAAATGCTGCCTCTGCAACACGGCGGGGAAAACAACACCAGCAGTAGCACCAGCTCACATTGGCTTCATCAGCTATAAAGTCGCCTCAAATTCAACAGATGGGCATTTTGGCCAACAGTACCAACAGCCCTCGGTCTGCTGGACGGCATCTACTATTCCTCTCACCAGAAGCAGCACCCTGGCACCTCAGGAAAACAAAACCAACGAGGCACAGAGGCCTCACCATTTTGCCAAGGACTACTACTGAACATACAAGGGGGGATGGGAGGCTCAGTGGACAAGTTCACTATAGGTTGGCAAAGAGTAACAACAACCTTCCCAACTTCCTTCCCTTTCCCCAAGGCAGAAGAAAAAAAAAAAATCTAAGTTATGTAGGTTTTCTAACCCTCTGCCAAGCAAGGTTCACAACAACATAGACCAAGGAAAAGATACTGTAGCAGAAATCAGGGATGCTACCTATATCTGAGTGAGGAAAAAACTCATATGCCACAGTCACCACAGGCCAGGAAACCACAGATTATCAGGCCACAAATGGTCTTCAATATACTCACAAATATACTGCACAAATACTAGGCTGGTGCTGAGCAGCCATTTCCACACAGTGCACCCCTGCTGTTTATTAGAGAACAACAGGAGTCATTCCCAACAAAATGCACTGTTGAGGCTTGTAGCACGAATCCACATCCAGGACCAGCTCCTTACATATCATTACTGGAAGGTAAGAAATGCAGAGGGGAAGGGAGTTAAGGAAGTTCACGCCACAATCACACAGAGACACCCGGGTTCCCTCTCTCCCCAACACCACTGCCCAAACTGTTCACACTTGCAGTGGTCTTTTGGCATTTACCACGTGCATACCAAAGGGTTCCAGCATCTGTGTCACTTCACACCAAGCCCTTCAAACACTCTAACTGGCTCTCATGAAACCTTGACCATCTGGCAAACAGGNCTTCTGCTAAAGCTTCTGCTGTCCCCCTGGACAAAAAAAAAAAAAACAAAAAAAAAAACCCACAAAAAAACCCCAACCTATACATTTTGCAAGACTTCTTGCAGGACAACACTAAGTTGCTCTGGTAACTTACTTTCTTTGTTGATATTAAAACTTCTTAAATATTGAATAAAAATATAACAATCATAAATAGCTGCCACTTCTAGAAAACGATGCATTTGTCCCCCAAGAAACACAGAAGTTTCTAGCTCGAATCACTAGAGGGGCTTTTTTTTTTAACAGAAAAAAGTGTCAGAAAGCAGTAAAATCCAGAGGCAAATGACAGGCTCCATCAAATTAAGATTTCAGAGGAAACTGGGCAAGTACTTCACAATGATGGGAAGTGAATCTGTGGACAAAGCAAATAAAATACTTTGTCTGCTTGTCTCCAACTCTTTAGAGTAATAATACTCTTAAGAGTATTGTTAATGTGGCTTTTCCTGTGTACACAAGTTTTAAAGCTAATTACATACCAAATGCTTACCAAAAAAAATCTGATTTATTGGTGTCTTTAAAATAGCAGAGGTTAGCTGGACAAATAGCTATTGGTGCATTAAAATGCAGCTACTGCTGCACAGTGCAGAAAACTGCTCCATACCAAGAATTTAGCTGCTACGTCATATAATAGGGAAACCACAACAAAAATGACAAAAAACAAAATGAATGCAAATTAGCTTCCAGGTTCACTGCTAAAGACATCACATTTTGCAGCAAACTGATTTTGCATTAAGCAATATTTCAGATGTCATCTCAGTCCAGTTGTTCAAAACCAACAAGAAACCCAGCAAGGCCAAGGCACTGTTCCTCTCCACACGTTTGGCTCCTGGTGTTACAGATGTCTGGTCTTAAAAACTTCTGCAGACTACTTTTCTTTTTAAGTAACCACCCTGGTTACCTCATTTTATTTGTAAATATCCACACCCAGAGTAGCTGGACTGTGAGCACAAGCACCTCACTGCAGATGCAGTTTGAAGTACAGCAGCAAGGTTGGGTAAAGGAAATAAAAAGGCAGGTGACAGTAAAGTGTCTGTTCTTCCAATTTCCTTCTGTTCCCCCAGGTGCTTTCTTTAGGATAAAATTGTTCCTTTAATTAAAAATCTGGTGCATCCATATGTCATACAGTTACATTTATGGGCCTTGCACTACATCCTGACTCAGTTTTGCTTTCACTCCCTTGCCTTTTAAACAAGCTCAGCTCTTTTTTTTTTTTTTTAATGTTTATGATTAATCAATTCTTCCTGCAGGAATCAATGCTATGCATTCCACTTAAGTAGGATCAGGCTTCCCTTCCTGATGTCCCTCAGTGTAAGTTTGTACTTGCCAGCATATGATTTCTCTCCAGTGCAGAGCTTTAAGAAAGGAAACTCACTCTGAAACACAGTCAGATCATGTTCAGAACTGTTCCAGAAACCTTCCACGATGCACTGCAAAAAGGACTCTGCAACAGCCACGTATATTCTGCAGTCTCTTCCATTTTCTGCATATTCCTTCTTCTATTAAGGACACTAACTATTCAGTTTCTAGGCACGTAAATTATGTGCTTTCTCATAATTATGTTTTTTCATTTATTTAGACTGAAAAAAGTTCATACTTTTGAAATCTGAAATAAAAATTATGGGCAAGCCACGCTCACCTTGTCTGGAAAGAACATGCCTCCTTTACTTGAGAGGGGAAAAAAAAGAAGTATGAATACAGTGGGAACAGAGGGAGTGGAAGAGGTTATGGGCAATACCTGTATGGGGGTTTTGGGTATGCTTTTGTGTGTCGTTTATTGTTGTGCTTTTCTTTAACCTCCTGCCGTTCTTGTCCTATTGGAGAAGCTTTTTTTAACTTCACAGCTATCCTGAAGTGTCAGAAGATTTAGGAGAAAAACAGATTTTCTCTGTAAAAATAGTACTTGAGCAGTAGACCTGGGAATACCTGCTTTTCATTTCAAAGTACATTTAGCATAATGCTGTATAAATATAGCAAGAATTGCCTCTCAAAAACTCTAGAGAACTCTGTTCTAATGAAATGGGCAGGATGTTTGGTGCCTTCTGTGGTTACAGCATCAGACGGGAATACTGCTATTGGAAAATTTTGGAGCAATACTCTCACTTTTATGACCTCAAGTGAAAAGAATTTTGCAGCATAATCAAAACATCACAAACAAATCAATTTTTCTTTAAATCCTGTGCCTTTAATAAGCTTACAAAAGCTTCCAGTATTAGGCATTCTTATAAATATTATTTATCTTCTCTGTTAACAACATGGACATGTTTACTAAACAGGTACAGTACCAGTGCAAAAACACATTACAAACTTTGAATGGACATCAGTGCCACCTCTTACAAATATTAAAACTCTTTAATGCTGTGTATGACTCCCAGCAGCAGGAACTGCTCTGGGCACCAAACATCAAACACATCTACAAACACAGGTCAGGTGGCAACACTTAAAAGCCTTCCAACAACCTGCTCAGCTCGGGATGCTGGAGCAGAGACAGGGGAGATGGATGTGCAGTCAGGCACAGGGCAAAAGATAAGGGAACACTGCTGGGCCCATGGCTGACCAACACACCATGCCCAGGGAAGCTGGAGGGGTTGCTGCCAAAGGAAAGACCTACTGCAGGTGCATAGACCCCACAGGAGACTTTGCACCACTTACCACGTTCTTCAGTGAATTTGAACCTCTACAAGCATCTACTCTGCAATAAAGTTATTTGTCAGTCACTGAACAGTTAATAGAAACCACTGATGCAGTAGGATTGCTGGCACAGGCACAGGACTCTCAATCAATGCATCCATAACGAAGCAATGAAACACACACAAGGGTAACCTTCATGCTATCATTACCTGCCCCCAGAGGATTCAAATGGGCCTCTGAAATTACCTGGAAATCTCAACATACAATAAAACTTCTGGTAAAACAAATCTTACTACTCCATGGAAAAGATTTACCAATTTTTGGTTCTTTTTCCTGAAGGAAAAAAAAAAATTAAAAATATTAGAAAGTGTCTCAAAGTTTTTCAGTGGTTGAAATAGCTATCTCCACCCAACCTAAGGTAACTAAAGAATTCACAATTCCATTGGAAAAAAAGAAAAGTCACACCAGAAGAGTCTTTTTACAACAGTTGATTTATACTAAAATATTTTAGTAGAAACATCTTGAAATTTTTCATCACCAGCAGAAAACCCCTGCAGGTAACTAGTGAGACTGCCTGCAAGAAATTAACAGTGAAACTGAATTTAATTGTTCACACTTAAATACCTCTGCTAATAAATAAATGAATAAGTAAATATAATAAATGCCTGAGCACTTATTAATTGAGAGGAAGGCAAAGCATCATAGTACCAGAGCAGGACAGGGAGAGGCCCCACCTTCCAGATGCTGCGTAGGCATTTCAGTGGGACCATGCAATGAAACCCCATTTCTCCCTTTTGAGAGGGCCAGTCACAGTGCTAGGCATTGCTGCAAAGATGGGTAACATCCACCTGGAAAAACAGCAGATTTTTACATCATAGTAGACCTATTTACAGATGCAGCAATGACACCTTTTGGTGTCATTTGTTGAATTTGACAGGTTGCAACATAAACAGTGGCAGAGTGGTTTCTGCAGTTGCTCATCCTCTGCACTGTCTCATCCTCTGCCTCCAGGTATCTTAGTCAAGGACACAGTTCAGCTCATATAAACAGAGCTCAGAAATATCAGTTAAAGATAAAAAACATCAATATGTATGTACCCTACCACTCTAGAGTCTGTGCATTAGATTGGTCACACTATGAAGAAAAAGTGTCCCTCTCAAACAGAGCAAGACTTCCACTTTCTAATGCAGCACAGAGACACCATTCAAGATGAGACACCTTGGATTACATCCATCCTGTTTATTACTCTTTAAACTGGCCCTATTTTTAACCCTTCTGCTCCTTCCTTAAAAGGAAGTAGTCCTCCAGTCCTTCTTCTCTTCTGAGCTGTATCATTTAGATAACATAATGGCTGCAATAAAACATTTTGTCTCTGACCTTCATGATTTTATTTTTAAATCAATTTACAAAGTAAGAAGCAGGGATCATGGAAGCCAAGACAACACAGCAATGCAAGAGCAATGAGATTCACCTCAGGGAAATTGCTGTCTACTGAAACACCACAATAGTTTCTTTTTGTTGTCTTCAAAGAATTAACTGGAGAACATGCTAATAATTTATCAAGAAGCATAAATGATGGGAGGAGGGGAAGATCTACTAGTTTCTTTGCTGTGGAAAGGCAGAAGATAGTGATGGACAAAAAGCAGAAATTTTTACTCCAGGTCCAATGTTTCTTAGAATAATGACAAGTGGACAACTCAGAGCTCACACTTGGAAAAACCTCTACGTATTCCTCCAGTTGATTTCACTGGGATCTGTAGGTACGCAGCACTTGAAATAAGAGTCCCAGCATCCTGCTGCTCCAGTTTTTCCTTTGTGCAGAAAGAGGAATGTGAATATCAAGCATTCCTATTAACTAGGAGAGGGGAAGTAAGTGTTCAAGTATTTAAATATAGAAAGATGTTGCCAGCATGCCTTTGGTGTTATTAATGCCCTCACTACTAAAATGTGAAGCAAATGAAAAAAGGAGGTGGCTGCAAGGAAGGATAGTCTTTCTTAGAGGAGTTGGCTCTCTGGGTTAGGAGTTTTTTTGAGTTACCCCTGGTGATCACAGCATCATCACGGTAACCCCTTCATGTGCTCAAGGAGGACTTAAATTGCCTTTAACTCCATGTTCACCCTGGTGTATATATTCAGGCAACTTTTGCTTTCCTCCAGCTCTCCCATGATTACAAACAAACTTGCTGTTTTCTGTCTCTTTTTTCATACACAGCACAAGCGCTTCTTTGGTTCTATTCCTTGCAGATGGACTTCTCTCCCTTCCCCCAGTCCTCTCCAATGAATTCTCAAGCAAAAGCAAAAAAAA
>VYXB01004472.1:513589-536339 GCA_013397135.1 Pachyramphus minor | reverse complement strand
AAAAAAAATCTTTCACAACTGTTTTTCTCACTAATTTTATCCAAAGGCTATAGAAGTTTCTGGTCCACTTCAAAGTGTTGCTGGCAGGGCCATAACTGAACCTTCTTTCCTCTTCAGTACAGGCGTTACCGGAAGGATGATTATCCTTCTTGGCCTTATTATTCCTTGCCTCTGGCTACAACTTCCTACCCTTCTCCATTTGGGAGCTAACCTACTTGCTCATCAGGTTCTTCCCCATTCCTGCTACTGCTGACATTTTCCAAAGCTTCTCCTAGAGCGACCACTTGTTTACCTCACCGCAAAGAAATCCTCCATTTTGGCTCCAACCCATTCTCAGCAGAAGGTCTGCCCCATTTGCAAGCAATGTTCCCACAGCCCTGCAGGGAGACCCATGCACAAGCTCCCTCCCCATGTCCCCCATACCAAGGAGGGAGGCACTGCTACTTCTACAAGACTCAACAGCTCAACTTGCAATAGTCTCCAAGTGCAAGTGAAAAATCAACATGTTTCTTGTTTTAAGATCAAAAAACATGTTTAAGATGACAAATGCATAAAGTCTAA
The DNA here is from genome assembly GCA_013397135.1 of Pachyramphus minor. NCBI lineage: Eukaryota > Metazoa > Chordata > Aves > Passeriformes > Tyrannidae > Pachyramphus > Pachyramphus minor. Next base: position 535,778 of record VYXB01004472.1, on the reverse strand, counting down.
ACCTGTTATTGATTTCCCTGTCAGTGATGGTATCCGTAAAAAAAAAAAAGTTTAAAAAATGTTGAGAGTCCCCCACCTCAGGTACCTACTGGTTCTGCAAGCATACTCCATTTTACAAAGCAACGGCAGTTCTTATAAATCTTCTTAAATCACGGTTTGAAACCCAGGCTAGAGGGCTAAGAGAGCAGAGGATCACTCAATAAAGAGGAAATGGTGGAAATGAGAAAGCCAAACTGTAAGGTCATGGAAGGCAACTGTACGCCGACCTCCCCGATGAAATACACAATTCCTCCTAAGAGTTTTTGAGCTTTCCCATGCTGTTTTTTCCAAAAAAAATCTTTTAACTTGCAGTAAAATAAGCAACATCTGAATGCAATGTAATTGAAAGAGATACACCTAATAAATTTTCCCTGAAAGAATTCCTTCTTCTGACTAATATTGGTATATATTTTTACAATGCTAGATAGCCCTATTTCTTTCACTCAGATACCAGTAACTAATGAGCAGAGATATTTTAAATAATTCACAGTAAAATTCTCTGTTCAACATCCACCATGCAAAACATAAAAGATTTTAGAGCAGTCTGGTTTAAGGCTGGGAGTTGCTAATTTGAATACTTCATTTCAAACCACTATTAACTCCAAGACTTTCAAAGCCCACTTGTATCAGTCTGGCAACATTGGCACAGCAAGAGTTCCAAGAACCTCAAATTTGTGCAAATGTGTAAGTGAAAACTCTGAGAAATTAAAAACTTCAAGGAAGTAAGTATAAACTAGAAATTTTAGGATTTACCTGATGTGAACTTTCACGTTAGCAAGGCCTGACCAGGCAAGTTCTGTGCACCTAAAATGTTCTTAGTTTTTTATCCTGAATACCCAATGCACCAACCCAACCTCTTCACAGGTCACTGCAGGTGGCAAAGCATTTTTCACCCTTCAACATTTGGCTGAACCAATGGGTTCTCTGGTACTTGACCACTAACTCACCACATCCAGATTTCCTGTTTCACGGTAGCTGTTTTTCATGATACTTTGTACTTGTTCACACTATCCAGAGATAAAATGCTGTAAATTCCCACTTTGATTCACAGAAACAAGACCTCCCAGCTGTGAAGCATCTTTTTAAAGGATAAGAGCAATTCCAAATTCAAAAATTAATGCTGTCATCATCCACAAGCAGCTCCTCTGGCTTCACAACACACCAGCAATACTGTACCTGAATTTCAGCACACACAAGTATAAGCATTAGTATTCACCAAGGCAGATCAGGAAAACACCAAATAGAAACTGAGGAAGAACTGGTAAAGCTTATAGGACCCGCCTGCACTGAGAAGCAGATTTGCTTTAAAAAACCCACTCTGTTCCCCAGGGCCCACCAGCACACACACTTCATCTGCTAACCCAAGAGACAAACACATACTTAAATACTGTTGGGGAAAACACTGGGAAAAATAATAATAATAGTAATAATAAACCAGTGATACACAGGAGGGGAATTACGAAGGATTTCATGTTCCAGATTCTGTAATTTCAACACAAAACAGCTATGGCAGTTCAAACTGTTTCAGCAGAAGGGACAGGCTTGCAGCCCTGAAAAAATTCTCAGTATTTTGCTGAGCAATGGCAAGCAATAAATATTATAACAATAGGGATTACAAAAATCTCAGTTCAAGAATAACACTAGCAGCAGTACAAAACTCCTGATGTCTGTCCATCCTGAACTGGAAATATTACACTTCAAGACTGTGAATGAATATTTCACTTCTCAGTACTTCTGAATTCAACATACTGTGACAACTTGTCTGTGTGTGACAGTATTCAAGCTATGAAGTATTACCTATTAAACTCTTATAAAGAACTATAAAAAGTTTTGCTGCCAAATTTACCAACATTGCCAAGCTGTTAACTCCAGCTTTACTCCAAAACAATGCACTAAGAAAAACTTCATTTTTTAAATGACATTATATAAATTGCAAAACAATACTCATTGTTTCCCCCAACACACTATATAACAACTCCCTACTTGCAAGAACATCTGCTTTCTTCTTATACCTGTTATTTAGAGTTACAAAATGTTCACAGTAGAAGGAACAATTGCTCTGATTCCTTTTCAAACAACTTCTAGATTTGCTGCAACACGCCTGTGTATCTGATTGACACCACTTGTCACTACACTGGAGTGGTTATACAACCTTGGCACTTCTCTTACACTTTTTCCAGAGTTCCCAATATTTATTCATCACATCTCATACGTAAGAGTACATGCAAAATCCATTTGCCTCTACCCGATCACCACTTAGCTATCTGGTTTCAAAGCTGCAGAAAGAGCAGGGATGTTGATCTTGAAACACATTTCATTTCAGTACATTATTTGGTTGAAATAACCAATTAAATTATTTCCTCTACCACGTAACAAAGTCAGTGGGAAGTTTTGAGCAACTAGGAAGCAGCAAAGAGGGAAAAAATAAAGTAAAGATATGAACAGGGTCTTATGTTCCTTTTTTTTAACCCGTGTGTTTGGAAAGTTTCTGNTTGAGCAACTAGGAAGCAGCAAAGGGGGAAAAAATAAATTAAAGATATCTTAACCCGTGGGTTTGGAAAGTTTCTCTGTGCTTATTTAGAAAAATATATGTATGATTTTTCTAAACATTTTGATTCATAAGTTGCTCATCTTAAATAAAACCCCTCAAATTATTGGTGGAATAGGAGTAAATGCCTTAACTGGGAGAGCTGTGCCAATCCTTCCTCCCAGGAACAGATGCAAAGAAGCTTCTCTCAACGTGGTTCAGCTCCATGAAGTTAAATAGTCCCCAGAGTACTGGGAAGTCTGTACTTCAGCAGTGAGTTATTAAGCACATATAATCTCCTGCAGACATTGACTAGCTCTCACAGCATCCTGCAAGGCATCAACATTCTTATCTCAAGTAAAGAAAGTGCAACCTATGGCCACACAGTGAACTAGCAGCAGAGATTTTCAAGAAGGTAGCTTGAGTTTTCTCCACACATATGCTTACTTTTACATGTAACAACCACTCAGCAAAATCACACACTTCTGTAAAAGGGGACCTGTGATAAATCAACATATGTAATGGATGGGACCCACTTGAGCAACCTGGACAGTCCACACTGGTAACATGTGTAGCATGCTCCATCCAGATTCCAAACTCTAAAAATTAACATGGCTACTTCAGGACAAGGTGAATCACATCTTAAAATCATTTACTTCTATGCACTGCCTCTAAACTTATGTAGACTCCAGCCTTGTAGATTAACAGTAGGGCTCCATGAACTCTACACATCAAACTTAGCTGTGGTAAGGGAAGTGAAGATTAACCTGTGAGGATATCGATTTGTATTATCAATAAGAGCTGCAAATAGAGATTTGCGCAGAGTCCCTGTGTAAAACAACAGCATTTAATATAAGAAATTAGGCTACAAAAGTGTCTTAAACTATCCACAAGAAGCTGACAGTTCACAGACCAAGCCGGGTAACTCTTCCAAACTGGGTTTTAATTCTCAGTATGAAATATGAAACAAAAACAGGGTAAGGGTTTGGGAGATGGCAGCATGACGTGCAACAGCTCTCACACACTCTGACATTAAATATCATAGTGGCAAACACTCTCTATGGCTAAATCCTGACAGGTATGAGTCTTTTTCAATGAAAAAAATTTGACATCTTTATTCTCCTTGTTGAAACAAATGTGACCTTTTTCTTCCTCCTCACAGACACCTTGGTACACACCCTCAGCTCAGTGGGAGGGTGGAAGTTCAACATATTCTCCCAATAAATGCCTGAAGCTTCAACACAGCCTTGTTGTGCTCAGAGTCCACACACACATACACTTCATCACAGGAACAGGAACAGCTCCCTAACACAGGTTATCTTCCTTGCTGATTCACTATTCCATTTATTGTTGGCTTCTGATTGCAAAGATATACCTTTAACCAGCAGAGTCACATGGGTTTGGTTTCTTTCACAATGATTCACATTTTGTATTATGAAAGTTCACAGCACTCACTAGGTGTCTGGCATCATTTCATTAAACATAGAGATACTATTCATCACAAGAGACCAGTAGCACCAAATCACCCCAAAATTAAACTCCATGTTCAACCCAAACTGTTACAGTGGAACAGATGGACTACTGAATAACTGAGCATTTCCACGTGCCACCACTGAAGAGAAATGGTCCCCATATGCAGGCTCCCTGTCACAGGAAAGCTTTCATACACATTTCAGTGGGCCACTCTAAACACATTCTAGAAACATTGGGGGTTTTTGAGAACAAAACCCAAATTCTTTCTTCATAAGACAGCAACTAAACTCTGTTTTAGAACAATCTTTGTATGTGTGTGCAAGTGTGAGAGTGACAATGAGAGAAATACCCCAAATAAATAAAACCCCATAAAAGTTCAACCTCTGAACAAAAATCAAGCAACCATTTAAGTAACTCCTCAAAATGTCAGTAACCTGACTCTCAGGATATTCACTTAACTCCTTAATTAGGGACTCTGTTCCTGTAACTGAAATCCAATGAAATTCAATCCTGTGATTATCCAGAGCCCAAATAAAGATAGCAAGACTGCATCTGAAGATAAGCCATTGCAAGATCAAATGTAGTCTCTTACACATTACCCTTTTTCTCTTCAGTTTTTCACATCAGTGATATTTAATTCAAAATATTTATCCAGAACAGAAAGGACGAATGTCATCACAGAGCCTGCAATTATACATAGGTAAAGAAGAATTTGAATCCTGGGGACCTCAGGTGCCACCAGAAAAACTCAAAAGGCATCCACTCCTGAAAACCCAAGAACCACCACTCTGGCTTCAACATAATGCAAGGCTGAAAAGTGATGTTCTATATTCAGAGTGGAACTATAGTGCACATTCTCAATAGCAAGAAAATCACTCAGCAGAGCATTTACCTATAAACCCAATGGCTTCAGCTTCACTAGACATCCTTTAAACCCCAGCGGAGTCAAAGTCTGGGAATCTCTTTGACAGGCAGTCAGAAGTGGCCGTCACTTGGGCACATGGGGTGACTTCAGGAAGGGTAATGACACAAAGCCAGACTAACAAAGCAGTTCCCTCTGTCCTTAGATGTCACAATCATCCACGTAGCAATTCCGTCCACAGGTACTACTGCAGAGTGACCCAAGCAAGTGACACCAGTGATACTGACCACTTCCAAAGAGCAGGATTACAAACATGAACAGTCCATGTAACAGCCTAACACAAATAACATCCTTCTGTCCCTCCTTCCCACCCCCACTGCCTGCTGTCTCTGAGCACCAGTAATCCCCAGTGATCCAGTCATACCCAAAGCACCAGCCTTGATCAGAGCCAGGAGCTGCACAGGGTCACCCTTGGGAACAAAGCCACCCGTGGTCATGCTCTGCACTGCGGAGATTTCATGACACAACACGCATCCAACTGCGGGGCTGCTACCTGAAAAAACTCATAGAATAAGTAATAGAATGCTAAATGTGTAGCATTAAGATCTTAGCTCCAGAGTTCAACAAGTAGTGGTACCAGCAGATCTCTAAGTCTGGACACAGGTTTCCAGGTGCTTCTACCCAAATGTGACCCCACAACACCACAACAAAGCAACCGTCAGCCTGAGGGGACTGGTACTGTACATGCTCTTCCCAAGACTCCAAAGGGGTTTTATATTTACTAAGCATGGCATTCTCAGAGTAGAGCAAAAGTTGGATCGAGATAACTGGGGTTTTTTCAGATGCTCTACCTTCCAGATTTCATAGGTGAATATCAAATTCCAGACACAGAGCAGATTGCTTTCCCCATTCATTCATACACATGCAAACTATCTGATGTTTGCAAAGTTTTTACGCTTTGTAGATGAGATATGCAGGAAAATGTGAATAAGCTTTTGAAAACAGAAATGCAGATAAGGTGGCCAATGCAGCTGGGATGACTCCTATTTATTCTTTTGTACACATTTCAGGTAAATGTTAACAACCATGCCCATGCTCTGTGAAAGTGCAATAAAAGGGAGGTGCTGCAAAAAGATAGATTGAACAGTTTGCCCTGGACTGATAAAGAAGCAAGCAAATAGCACAATTGTACAGAAGCGTGCTTGGTTTGTGAAAGCACAGTCTGCCCTTGTTAGTTCTATAGCTACAATCAATTCCAGAGGAGGAAAAAAAAGGAAGGAGAGGGAGAAAAAACAGAGAACATTTCCTTTTCCACCTGGAAACATAAGATTCAAAAAGTGTCCTTCAGGGTTTCTGATTCTCAGAATATGCTACTTTCTTGTAGGAAACAAGTTCAGTTCACTCAGATTACAGTCATGTTTGAGCAATCTGTAAATCAATGAACATATCCAATTTTATAGGCTTTGTACTTCCATGAAAAGTATATAGTCATATAATGCAGACAATTATCTATTTACTTTTTTAACTAAATTATTCCCCCTCCTTCACATTGCTCATTTGGTGGGTTTTATTCTAATATTGATTTCTATATCCAGCTTGCTTGGCAATGAGCTCATCCAGTGCATTTTCTGCTTCTGTTGTTGATGAAATGCTGACTATACATCCTCTTACCGTTAGTAAAAGTGTTTACATGAAAAAAAGCTTCATTAAATGTTAAAAAATACACATTATTTTTAAGTTATTTGATGGTGTACAAATTCAATATAAATTCAACCTGGGATAGAATAGACTCAGAAATATCCTTTTAAGTCATCATAAGAACAATCTCCATTTGGAAACATACCCCACTTACAAAGTACAGGGCAAACAGAAAAAGCAACATCAGAACTGGCAAAGCCCTACCACCACATACTCATTCATCACCACATATCACAATTCAATTGCTTTCAATAAAACTCAACTTTTTGTTAAAAGTCCTGACTCAGTAGCATTTGCAGTATTCCCATGACAGTATTGCTGGTAGCTTACAAATCTGTCCATCTGCATCCTCCTCACATGGCGAGTTCAGGCGTATGAGAACAGTGCAGAATGGAAGAGCATGAGAGAGTCTGGCCCAAGAGTGTGCTGCTGTGATCATTCCTGCACACCAGCCACCCCTTTTGTTTTGCTATCACATGCCTTAAGGAACAGCTCATCTAATCAGGACGTGAGATTAGTAAGACCATACAAAATTCCCCGATTATTGTTCTGGTACAGGGAATAGCCTGAGTTTAAGACAGCAAAAAGTAAGTTCAAAGACAGCCTAAAAGACAACCAGAGGACAGCCTAAAAAAAAACCCCAAAATTATGTATAGCTCTATTTTCCATAGTATCATTATTTCTTTCCATAGCATCATCATATAACAGCAATGCATGTGACCCCACAACCTAAACCAGAGCCTTTCATGTGCATACAGCACATACAAGGAAAGGGGACATTGTCATGCAACAGTCAATTGCAAGAATAAAAAACAACACCAGAAAAAAACAATAGAGGCTAGAAAATAGTAGAACAGAATTAATTTTTAATGCACAAGCCAGGAACAGATGCCATTGAACAGGTCAAGAATGGTGGTTTCCAAGGGCAGTAAAGGAAGGAAAACATCAGCACTGTTACCTTCAGGATGGTCCAATCTAAATACAAGCAATATTTTTTTTTCCTCAGGGGCTTTCTACTGGAGAGAGCTGTCTAGAAATAAGAGGGATATGCCAAACCAAGGAAGAGATACAAAATAATGCACATAAATCATTAGAGATGTGTGGTACGAGATTTTGTTTAAATCTCTCAGGCTATCCAGCTTCAAGAAATTGCTCTGCACTGCCTAATAACAGCATGTTTATCAAAGGCACACAGAGTCACTCGAAAATATAAATGCTAGAGGTAAAAGATGAACAACAGTTATAATGTCATCTAAAATTATTTCATAAATGCCTCCATTTGAATAATCCATCAGCTGCATTTTTGCAAAATGCTATAGATAACACGATGACTATGACAGCTGTTAACAAAACCTGAAGGCTTCAACAAAAGCAGTAATAATAAATGGCACTTGTGCTGAAGCATGTTTTTTAAAATACAAAAGAATACATCACCACTTGCCAAAGTCAAACCAATCATTCTAAAGAAACTGGTCTAGGGCAGAATTATAATTTGCAAAATCACAAAGTTAAGGGCTTACTATTATTATCATTATTTAATAAGTACTATAGCAAGCACTCCCCTCTTTGCCCCCTCTGGCCCTACTGCAGCCATGCACACTTCCTTATTCCTAGTATAAAGATCTTGAATATGACATTATAATCATGAAAGCTTACATCTACAACGAGAAACATGTTTTCTTCAGCACTGCATGCAGAAGGGATTAAAAAGTTTTGGTAAACTAAGTTCCTTTCAAATCAGCATCTGTAGCTTGTAGTAATCTACAAGCAAGGTTGAGACCAAGGCAATTAACCCCATCAATATAAAACAAATGCATAAGCATGAAGACAATTCTTGCTCAACAGCATCAGCTGAACACTATTACAGCATTTACTGACTACCTCAGATTTTTTTGCCATAACTACCTTATTTACAGCACCTCTGTATTAGAAGAGTATTACAACACTTTAATGAGGAAAAAAACTAAAAAAACAGATTTAAATTCCACTGTCATGGATCAATATTCTCCATTCTCTAAATTTCTCATATTTAAACCAAATACATCGTTGACAGATTGCATTCTGGCTTTGATGTGTCAGTTTAGAAAAAAAAAAAATCACTACTCATAAATCTCTTTAGATAGCTATGCTGATGCCAAACATAAGCATTTCCTTTACTTTCATTCTAAGTTATAAACATGTAAACAATACTGGAATCAGCATCCCCACTGCCAAGTACAGATCACAATATAAAAGTTTCAACCACAGTATGAGCACGTTGAAAAAAAATTACATAAGAAACAGACATTATTAAGTAGTTTAACATGACAGACTCCATACTTTCCTAAGAGGAAGAGACTTTCTTTTCAACAGCCATTTACCACAAGCTATTCGCTTTTCAGCTTGGCGAAGCATGGTGTGTTTTTTCATACAGAGGCTGAGCTAAAGGACAGGCAAAGGATTAAATACAGCAATATTTTACCACATCCTTACTAGAGGGGAAAGATAGTCTGGCAGCTAAGGAGTCAGCAGGTCTCCACTTTATTTCCAGCTTGGTTCTGAAAGGCTTGTGTGATCCTGGATCAGCCAGCGACCTCCTGTGTTTTCCTTCTCCACGCACTCTGTGGGGATAATTCCGAACTTGCCCAACTCATGCTATGTATGACATTTGTTTGTGGATTTGGTTTCTGAAGGGTGAAGGTGGCAAAGCTAAGAAGGAAATTACCCTGTGGAGTAGGTGCTGAAGAACCACCTCCTTGCACCTAGTTTGGTTATTGCACACTGTAATAACTGATGGGTGCATCACAGCTTTGCTGCAGACAGACAACCGGTACAGCAGAGCACTTTTCTCTTTCCTAAGGTAAAAGAAAGATGCAGAGAAAAACCACAGAAGGACTTTACGCCAGTATTCACTTGCTGCAATTAACACTGTGCTGTTGAGAAATTCACTTAATGAGGTCCTTGCAGGGAATGAGCCACGGGAATACATTATGCTGCTCCCAGGTGAGCGATCCCATCTCCATCACCTGTATTTGGAACAAACCTACACAGCTTCCCAGTTAATGTGGGGCTGAGTTGGGAAGGCAGTGATGGAAAGGAGCCCATTCCTACTCTGTGCCCCTTTCACACCTGAAAAAGCAGGGCACTGATACATACATTTGCCTTCTCAAATCACAGCATCAGTGAAGCAAAACTAACCAGATATTTCCTGTAACTTCAACACAAGATTCAGCCAATGCTTCTGAAAGGAACCAAATGACACCATAACTGTTTTCTTAAACCCTAACCACAGCATTTATAGTCTCTCCTATTCACATCTACATGTACCTCTTTCCATACCTCAGGTTCCTGTGCACTAGGAAACTTGTTAAAATGGAGTAAGCAATAGTTGTCACAAAGAAGCGCCTCACAATTTGTTACAATATATTGCTGAAGTCACATTAAACTCCTCTGAAGACACACCAATTTCTGAATTACAGCTAAGTTAGTGAATCTTTTAACTGTGTAGGGACACAAAATGTTTGGTCTTTTCCAACAATTTGTACAACCCCTATGCATAAACTTATCTCCACATTAAAAATAAAGCCAATTTAAAAGAGTTCATTCTATAATGAAAGCAAGTTATAAAAACTGTTCAGCTGCTGGAGAGGAACACACCATGGCAGCCCAACCACATGGCAAATAGGAACCCCCACTCTCCTTGTAGTAACAGCTGGTGCCTGTATGGCACAGCAAGTGCAGCCCAGCAGCAGCAAGCCTGGACACAGATGTGGAAATTCAAGTCCATGTCAATGCCCAGCAAAACAGTGTAAGTAATAACACAAAGGGGAAAGTTTTATTGGTGGAGTTCTACACCAGGCATAATATGTATTAAAATCCATGCTTTAAAAAAATCATGAAGTGGCAAATTCTGTTAGTTCAGTTTTTCCTTCTGCATATTTATTTTATGTTCTTTTTTCAAAATTACTCTGATATTTTGTTTCACCCTTGTCCATTTAACAACATTCCCAAATCAGCAGAGCCTATCAAAGCTAAAAGCCTTGCCCTGCTGCTGGTGTATCACGAACATATGTTAGGAACACTTAATTGCCAGGCTGCAATCTGCTCTCTGAAGGAGGCTGGTAGCAGGTGTGACAGTCTGGTCTGCGGAGAAAACTATATATAAAGATGCAAGAGGCAGGGGAAGGGGGAGGACTCCACAGCTTTGCTTTTACATATCATGTTGGATTTGTAGGCCTACTTATTTAGAGAGAGGGAGATGGCAGCCACAAGGTTAAAATAGACAAACCTTGACATCTTTGAGCTCAGTGTTTGATTTTACGGCACTTCCCTCACTGAAAAGCAACCAGGTGAGCAGCACCAGGCTGACTCCCACTTGCTGTTCATGCTGAGAAATGCACAATTTGCAGTTGCAAAGAACCAAACCTCTTATTTATTGCATCTAGGCACAGTGTACAACTCCAGAGCCATGTGTTCTTCCCCAAAGGCTGGCTTACCAAACAGGGCATCAGGTGAAAGGCAGGCTGCAAAGGGCTGTTTATTATAAACTGAGTTCAGATCTCTGCTTCCTATCTCAGCCTCTAGCTTACACTGAAGAGTAACACAAAGCACAAAGTGAATTATTACACTCCACACTTAAGTTCAGGAGGAATAATGCACTTTTTTGGAAAAAGTGACAGGAAAATTCCGGATGAAAAGCAACATGCTTCTAAAGCGCTAACTAATTACAGAAAATCTACTATTTATTATGTCAGTATCACTCAGGATTTTAATCCCCAAAAGTGATCAAGAAAAAATGTGGATTCATTGTATCTTAATTCTCTCTATTCACAATGTCTCTGGTATCTATCAACCTTTGGAAACAAAGTCTTTGAGAAGGCAACAAAACACTGGCACACTGAATCAGAAGCAACTTGTGAAAACTGCTAGAGTTAGAGCAGCCTTTAAACACTGCATAATCACAGACATAATAATGGTCTCAAAAGGAAACACAGACCACCCCTAAAACCTGCAACTTCTCTGTTGCCCAGAGAAGCTACTGATGCCCCATGTCTGGAAGTGTTCAAGGCCAGGTTGGATGGAGCTTTGAGCAACCTGGCCCAGTGGAAGCTGTCCCTGCCCACAACAGCTAGGGTGGAACTCGATGATCTTTAAGGTCCCTTCTGATGCAAACCATTCTATGATTCCATGAAAACATACATTTTACAAAATTAGCTATTATGATGTACAGATTCAAAATAGTTCATCAATTTTCACATAAAGGAAAAAAGAACTCTTCTCATTTTGTTCTGCTATGAGACCAAGCAAATGCTGAATTATGAAATGGAGACATTTGAGAACAAAATAGACTACTTCCAACAAATCAGACCCAAGTACAGTAGACAGCTATGGTACTGAAACTCATTTTTAAGTTAGAAGAGTAGCATGCATTTATAAGCAATTACAGGCCTGCCTTGATAGCATTTTTAAAAGAGGGACATCTGCATGGATCTATCCCATCATCCTGTACAGCCCACAGGAAGACAATAGACCACTGCCCGAACACTTCCTCCACGATTTAGCTCTGCACTTACTTCTCCCACAAGTCACCGGACACTGGAAAATACCACGACAAAAAGCAGATTTAATCTGTCTGAAATCCACGAGTGCAAAAAAACCCAATTCTGGAAGTAGATTTAGGGTACAGTTCCCTTCAGCAGCTTGTTTGGACTTTTCCAGATGCTAAAAGGTAAACAGCAGTACATCCAAGCTAATTGCTTCACATTCAAATATCATAAGAATATTTAATTCAGCACAAATTAGCTTTGTGTACTAGCTAGCTCCCCTTCACTGTTGCTTTCTTTCCTCAGCTAGGGAACTTCACCAGCAAAAGAAACTTTTTACCTCCACAGAGACAGGGTGAGGACCAAGAACCTTTTCAGCTTGATATTTATAAACTCCAGAAGATACAATACAGGATACTCATTACCTATGGTTTCCAGTTTAGCAGAGGGCTTCAAGCTAGCAACAGCTATTTTATGGCAAAGCCAAAGCAACAAAAAGGTCATCAGGAATTTACTTCAAACAACCATACAAATAAAGGAGAGATTTGTGAGACACTGATTACAGTAACATTTCACACATATTACCATCTGGGTTTAGTTTACCAAAGCATTGTGTTCTTGAGTGATTGCTGGGCACAGGGTGAAGAGACTCCTCCATTGCCTAACATAACCACAAGTTAAATACACTGTTGTGCATACAGAGCATAACATTTTCTTTTAAGATCACATTACTTAAGCCTAGAAAATATAGAAGGTTTTCTCTTTAAATGGTAGCACTTAAACATACAAATATTTTGCATATACAGTTATAGACATTTAAAACCACATTCACTGGTCATTTTACAACACAGAGCCTACACTAACAGAGAATCCCAAATTTAAAAGCTCTACGTATTTCAGTCAGTCTGCCTTTTCATGATATTTTTTAGCTCAGACTTCAAATTTTCCAGAATTATTAAAGGCCACATTTATTTGTGCTATTTTTCACTTGAAGAAAAACTTGAAAAGAAGAAAAAACTTAAAAGAGCAAATAAAGCTGCTGTTATAAAAACTCAGTGAGAGCAAAAACTATCAAACCCATCTTCTCAAAATACTATTCCTAATGAGACAAAAAAAGTGTGAATACAAGATTTGGCAACAATGATCACCATGCCCAGCAGACAGGACTCTCAGTTTGACTGAGTGAGGATGGAGCAGTCTCTTGTGCAAGGTTTTTTTTCTTTCCCATATCCCCAGCCCCGTTGGACCTACAGTGCCACAACAGAAGCAGCTTTGTCAGCGTTTACCAATTAACTCAGGACACACCCTCACCTTGATCCAAACCTGAACTGCTGCCTCACACTGAGCCCCCTCTCATGCACCTGGCAGGAGCCCTGCACAGCGGGCTTTCCCAGTCCAGGAGAGCCACAGCCATTGCTGGGCTACCTTCCCTCATGTCCCTCCTAAAGCAGAAGCAGTGCCCCCCTTACCCATCACTCATCTCTACAATAAAAGCCAGAAACATCCAGCAGAATAAGTGAGCTATATGGAGATGACTACTCTGCAACTTGGTAAATTATTACAATTGCACAATATTTTTTTAACTGTTAGCAAAGCCTAACACTTGAGGACAGCAGTCTTTCAGCAGCCAAGAGGGAGACAAATTAAAGGTGAGTAAAATCCCTTCCCTCTTTATCTTCCCAGGCTGTGCACAGTGCCAGGGCAGGAGGCTCATTCACCAGGAATGGTTGGCCACCACAGCCCTGCTGCCTAAATTCTTCTTCTTTTGGTACTTGGTAGCTGGCCACTCTCCCAGTGCTCACAGCTGCAGGCAAGGAGTCTTCACAGGAAAGCAGAGGGGAAAAAATTGACAGCACAAACACTTAAAAAATTGCAAATAATGTTTGGTACAACAGGTTCTTGGAGAGACCAAATTAAGTCAAGCTTTGTTATTTCACTTAGCGGTTTATTAAAGAAGTTAAAGGTTCTGAAGGTTCCAATTTATTCCTTCCCCCCCCCCCTTTTTTTTTGTAGCTGTCATTTAAGTTGTTATAGTAACAAAACTTTCAGGCTACATGGTCTCAGTGACACTCCAGCATCCCTAGAAATACTTTTTCCAATATTTATTAAATTCTGCTCCTTCCTGTTCAGGACTCTGAGAACTTGGAACGAATATGTTCTTCTCATTATCTGTGCAGAGAGGTCTATTGCTGCAAGTTTCTCACCAGTAGGATATTGCTTCTGAAATTCAACAGAGAAGAAAAAACATTCTGTAGCCTTTGCCTAGGGGGAAGATAGAGTAACTCAACAACTTTGAAAGCACATGCAAAAAAAGATGGGGTAGAGGTGAAGCTACTGTTTCATTTGGTAAGTGTAGCTACATTTCTTCAAACAAATAAAAACACCTAAGTGGGTGCACACACAAACGTACCGGCGCTCCCAGTTCTAACTCCATTTACAACATTTTATACCCACATAACTTTTTGTTTCTAGTAATACAACATCAACACCAGAAACATTTTAAATTGCCATTCTTCATCTGTAAAGACATGCATACCAGGAATAAAAATCCTATAAATGTGGCCACTTAAAAAGAAAACTGCTAATGATATACCAGCTTGCTCCTCCTGCAAAGGATTCATAATTTCGCTGCATCAGCAGCAGGCTGAGCTGGAGAGAATGTGGAAAGTATGGCCAAAAATGCAACACTGCTTTTCCAAAACAGTGTCTATTTTCTCTACCAAGTCAGAGATACACTACTTTCACTAAGCTTACTGCACAAAGAGAGAAGCTTCCTATAATAAATTACATGGGTTTCTTTTTTTAAAAAAAAAGCCTTTTGAGTGACAACCGTAGTGTCACTGAGGTCAATTTTTCACCCTCTTGCTAAATGGACCACTTACTTCTGGGGCACCAAGTTAACCAATTTCTTCTCATCTTTGGATCTTTATATTTGTCAGTACATAATTTGCTGCATTATTGTCTTGCTCCCATGCAAATTCCCATTTCCCTCTCATATGAAAGAATAGGCACCAGGAGTCACATCCACCTATCATTACCCCAAAAGTGCTTCCTTTCACCAAACTCCAAGGACATCCCATCCTTTTTCCCACCCTGCAGAAGACCATCCTTCTCCCCACAACCATTTCCCTTCTGCCAGCCCTGTTTTATAGAAGTCCTGCCAAGCTGGAGAAACAACAATCCAGGAGCTGACATCAGCCAACTTCTCCAGCACCAGAAAATGGTCTGTGGCAGGAACACAGCAGCATCCCATGGCCCAGCACCATGTGATGCTCATCTCTGCTCCTGGGAGCAAGTATCACATAGAAACCCACTTAGTCTTTATTACTCTTCCCTGTCATTGGAGACCTCGTCCCTGAGATGTAGCATGTGGAATCCAGCCCAACAGTTTTTGGTAGGAATAAATTCCTTCTTTTGTTTGGGATGAAATAGATAATTAATGTGTATCATCTTACCATAAGAAACTGGCGTAGAAAATAAGCTGCCATCAAGTAACTGATACCCGATTGAAAAAAAAGAACAAAAGCAAATACTGCAACAAAATAGAAAATTATTTCCAATTTAGTCAATACCTGGGACCAATTTGAGAAAATAACTAAGGTTATTTTCATAGAAAAAAAAATTACATTCCTGAGGTATTGAAACAAGTAAAACTAATGTGATTATCTCAAAATACAAAAAGGTCTTAATATTTGCTGTTCATTTAAAATTATTTTTCCCCAACTTAAAATTTGAGTCATTTCTCTTTCACTAGTAATATCGGTCATTTCAACAAGTATTATGTATGTCTCTTCTGCTGTTTTCTTTTTTACTTTCTCAGTTTTCTAAACAGCACTACTGGATTATGTAACTTAGCTCAAAGGCAGTTTGGTTTTTGCTGGTTTTTATCCATTTTTCAGCAGCAGCCTTGCTGAGCATTACAGGAAAATGACCTCAAAGAAACAAAGAAAATATATAATGTATATTAAAAAGGAGGGGGGAAAAAATAAAGCACAGATGCCCTGAAGTATCTTGCAGAATTTTTTAATACTTTTTGCTTCCCTTTTTATTTTCTTACTGCTCAGAAAATATTTCTGAGTGAGAACATCTGTGCTATACTCTGGATTGATGTTCGAAAAATTCCACTTTATTTTCAATATACATAAGCATTGGTTCAGCATTGTTGCATGTTTTATCCATTCAATTTATATTTGGATGAAAAGGTTTGTTTTCCTTTGAAGAACCAGGAAATTGTTTTAAAGCTACATGAACCATATTCTGCATAACTAGCATCACCAGCATTTCTCCCCCATTTACTCCATCTTATTTTACCAGATTAAACGTGCCACGACCAAACGATGTCATAGTCTGGTATAACTGAGAAAGTGTTACTTCCAGTCGTGTTTTTATAACACAACTAAAACATCTGCGACTGTTATAACCTAAGTTAAAGTGTAAAAAGCTATGAGAATCAGATGGTTTTCCACTGGTGGAAGGCTATTGCCCAGGAGAAGAAAGGCTGGCAACTCCTTAAACCCCAGGTTGCCTCCAGGAACCGTTCTCCAAACGCGCTGAGCGCTTTCACAGGCTCCTCCACCGTCCTCCCCTCAGAGCTACAGGAATTGCTCACAGCATCTGAATGGTGGGTTTGCTTAAAGGGAAAAATGACTCTCAAGCCACTCTTCCACAAACACACACTTCACTTGAATCACCTTTAAGTAACACTGAAAGGCTGAGAAACCACATAATACCAAACTGAAAGCAACAATGTATCCCGTCCAGGGAAGGTAGGTGCTGCTCACACCTGCCAGCCTCAGCAGCACCGCACACACCCTTTACTGAAAGCACTTTCAAAGCTGAAGGGCTTGTATGCTGTCCACTTCTCAATCCCTTGTTTGTAAGCACTACAGAATTCAGTCATCCCCTTTATTAGCCTTGAATAGTCCCGAAAGTATTTAGACTGCTTGGTCAAACCACAGGGGTACAGCCTTGGTGTGGCTCTAGGGCCTCCCTAAGACAAGCCTCCTTCCTCCTTCCACGGATGGCTGAACACAGGCAAGACCTGGCAGAGAGGGGCTGTGGCAAAGGCATGGCAGGGCTTGTGCAGCTCCCTGTCTTGCAAGCCACAGCTCCCCTCAGGCACAGCACTGCTGTACAGCCAAGTCACCATGCAGGGGACTCCATAGCCGCTGCCACACTCTCCCCAAAGGTTCCTTCCTACCTTCACCCTGCAGCTTCTCTTGCAATGTGCAAGAGTAACCTGTTTTTATAGATGAGGACAATAACAGCAAAACATTGATTTAACTGAAAACACAGTTGTAGAGAAGACGTTAAGAGAAAGTTTTCCATAATGAGCGGAGGGAATCAATTCCTACAGCTTTGCATTTCCAGCACCAACCCCCAAACCTGCAGGATCACACAACAGCTTTCTAAATATTAAGCCACTGTGACCCATTTCAGTACTTATCTTCCTCAAATTAGCATCTCTCCACTCCTGTTCACAACCTCCACCAAGCTGCAGCAGAATGACATTACACATCAGCTGGGTTTCGCTGCTGCTGTCGGGAGCCCAGAAGGAGCAAAGAGATCAAGAGCCAGCTTGAGAAAATTGCCAGCAGCCCCAGGGAACCTGGACACTCCTGGCTGACCTCAGGTAAAACACTGAAATACTAACCAGCCAATTCTAAATGCAGAGCCCAGGAACATCGTCTTGACGGTGTCAGCTAGAAGTAAATTGATAGCCAACTGAGCAACAGGGGTGACAGGGATTTTTTGGCATTTTTATTCTCTTTTGGGCCTTTTTGGGGTTGAGTGGATTCCTGCACATTCTGAAAACAGCCTGTAAGATTTCCTTAAACTTAAAAAAGGCTCAAGACTTACACATATATGAAAATGAAATTTAAAAAAAAAAACCACCTTGATATCTTTTTTATGCTAAATTTAGCCACTATTGCTGTTTGAGTGTTTCTATTAAAATTCCAAAGTGGTCTCTTCACAGGCACTGTGGAGGACCCAGTTAAGCCTGTAGCCAAACCATAGTGATCAGGTTTGAGGAAGGAATCTGCCAAGACCAGTACAAAGCCCAAGTAAAATCAGCGTACTTTCATACTGACCCACCTCTGTGTATTAGGATCTATAAAAGATACCCCAGTGACACAGCCACAAGCAGCTATGAAACTCTTTGCTCTACAGAACATTAAATGCATCAAAGCTGAAGTTGTGTACCTGGAAGACAACCTGCTGCCTGAGAGCTGACTTTTAAGCAAATAATCTGAGAAGTCTCCATTAGCTGGCACTGGGGAAAAAATAAAAATAAAAAAGAAGTAGGAAAAAAAGTAAGCTTCACACACACAGTCCCTGCCCCTCTCACACTTCCCTGCTGATGAATGTCAGACCTACCAAAGAGAGGGAACTTTAAGCTCTGGGTGGCCTAAGCCTCCCATGTACAATTTAAGTGAGAATATGGTCATTTGACACCTGTTACCTTTGCTTAAATTGCCAATTTTCCTTGAGATCTGGTCTCTTATCAGCAACTGCCTTCAAATGCTATCAAAGAGCAGATTACAATTTCTTTTCACAAATATTAGCACACTGCACTTTTTAAATGAACAATTGAAGTATTGTTCCATGCAATATCACAAACCCCACAAAACTTCATGTCCCACAGCATTTGGTGAGAGGGAGAGGAAAAGTGTCTCAAGAGACTTCTCACAAAATCTTTTTTATTTGGCAGGAAAATTGTTAATTTACTTATTTAAACTAGAAAATCAGAATTATATATGAGGTCTAGGAACACCACAACAAGCTCATGATATGCAGAGCATCAAGCTGAACTATCATAGAGACCTGTAGGGACTTAATATGACACTGAAAAACTCCAGCAAAACTGTGATTTCCTAATTCATATTCTTGCTTACTGTGTTCATTTACATCACATTAAAAATTATTTTTAAAAAATATACCTGCCCATTATTTATACACACTTGTTTACACTGGCAAGAAAAAGAAGATAAGAGGTAAAATGCTTACAATATACCAAAAAAATTAAAGCACAGAAAGATTACACTGACAGTTGAAAGTCAACAAAAAAAGTCAGAAACATCTCTGGCTACAACTACATCAAACCAAAGTTACAAGATGCACAATTACCTCCTTTTGATAAATAGTTACTTGATACATCATTTCTGTAATAACTTTCCACATTTTAACACTAGATCAATATTTGATAAGTACGTTTCATGTCAATTCCCTGTATGTTTGCTGCCTTTTGGTGCAGTCCATCATCTCTTGCCATCAATGTTAAGCCACTCACGTGTGGCTGTCTTGCTCTCTCAAATCTCTCTTACCTCCTTGCCAGTTTTTAAACATTACATTAATTGTTAGGAACCCATAAGCAGAACTACATCAACTCCAAGCTTGCACAGCCCTTGACCAGCAAGGTTTGGAAAATGCACCTGCCATTTCTCAGGCCAGCTGCCCCCTGCCCAAGCTGTACTCCTCTAACACACACAGAGATTGTGCCAGAGGCTGCATCAGTCCATCCAGCCACGCAAATAGCGCACCATTAGCGTGCCACCATGCAAACTGGGTTTCATTAAACATGATCGATTTTGCTGACTCCACTTGTCCTGGACAAGGTGGACTTCTCAAACATCTCTTATTTGCTTGTTCATTGCCCGGAAACACAACCTGCAGACAAAATGTGTCATGTTTCAGACACAAAGCCTCTTTTGGAATAAAAGCAAAGGAACAGAAAAATTTATACACACTACACAGAGTAACCTTCAAACACAGCCTGTCATATTAATAATTAATTCCACACCCATAGATTTAGTATTGACAGCAGCATTAATCCATAATTAATTTTGAGAGATTTATGAATCTTAATCAAAGACATTGCACCCAAAACTAACAGCAGCTCCCTGCAGGTCTCTTGTCTGTATGTTCTCAGCTCAAAATTTTAGAGAGAGGAGGATGTTACTGTTACGGGGATTATTTTCCATAAATATTTTTTCCTTTCTCGACATGTCTCTTCAGCCAGAATACCAAACCAGAACACAGAGGCCAGATTTTGAAGTTACTCACTCCTGGCACAGTGAGTATTGGGCTACCTCACTAAGACTGCACACAGACACCACAAGTGCACACTGTGCAGATCACTTATTGCTAATCACAACCTGGAAATCATGACAAAGCTGGAGGTAACCTGGGAAGGGCTGACAACTCAGTTCTCAGAGGCTTCAAGGCGTTCTCCTGAAGCAACTGCTGCATACAGCAGATACACATTCTTGCAGAATGAGAAATGCTGGTTTTCCTGTAAGTATGAAAACCATAAACTTAATTCAAATATTTTGAATAATCTTCCACCAGATATGCTTTTTTCCATAACAGCACAGAGGTGGTGAAATAGATTTCTGTGTCAGCTTGATACCAGCTGCCAGACTTTAAATTCATATGCACACATATACTTTGATTCTCTCAGTTTAGGAATTACTTTGTCCCCTTTCTTGCCTCTTTATGACGAGTTGATCATCTGCTACACTAGCACAGAAAGAAACCACCTAACTGCTACAAAATGACAGTCATGTATGAAATTCTGGCCCTGAAACCACAAAATTACTATGTTACTCTACTGTGAGCACAGCAAGCAGCACTATACATCTATTTACAAAACACTGAGGATCCACTTCCTTACTACCTAAACACCACCACAAAAAATCTTCAGCAAATCTAAGTTAAAAGTAAGGTTTGACGGGGACCGTATAAAACAGTGAGAGAAAACCCATGGACTCTGCTACTGTTTTCAACCACAGAATTTCCATATAATAGAAACAATCTCAGTAATTGCGGCTACCTCAAGTCCATGCCAGTGGCATATAGCATAACCACCATATAAATACTAATAAATAAAACCACTCTGTCATTTTAAAACCAGGGTACCAAGGTACTCTTGGTACCCAGGACCAGTCAAGGTCTGCATGACCCTCTGCAAACCTTTTAGACAGACATATTCAAAGAAGAGTTACATTTTTACTTTTTTTGTGCTTGGTGGGCTACTTCTTTCCTGAGGAAACCCACACCATTTGCAATCAGGTACCCTTTTTTTGGTGACTGGCCTGTGTTTCACCTCTGCTCAATAGTGTAATCCTTTCCAGCTTTAACATTACGCTGCACAATACAACTGCCATCACTTAATGCAACTTAATAGTCGGAAGCCAGGATGCAGCCCACTGCCACAGGAGTTACACGGGCCACAGTTTTGAAACACAACACATAAAAACAATTACTTTTATTAATGTTGTAACGCTGATGAACAAATGCTGCAAACACTTATCATCTGAACGGTCGATGAGGCATTCGGTGCTCCACTGAGGGTTATGCTTTACTGCTTTACCTTAACCAGAAAGGTACTTTTGGCTCCTGCCTCCTACATGCAGGTAAACTGTCATGTGAATTAACTGTCACATATAAATAACAGCTGGTGTGCAGCCACAGACATATCCTAAAGAATAATTTTATTCTTTTTCCAGCCAGAATCAGAATATGTTTGCCCTCTTCAGAACCACGTTCGTCAGGAATCAAGTGGGGGAACATCAGTTACTTTTCTGCTCCCAGAAACAGGAATGCTCCAAAAAAAACCCCATTGATCTTAACAATTTTCTTGGGAATCACTTCAAACCAATCAATATACCAGTCACAGTATTCCTTCCACTGCATGTTTCAGGAGAACCTAGCAGTCTGCATTTGTTAAAGCAAAACTTCCACAGTCAGAACTGTAAAGCATGTCAGAAGGACTACGGGGAAAAAGCACAACATCCATCTGTTTGGATGGATCAGGCAGAGGAAAGGGCTCAAGTTCTCAGCCAACGATGAGAACTGTCCCAACAAACCAGTTGATCAAAAAAAGTTTGCAGCAACAAGAAAGTACGGGGGCGGGGAGGGCAAAGAAAGAAAAAAAAAGGAAAGAGAAAAGCCCAAAGCCCAACAAGTCGCCCATGGAGGGAAAGCCAAGTGTGGAACTGCCTGCACACCCACAGCCAGGGATTTCAACATGGGGCTGCGGGAAGCCGGCGCGGGCGGGTGTCGGCA
>VYXB01004472.1:422921-512602 GCA_013397135.1 Pachyramphus minor | reverse complement strand
GGGGGGAGCGGGATGGGGCTCGGCGCCCGGCAGCAGCGTGACCTGCCCGGTGCCCGGTCGGTGCTCCGAGCCCGGAGGTGGGGTGGCTGCCCCGCCGGGTCCCGGAGATGCACCGGCACTGTTACTGTTACGAAATCCTGGTCCTTCAGTTGGTGCGCTGGGGGGTACGGGTGCTGCTGCTGCGCCCCTTCGGAAGGCAGCTTGCTGCCACCCGGCCCCAGGTACGCGGGTCAAGGGAAAGCAAGGCATGGCACCGGAGAGAAGGTGCGCTGCGGGGCACCGCGGAGCTCTGCTGTCCCCTCCGGGTGTGCCACCGCGGCCAGCCGAAATCAGATGGTCTTTCGGTCATATCTTAACGCAACTCGACCCACGCAGAGCGAAAACTGGTGCATCATCAGTAACATCAGCGTTAATGGAACCGCTGAGCCATCTCCTCCTCAAAGCCGTCAGAAGTGAGAGGGGTTTATAGATATCGCTCACTTTTTTATCATGGATTTCACTGAGGGCAATAGAATTGCATACTTCACTGGACATCCAGTGTGGCTTGACAACATATATCTTTTGGGTAGTAATGGTGAAACAATTCAAGCTAATGAGAATGAAGGCAGAGTTTGCCGGACAGGAAGGCAGGGGGGGAAAAAGCTACTGCTTTTTTTTTTTTTTTCTCCTGAAATTAAACACGCACTAGAGATGCGAAGTTCAAGAAAGCTTTGTAGCACATAATGTCAACATCCTTCTACAACACCGGGCAACTTAGCACGTGTCCTCTGGTGCTCCCTGCCCGGCAGCTGTCCCAGCTGGCAGTCTGCTCTTGTTCCCTTAGCAATAGTATTAGTAACTTTAAGAACTTCAAACCTGGTACAAATGGCAAAGCTGTCTGCGGTTTAGTAGGTATACAGCTGAGGAGCAAAATTAATGATGTTTTTAAAACATCAAAGGTGAAATTATTGCCCAGTTAAGTCAAGGGTGAGAATGGCATTCCTAGCCCTTTGCATTCTAGTTAGCAGTTTCCAGTGTAGAAAATGGAGGAGCCAGTTGATATCAGTTTCGTCCCATGTGTATTGTCCAATTTAATTGAAAACTATAAAACTTTTTCTACTAATTGCAGTTTCGGAAAGCTTTGGGACACTCACAAGATCAAACAATCCATCTGCTGACCTACAGATAATTGTTAGCTTAGATGCCAATTTTACTACCATTACAATCCTGAGTTATCTGAACTAATATATCTGAATTCTATATTAGAAACAGTACATCTGTCTGTTAAAGCAGGAAACCAGCACACCTGCCATGTTATATTGTGTCATATTCCTGGTGTTTGCTTGTGTGGAATAAAGGCAGCATGTAGGAGTCCAGAAAGGCAGAAATTAAATAAAGCTGGAGTAAACAGTTTACAGCTCATGACTGAGACAACTGAGTATGCTCTGCATTTTTATGGCTGTAGCTCATCAAAGTTATTATTGGAAAATTATGAAAATTTACATTAACCTGCTGCTTTTGCACATTCTAGGTGATCATAAGAGCTGCTGGGAACACACTGAGAGGATAAAAGAGGTAAAAATGCTTGGTTTAATATACATCACCCAAGAAACTTACAGAAAGGACTGTGAAAATATGAAGTCAATGCACACTCTTCCCAGGCTGTTTTTAACAAGAATTTTTACAGTGTCACAGACTATGTAATATTCCATATTATACTTCAGTTTCATTGGCATTTATCTGCTGAAACATAATGTTGCATATCTGGAACTTTACCACACTTTTATTTATAAAACTTAATACTGTGGCTGTTCGACAGTAACTATATCACTATTCAGACACAGCTACAGGTTTTTCATGTTTTTCTGTGATTTAATTCCTGCTCTTGCTGTCTTTAGCAAGTTTGTTGGCAGTTTTCCCAGCTGTTCTAACAGCCTCCTGGAAAAAAAAAAAAACAGTTTAGAAAGAAATATTGATAGTTTTTCCATTAAATGTGTGAAACGGGAAACTTCAGTAATGAAGTACAAGAAAACAAGTCTATCCTGGGATCTGATTTAAGGCCAAAGCTTAAAGACTTGCACATGAATAGTGATAGTACTAACAGGAATGAGAACCTCCAAGATCTGAGCTTCTTTCCCATTAGGTACACACACACACAAGTTATACATACATCATTCTGAAAACATTTTGAATACCATTTACTATGTATAGTGTTTGTTGTGTTCTTCCTTAGAAGGAAGAATGAACTTTAAGAAACAAGAGTAACAAGGCTGTGAGATTGTACTGGGTCTAATTACGTAAGATAAATGAAGTATAAAACATTATTATAAGAGATTATGAGAAAAGGATTATACTAATCAGGAGGAAAATTGGCAAGAGTTGCTGGTTTACAAAAATTACAGCTACTTTCCATGTACTTATTGAGAGGACACCATTTTGCAATATGGGTGGCATTTACATAGTTCTGGATGCTGAGCTTTTCTGGGTTAACATACCATAGAACCTGACAATTCATTTATTAAAAGGTACACGGTTGGAAGATTTCCATGAAGGGTGATTATTTATCTGGAATGAAGAAGTAGGAGATAGAGCATAGAATGCAGGGAATCAGAGCTTGCAACTACTAATGATTAGTATTCAAGTTCTGTTCAAAATGGCCACCAGGCTGAAATCCCCTGCATAGACACTGCAAACATGCAAAGAGTGAGAATCTTGCAACTAAATGCAGATTATCAAAAGCCACTTTTATATGAATGTTAAAATATTCAGGCAGTGGAATGCTGCTGTTTTCTAGAACTATTTCACAGTTTATCCTTCTTTTATACTCTACATCAAAGAATTTTTATGGACTAATTCTGTAGGTGCTCAGGTTTAATAGTCTGTTCATGGCACACAGATACTCTCTGGTTTGACAAGAAAACACCGATTTATGTACAGTATGTTTGAAGTTCATAGAATTTTCAATACAGATGTTTCCTTAAGCCAAGTAAGGTTAATTCAGTACTGTAGAAAGACCAGTGTCAAACTGAAGAGTAATAGTATTCCTTGCAGAACCACAGAAAAGAAAAAAAAAAAGAAAACTTATCAAAATCACATAGATATCAAAGTCACAAAAGAAAAATGGGGTGGCTAAGTTATACAAAGCAGACAAAAAAGCTAAACTCTGGCACCTGGTGTGAGTTCTAAGTGCTATTTGTGAAAATTACGTGGGGAATATACCAAACACTAACAAGTTTTAATGATTTAAGATACCTACCTGCTGTAACTCTTCTCCTGTGCAGTTATTACATAAAATCTTAACAACTCAAAGTAAAATGTGATTCAGAACTTTAAAAGGCAGTTGTTTGAAAAAGAAGTTAATTTTACCAAAGTAAACATGCTTGTAACTTAGATCTTTCAGTGGCTAACCTTTTAGCTGTAGGAGTAGGTTGACTTCTCGGCTGTTATATTTTGTGATTTTTTCTTGCATACTGACAGTTCTTCCACAAAGGAGTAAGACCATGTTTCACGTCATTTTCTTTCATGAATGAGAAAATCATTAAAGCTTATTAAGTAATTGTGGCTAGTTCTGGTCTGGGAAAAAAAACAAAACCAAAAACAGACAAACAAAAACAAAACAAAACAAAAAACAAGAGAGAGAGAGACTGAAAAAAATCCTATTTTCTACAACTTCTCAAGAGAGACTGGGATTTGGGGATTGAAAAGCCCAGTTAAAAATAATCACAGAATTACACATACAGACTTAAGAGATGCAGGTGCACAAAGTTTGGGAAGACAAGAACTTTGTGGTATAACAGAAGAAAGAAATTGTAGTAAAGAAGAATGAATCATTTTAAGGAATAACCACAAGACTGTTAACCTTTTCTGCTGGTCCAAACTGTTTCTCAAGTGACTTCAGATAGTGAGAAGGTGATTGGGTTTAAAGAATGAATATAGGTGAATTTACTACTTTTTTTTTTCTGTATCTGTACTGGTCTTGGGTTACTTCTTAAAAGAATTATGCTCAAGGATTTTTAATAGTTTTCTTAATAATGCTCTGGTGGGTTCAAGCCACCATAAACCTGTTAAAATGGGTGTGCTTTCTTATATCAACTAATGGCTTCATTGTGATGAGAACTGGGAAGGCCTGAGCTAGAATATTGGGTCACTTTTTGGTGTGAACGCTTGGATATAATAGAATTATAGAATCAACTGGGTTGGAAAAAACTTTCAAGATCATCAAGTCCAACCCTTGATCCAACACTGCTGTGGTTACTAGATCATGGCACTCATGCCACATCCAGTCTCATCTTAAAAACCTCCAGGGATGGTGAATCCACCACCTCCCTGTGCAGCCTATTCCAGTATCTGATTACTCTCTCTCTAAAAAATTGTTTCCTAATATCTAACCTAAACCTCCCCTGGCACAGCTTGAGCCCATGCCCTCTTGTCCCACTGCTGGTTGCCTGGAAGAAGAGACCGACCCTCACCTGGCTACAACCTTCTCTCAGGTAGTTGTAGAGAGTGATGAGGTCACCCCTGAGCCTTCTCTTCTCCAGACTAAACAACCCCAACTCCCTCAGCCTCTCCTCACAGGGCTTGTGCTCCAGTCCCTTCACCAGCCTCGTTGCTCTTCTCTGGACCTTCTCCAGCACCTCAATGTCCTTCCTGAACTGAGGGGCCCAAAACTGGACACAATACTCCAGGTGTGGCCTCACCAGTGCTGAGTACAGGGGCAGAATCACTTCCCTGCTCCTGCTGGCCACACTGTTCTTGATCCATTGGCCTTCTTGGCTACATGGGTACACTACTGGCTCATTTTCAGTTTCCCATCAATCCAAACTCCAAGTTTCCTTTCTGCCTGGCTGCTCTCCAGCCACTCCATACCAAGCCTGTAGCGCTGTACGGGGTTGTTGTGCCCAAAGTGCAGGACCCGGCACTTGGCCTTGTTGAACCTCATCCCGTTGGAATCAGCCCAACTCTCCAGTCTGTCCAAGTCCCTCTGAAGAGCCCTCCTGCCTTTCCTTTAAAATCTCCCTGTTCAGCCAGCTGGGCGTCTTCGCTGCCAGCTCACCTTTCAGCACCCTGGGACAGGCCGCTCCTGTGCATTCAAGACTTCCTTCTTGAAGCATGTCCATCCCTCCTGGACCCCTTTGTTTTCAAGGATTGTTTCCCAGGGTACCCTCTGAACCAGTCGTCTGAAGAGGCCGAAATTCGCCCTTTGGAAGTCCAGGGTAGAAATTTTATTGATGGCCCTCCTTGCACCCCTGAGTGTTGAAAACTACTATTTCATGGTCACAGGTAAGGAAGCAGAATTGTTACACGTCCCTGTACTGCAAAATGCATATCTAAGACAGATAACCATCAGTTACAGTTTTAGCAAGTTTTCCAGAGGAAAGGAAAAGGGAGAAGGGGAATAGTGAATGTCAACATCTGAGAACAGAAAATACCTACATAATTTCACAGGACAAGGAAAAATCACTTACACAGATTTGGAATTTTATTCCTGACCAATCTCAAAAGCAGCTCCTGACATTCAGTCATCAGAGCTTCAGAATACCTAGAAAATGAAAAAATAAATGCAGTATTTTCCACCATGGAAAATAGTAGATAATCTAAGTAGAGAGGTCATTGCTGCCTATCCCTATAGCATTTAACACAAACATGTAAGTATGTCATCAGTAAATTTAAATTTGTAGCAACTTTTCAATTACCAGCAATTATGAGTAAAAACTGAAAAAATAAAGCTGTTAAAAATAGTGAAACTTGAGAGATTTAAAAGCACCACCAAAAATCCAGGTGAGTGTGTTTAATATGCAGAAGACTGAACTAAAGAGTACTTGTAGAATAAATGATTTTAAGACTCTAGGATGTTCGTTTTAGTTTTATCTTAAGGCTTTTAGATACCTGGTACTTTCCTAAAAATACCAGATGTTACTTATCTTTTACTTCATCTACAAAAACTACTTGGAGACATTTTGTCTCAGTTGAGAATTTATTGGATGTTTACTTTCTCCTTTCCTTCTTTCTGCCTGTCTAGAAGTTTGCTCTTTGCTTTTCTTCCAGCCTTTCAGTTATTGATGAAGTTTCTGGCAGAGCTTTCCAAACTCTGAAACACAGAATTCCAGTGAGTAAAAAAGCTTGTGGAGTCTTTTCACTGACTTCTGTGGGCTTTGGATCAGGCCCTAGGGCCTTATCTACCCTACCCAAATAACACATAAACAATATCAACACAGAGCTACAGTACTGGGCTCGTTCGTCAAGTACTTGCCAGAGCTGGAGCTAATTCAGATACTGTCAGAGGAACCCATTTGCTGCAGAGAACCTGTGCCAAATTATTTGCCACAATCAGGTTTTATCTATTGATGAACATTCCTGAAAAAATACTTTCCTGTGACATGAAGAGGAACGCCCATGGGGTATATTAGTCAAAACGCCTATCAAAACATGGTAATACAGATATTCCACCACACAACTTATTCATGTGGTTTATAAAACATACTAAGAATATATTTCTCAGCCGGTGTTCCTCTTTAGGGTTCCCTGTTTAATTTCACACCCTGTTCTCATTCTTGTTGGACTGAAAGTGCATGGGATAGTGTCAAGGCTTTCTGTATCACGTTATCTTGATATTTGCAGGAAAACATTGATAAAGCTTGAAGGGAAATACATCCTTTGCTCAGCTTCTCTCTGTGTTGATGGTAACAGGGAGGACTGCATGGGGTAAGGATATTACAGCAGAGACTTTCCAATTTGCACAGGAATTTAGAGGGATATAAATACAGACGTGCACTTGGAACATGTTCATATCTGTTACACATGGAGTTAAATGCACTCCTGCTGCTACTCATGCTGAAAACACATGCTATCTATTGCTCCTGCATAAATATTTGCTCCTGAGCAAAGTCCCACAGCACCTGCAGAAAGCCTTTTCTAGGGTACAGGCCAGCAGATAAGGGTCAAAGCATGAAGCACCAGCAGGGAATGAGTTACATGTTTCCTTGGAAGGAGTGTGACCAGGATACACATGGTCACTTACACTACTGCTGCAAAACTACACTGACAACTTCCAAAGACTTCCAAATACATGCCAAGAGCATGTATTGGGTTGAGTACTTCTGAGCAACTGTAGTTCACTTTAAAGAGGGAAAGGGCAAAAGCAGAGAGCTGAAATTTGGACACTGATTTTAAGATAGTTCTTTGCTTTCAGAAGATGAAATAAGGAAAAAATAATCAGAAAGAGGTGACACATGATCTGTTTCAATTTATGGTTTGTCTTCTTTTTCTTTCACAAACCTCAGAATCTCCTTTCTTCCCCTTCTCTTTCTCTATTTCATTCTCTTTTCCATAACCCATCCCACTTATCCTTTCATCTCACATCCATTTATTGCTTTCCCTTCTTCTTGCCTTGCTTAAAAGTATTTGCAGCTGCTGAAATCAGTAAAAAGGAAGACTCACTTGAAATAAGAGAATCCCCATGAGCTAAAATACATGACAGATTGTGACATACCACCAGTAATCTATTTTACTCAAGACTGAAAAGATGATGACAGTAAATGTGCAAGTTTTCCAAAACTCAGTACAGTGTTATACAGCATAAGGATGTTTTAATTCTTCACAGAAGAAGCCAAACAGCTTAAACTGGTCTGCAAAGATTTAAAATCTGTAATTGAAACCAAACTGTCTTCTCCAATACAAAGTCTATTAACTAGCCCTGGTAGAAGGAGGATATCAAGTCCATCAAGGTGCAATAGGCAAGAAGACCAGAAAGCAGTGACAACAACATCACTTGATAAGATCACCTTTTGGTTTTTCATCTGTTGTTGACTACGCTAACGCACAGACTACAGCACACTGCAGCAGCATCTCTGTAGAGAGCAGCAGCAGAGCAGCTTGAGAGCCGCTGCTCAATGCCAAAAAAAAGTCTTCACTCAGGTCTCATCTTGTTTCACTGGGCAAAAAAGACATCCTCTGCACAGGCCCTTCAGCAACTGACATTCCAGGGCTCAAGGAAACACTTAGCAGCATATTTAAAAAGCAAGATTTCTCACACGTTATAATTACAGAATGGTCTCCAGGACCACACCTGAGCACAGGTCCTGCTACCGTCAGCAGGGGCTGTGTGTTTAGATTTGAGAGCATAATTTAGAGCAGATTAACTCACACATCCAAACCAAAACAGATAGATCAGATGGACAAGATTAGCTCTACCGATCTTCCTGCAGCTGGAATTACCAACCCAGGAGCCCTCTAATTTGCCAGAAGTTCATACTGTGGCTCCGCACTAATCCAGCTGATGCTGCAACTACATCCATCACGACTCTGTTCAAGAATTTCAGTTTATTCTGGGTTTAATGGCTATTTCCTCATATGGATGCAAATGTGCATTATATATGCCTCAGTAAAGTTTATTTTCTCTTTTAGAAAACAATAAACAAAACTTCTTACTAATAAGTTATTAAGAACTTAAATTATGTCTCAAGTTCATGAGCTGAAGTACAGTGAATTACTAGTACAGGATATTGCTTAATACAGAAAGACTGGAAATAAAACATGAATATTGGTATGTAAGGGCATTATGTCCAAAGAAGCTATAACCATTCTCAAGGACTGAAAAACTGTCTGTCTTTGTGACACTACAGAAATTACAACCTCAGCTGTTTCCAGCACAAATCTAAAACATAGCCCCATACTAGCTACTATGAAGAAAATTAACTATATCCCAGCATGCAACAAAGCCAACAAAGGGTTTAATTACAGATAGGCTGTTGCAAGGTTTCAACAATTTAAATCTGCTAAGGTGAAACAACTATTCTCTGTAAGGGAAAACAATTTCTTCTTAACCTGTTAAACTGGTAACACAGTAGGTAATTTGTTTGAAATATGGTTTTGCAAATGTATTTTCTTCCTTGCAAGATTTATCAATATGCTGCTAAAGATTTCCAATTTTTTTTCTTCCAGAATCCAACACCTACTCCAGCTCACAGCTTGAAATGGGAGTGCACTGAATGTTCTCTCTATACCTTTTCCAGCTGAAATACCTTCTATAGTCTAAAGCTACCAAGCAGGGATGTGGAGGAAGTCCATGTTTTCCAGTTCTTACTATTGCAAAGTGCAGCTGTGATGGACACACCGGTACATTAAAGCTGGAGAAAAACAGTTTACCCTGCCCGGGGCTTTCTCCACCTCACTCCTGGAGGTTGTTGACCTTACATTGCAAACAGCCAGATGACACACTCTGAATCACTGCAGTGAGGGTCACGGTGTCTGAAGGCAAACTGAAATGGCCAACGCACATTAAAATACTGTTTTCTAAACTGTAGCAGCTCAAGAGTTGCTTATGCTCCTGAGTTGTGCTTGTCCGTGGCAGGACAGACAGTGGTCACTCCTTACAGCTTTGGGCTGCCTGTTTTGTGAGTCACCCTCCTATCTGTGAGGGTGGCTGGTTTTGTCTTCCAAGATTAGCAGCTTTGATATTTAGCCCTGCTCCTTTCAGAACTGTGGGGAGACGGATACTCTTTTCTGGCCAGACCTTTTCACATGCTTTGAACTGTGCTCCAGGCAAAAGAGGTGTTATCAATCCTTGAGAGTCATCTATCCAATTCTATCCACCCACATTTTCTGAAACACTAAATATTCTCCACTTACCATTTGTGGATCTCAACCTGGTTTAGATCTAGTAAGAATTTTTAGTATATTTTGTGTGTTCTTGACTTGTGCCTTTGCCTGTTCTCTGAGGTTTGCCTTATTTTTTGCTGAGTGAATAACTGCAAGCAAAGTATGTGGACAATTTTTTTTTTCTATTAGCAATGTTCTGTCAGTGTCTTATGCTTTTTTACTGTGTACTCATTCCATAAATTAATTGTCTCTGCATATTTTCATACGCTGAGATTTTTACCTGTGCTTGGAGCACCTAGGACATATAAAAAAAATGAAAAAACTTTATTATAAAATTTACCATGTAATTTCATATTTGTTAAACAACAACAAAAAAGGACTGATATATTTGGCTCAGTCACATAAGCTTTGAAACTCACAGTGAAATGGTTGGTTTGAATGCCTGTATACGTGCATGGGCAAAATGGGAAAAGTATGTCAACCTAATTGCTGATACAGTACCTGATTTAGGTCTGTACTTAAACTCGTAATATTTGCTTAGAATTACATGTCTGCCACAAGGTCCACTGCTTAGGCTAGTAAATAACAGCCTCATCAGAAAGTTGTGTGCAGGGAGTGTTTTTTTCAGAGAAATGTTCAGGTTGATCCCATCCTTTCCATCTTCGGTCAGATTATTCTACTGATGCACCTAGGTCAGGATTGGGGTTTTTTCAGACAAGAAACATCTACAAGGTGTAGATCCTTCCCTTTTTACATACTGCCAGGCAGCCTGTTTTGCGCATAGCAATTACCTGAACTTTGCTTCTCTTGTGGTGACTGCAAATTTGGATTCCTGCTGTTCATCATAAAAATATTTTATATATACTGGCCATCTTTACAGGACAGCTTTATATTCATAGCATCTTCATGCATTCTTAATTATTATACCATGAATATATTTTATTGCCTCTTTTAACATCTCAAGCTTTTAGGATGACTTTTTTTTTCTGACTTTCTCTAGTTGCGTGTTTCTCTGTTTCATCAGATCTTAATTTCACCTATTCCCTTTGAGTTTTTTTCAGATTATCTGTATTGCTTATGCAATATTGATATTCCTTTTTCTATTTTTGCATTTCCTCTTTTCATATGCCGATCCATGATATATTCAATAATTCACAGTTTCTTACTAAAAAAAATCTTTTCATCCCTAATGCAAACACAAACACATGCCCAGCTGAGGGATGTGAGAGCTGTGTACATAAAGCTCTTGAAGGAGCTTCTTTTTGCTAACATTGCAGCTCTGTTTTCCCTTCACTGCCATGATCTCTCTTTCTGTTCATCTTTTTTAATGCAGCCTTTTTCTACTTTGGCAGTTTTCTCCTCTCAAACTATTTCTTGCAACTAACTGCTGAGGAATAGCCATCCCTGCAGCAAGACACAGTCCTCCATGGTCTCAAATTTCCTCAGCTACTAAAAAAAACGTAAAGCTCTCCTTTAATCGCAGTGCCCACAGAAGGGACACAAACCCAAATATCCCAACACACAGGCTGAGTGAGGTCTTTCCCTGAGGCTGCACAGGCGGAAGCAGGAAGGATCCAACCCTTGTCTCTCTAAAGACTGAAGGATAAACTCGCATGCAGTTGTTGGCATCATCAGGAGACTCTTCTCGCTGGCACTAGTGGAAATAATTGTAAAGCCCTGTCTTAGTGCGTGGGAGGCTGGAGGTAATTTTAGTGATAGTGAGAAGTGCCAGACTTATCAGACATGGAAGATGTTGCTCTAGATTTCACTTGTGTAGTGCTTTATGTCTGCTCTAACTCAGTGTAAAACAACATTGCTGGTTTGACTGGGGAGTTTTGATTTAATAATTGTTAGCACACTTGTTTTGCAGCACTAATGACTAGGTAAACATTTAACAGAACAGGAACTGTATAGGCAGAAGGATTAACAGCATCGTTTTGCTGGTGCCTGCCTATTCTGCTGTGGAGTCAGCACTTCCAGGTATGCAAAATTATTCAATGTATTTTTGGTACCACAACTAAGCAAATTAAAGTTTTCTTATACATCAAACCAAGGAAGCCATTAATTTGTTATTGGAGGGCACAAACTCAGCTCTGAACAGTCCTGTACTGGACTGTCTCAGACACAAATACACATTTTTTAGTATTTATAGACTCTCAAAATGCTTGGAGAAAAGTGCTTATTGCGTTGTCTTACTAATCAGAGAACTGAGAATTATTTGAAACGTAATTTATTTCTTGGATTGCTCCACAGTATTTTGATAATTGTAGTGAAATCCTAAAACTAATACATGAAATGCAGTGTATTTTTATATCACTGAACTTCGTGGACTTTATTGAAGGGCAGAAGAAGAATATATTGGTTCTTGCACTCTAGCTTCTACTGGTCAAACCACAACAGCCAGCCATTGGCTCTGTTTGGAACTGTCAGTAAAAGCTTTTCTGATGTGAAATATAAGACATATCAGAGCTACCAGTTTTCATCAGCCATGGCAGACTGTGTTGGCAGTCATTTTCAGTAAAGGTCTGCCCAAGACAAAGCCTTCAGTCCCACACCCTTGACTTTTAAGAGAGCTTGCACAGTAATACAACATTTCCAGCTGAGCTTTAGCATTTACAGTGAGGCGGAATGGATCCATCATGAGCCTGATTGCTTTCACACTGCAGGAAAATTTGGCTCACTGTCACCATGTCATGAGGCTCAGGCTCATATTCATATCTGAATATCTGCTCTAAGGATTACACTGCCTATCAAGGTGTAATTAACACATCCAGGCAGTCCTGCCCTGCCTGGGGATAGATGTTCCTCTGGACTCCAGAGCTTTGTTCCAGGAGCTGCCTAATTCCATCTATGCTTCCATCTTCCACTACTCCACTCAGCTGTCATTTTATAGAAGCATTTCACCTGTTGATGAAAGAGACCTGGTAAGGCACATCTGTCCTTGAGAAAATGCAGCAAAACCCCTCCCTGCCCCAAACCCCAATTTGTTATCTCAAGTATCTCCTTTTTCTCCTGCCATCCAGAGAACCACAGTGATCCCTGAGGCTGATAGGACCAGCTTTCTTCTTCCTCTTCACACTTGTCTCTCCGGTCAAAGTCTTCTGCCAAAAGCAACGTGGACACGGATTTTGGACTGTCTCCCCTACCTGCCTGCTCTCACCTCTCCCTAGCAGCGCAACAATTTCCCATCTGACCGTGTCAATATCTGTAATCAAGTGGGCTGAAGAAGAAGAGGAGCTGCCACTCCACTTTGTGACCCACAGCTTCCCAAAATAGGGACCTGTGTAGAAGGATTAGTTTCTTTATATTATTTTGCAATGCTGGATGTGTCTAGCAGAGGGATGGGAAGTCCATGAAACTGAGAGAGCAAGCAATAGAAGAATATAAAACTGTACAGCCCCAAGAAAAAGCCTCACAAATAGGCTTGAGTGAGCCTGAAACAGGATTTAGGTCTGAAAAACTGCTGTTACTTATGATCTACCTTATACTAGTGGAAAACAAGGCTTTGATTATAAATAAACAGGACTGTGCCACAGACACACCTGATTTCATCACCAGTTTCTCATCAGACTGTAAAATAACCCACAGCACTGAACTTGACTGTTCATGTCAACCAGAAGAGTCCAGCATGTTTAAAAGATAGATAACTGTGTAAATAGTAAAGATCCATAGCAGCTACCTGAATTCAGGCAGTTTTAGTAACTACTTCACTCAGCCTGGTTTTGGATCCAAGCAGATCTGGCAAAAGAGGAAAAAAAACCCTCAGCTCTGGAAGCCAGGGGCAAAGAAACAATGTGGGGAACGAAATGAAAGTTACCTTGCGAATGGCAAGTTTCAGCTTGCTTCTAACTGCAGTAATAAGAAAGTAAAGTGATTCACTGGCAAAGTTTTCAGCTTGAGGAGCTTGAAATAATACGACCGCCCACCACAACTGCTGCTTGCGAGAGAGCTCAGGGAGGGGGGGCAGGAGCAGCCTGAGAGTACCAGGGAGATACAAGAAAGGTGGAAATGGAAAGTTCATTTTCAGCAAAGTAGAGATAAATATTAGCCTACTGGGGAGGAGGGCATAGAGGTAGTAGCAATAGCATTGCAGTCTCGTAAAAATAAAATTGAGTAACAATGGTTTGCTCTGTGAAAGAAAAGCTGTTCTGCTCTTTCACGTAGGTTGGGAAACGGATGTTCATGTGTGCCACGTAGCACTGCTCCTTGGGGTAACTGCCCGGTCGTGGTATAAAGTCTTCATTTTGTGAACTGTTGAGGGAAGGTGTATTTTAGAGGTGGCTAAGAAGGCTGAAGTGACCTGCCTGTGGCAGGCCTGTCACAGAGTGAAAAAGAAATCGAAACAAAACCAATATTGATTTTTGGACTGAGAGTGGTTAATATTTATCTAGATGATCAGACTGAAGCTTATAAAAAGTTGGCCAATCATAGCAAGATTTTCCAACAGACCTGTTAGCATTTTTCAAGTACAGACATGTTGACACAACTTAAAAGAAAACTACAGAATTGTGGGTCTCATTATTGTCACTTACATAAAACCTCCAAGACAATTAATTATGTATTTTTACTTTGGCAAATTGTATTCAATAGGCAATAAATTTTCTTTTCTCAACCTATATTTAGGGGGGCACACTAAACTTTTTTTTATTATTCTTTCCAAATCACTTGTCACCAAAATTGTACTTTGTCCCCAGGCATTTTCCTCATTTCTTTCTATTCTGTAATTCAATGACCACAAAATTACACAAGCTTAACTACAGAAAGATTAATTTTGTGTTGTAACTGTTTCATCTTGCTTGGGCGTTTCTCTTTGTAGACCATCTGCACTCGATAGCTTGATACTCACAGTTCGTTTACCTTTTTTAAGGGTAACTTACGTTTAGTGGCTTCAATCCTTTTCGGTGAATAGACCCTAAACAACTATCAATGGGTCTTTTGTGCTTCCATAAAAATTTGAAGCCTATTGACAGTAAGCGTGGGGTTTTTTTACGTGCTACTTCTTAGTGGTAGCACCTCAGAGGTCCACGGACCACAAACCTAAAGCTGCTGAAAGCCTCTCTAACTTGCACAGACTTACTCCACCTGTTCTGCAAAGGAACCTGACTTAAACCTCATTACTAATGAACAACACTAAAGTTGTGGGCAATGTATGAACTGCAGATACACACTGCATGGGACACATGAAATGTATCATCTGTGTGAAATATGAGCTTAAAAATGGTATATAGGCTCTTGTACAACAGAGGTGTGAAGAAATGCCAAGGTCTGTGCTGTATCCAAAACTCATATTTCTAGTTCCTTCCTTCCTGTACATCTTTAGGAACACCTGCCCATATTTGGGCCTGGGAGTTCATTGAGAACTATTTCACAGCCTGGGTGTATGAAATTTCCCTGCAGCACGGTAGGACAAGCTCATGGATCAGAAGGAGCTGAACCCATAGAAAACTGAGAGAGCAGCCTCATTAAAAAAAAAAAAAAAAATTGAAAAATTCATACTTTGAAAGATCCTAGTGACTGGCATGGAAGTCTTTCTCCTCTGATGCTGTTCCTCTCTGATTTGTTTTTATAAGTTTAGGCAGCTCTGCTGGTACAGCTGCTGCCGGAGTCCTGCCAGAGGAGCCATAATTTCTTAATAGCCTCTACCAGTGAGCTGTCGTGTTAACAAAACAGAAGATGAGAAAATGTAGTTGTAGAGCAGGCAGATGTAACCTGAGGCTAAGGAGGCAGCCGCTCGTAGCAACTTCTCTAACGTGACCCCAGAGGAAACCTGGAACCAGTGTACCCAGGAGCAGGTGGGATGTGACCCTCCCTTCTAAAACCACCAAGTTTCTGTCCACCTACTTAGACTTGTAAAGCCTCGATCAAGCTTCAGCTGTGCACTGCCAAGTGCACAGCCAAGGCAGGCAAACAAACCCAGGAGTTTTCGTGTCCCATTCACTTCTTAAGAGGGGCCCCAGCAGTAATGCATTGACAAACCAAGCCATCAGCTATTCAAGATGATCAAGAGCAGTGACATTTCCACATTTTCAGACTCTCAACAAACATAGCTAATTAAGTCTTGCATCATCTTTGCAGTTAAACACAAGTGAGTATTCATCTCCCCTTTTGACAGAGGAGGAAGCTGAAGTCTGTGGGGTATTTAGGGCCACGGAGTGAGTCACTGGCAGAGCCAGAGATATATTTTAAGACCTCTAAGCTCCAAGACCACTGACTTTTCGTTTAAGTTAAAAGATTGGAAAATGCCTCATTTTCTGTGTGAATTAAAGGGAAGATAGAGAATATTCTTCCATTATCAATAAGAACTGGATGACGTCTTCCTCAATGCGTCACCAAACATCAAAACATTCTGACCAATTTTTAGTACACAGATTATTTCTCAATTGGACAGATTATTTAGGTGGGAAAAATGAAAAGAGATGATAGGAAGGCCCTGGGTCTCCTAGGCATGGCTGGCACACAAAACAAAGAAGGTTCTTAATGTGCCCTGCTTTTCTCCCAGCCCTTACCTCGGCTGCCTTCTGCCATGCAGACATTAGTGCCTAGGACTCAAGATGAGCAGCTGCACTGGGTGCCTTTCAAAGTCTATAGAAACAGCCCATAAGTGTTACAAGAAGACACAACAGGTGGATGAAAGAGAGAACCCTAGAAGTAAGTTATCAGAGAAATCAGCCTCTCTCAGGCCTGTTTTTAAACTTTAAAGAAAACCCCAAACTCATTTCCAAACACAATACGGACACACAATTTCATTCAAATTTACTAAATGTATGTCATAATTAGGATTCAAAATAATCTAATGTACATATAATTATCCACGGACAAAGAAGTAGGTGTGTGCATGGGCGTCTGAAGGCAATGACTTCTTAAAGCAAGTGTTGCCTAAACTAACCTGCCTGGACTTGTAATAACGCTTTTTCCAAAGCAGAACAGTGGGCCAGTTTGCTGGGTGTAGCACAACTGGAGAGTGCAAGTCAGGGATTGGAAAGGTGACATGAGGATCACTTTTCTATCACTCTGATCTTGAGGTTATTTTTTGAATCTCCTTTGCCATTTGCCTCTGGAAATGTCTCACAGTGCTATAAACCCAAAAGGTGCTCAGGAGCACCATTCCTGGAGGGCATCTCCCTGAGCAGTTCCAAGTATCTCTGCTCCATCTCCCTCACTTGGCCAGGAGCAGCAGGTGAACAAAGGATCAACAGTACCCAAGACCCAAATTCCTACAGGATGTCCTTCCCAGGGAAGAGACTTTACCAGAGCAAATAAATCAACTTTGTGGAGAAACAAAACAGCTATGTTGTATGAGATGAGATGATTTAATATAGGCTGAGTGATATAGCTACAGATGAATTCTGCCCTCATTATCTTTTTTTTCCCAGGGAAATAAAAAGTCCAGAGGAAATTCTGAAAAAATGGTCAGCACACTTACTACCAAGCCATAAGTTCACATTTTATAGTTTTAAAAAGTTATATAAATTTATAGAACTACTAAATACTATAGACAAATACACATGCTGACAGTTACTCATGTTTCCATATTTAGAACACATATCTAAACTGAGCATCTTTCTTATCAGCAGAATTTTATCAATGGCTGTGATCTCATATGTTTTATTCAGCAAAAACCTCAAGATGTTATTAGTTCTCAGTGGGCCAATTCAAAAGTAACTCTGGGTGCAATTCTGTTCCTAGCAGCACCATCTCAAAATCAGTATTGCAATCAGAATACTTGTTTACCAGGTTAATACCAGGAACCTGCAAGCAGAGTGTGGCCCAGGCTACAAGAGCACAGAATACAAACCATTCTATGATTCCATGAATACCAACTAGATTCAAGTGCAATAAACAACAAAATAATATTTCATCAAAATGCACCTTTGACTACCCAGTTTTATTCATTATTGTGTTGCACACATTCTTTCTGTTAACATCTAAGCAGCAACTTTATGCTGGATCCTCATCCTCCAATCCACATGTTTTGCTCATTCCTCTTTTTTTTTTTTTAAACTCATAAGCACTTGGAAATATACAGCTGCAATAAGCCAGACTAAGCCAATGCATATGTATAAGAACATAAAACCAGCCATACTCTGTCAAGAACCAACATCCATCTAGCTCACAATTGTAGTTCTACAACTAGTAGCAGATGTTTTGGGGAAGACTACAGAAAAGAGTATTTTTAGTGTGAATCTCCACATGGCATTTCTTCCCAGCTTCCAGCACCACATTAATTATTTATCTGACTGATGTGATATTACATATTTCCATGTTTCCAGATCCCCCAGTGCTAGAGGATAAAAAGAACCTTCTAGTGCAAACCAAAACCTTCAGGCAGTTCAGAATTAGCCCATCTATTGTCATTCTCATCACAAAACTCTGCATTGTTATACTCATTTTCTTTAGTCCATCAAAGCAATTTGATTATGGATTTATGTTCATAAAACACTGGGAAAAAACATAAAAAATAGATCCTCAGGGCATCATCACAGTTACTGTATTATTTATACATGCAAACCTCATAGCACATAGACATCTTTTACCAAGTATCAGCCCAATGTCCTTCTGCTCCAGGGCCTAGGAGGTGAAATTCTTGGCAGGGTTTTTATTCAGCCCTTTGACAAAGTTTGTGTTTACGTCTCAGAGCACTGAAGTTTTGCCTGTGGACATAAGGCTCTCTTGCATTCAAGAAACACTGTCAATCTCATGGAGGAAAACAAAGGAATTGGGCCAGTGTATAACCATGTATTTGTTTGCGATGGCACATTTCTAGGAATGTGCTGGCTTACTGCAGATCCCAGTAATTAAAAAAGTCACAGTGAAGTGGGATTGCAAATCACATTTTCCAAGCCCCTTGGTGTTCTTCGTGGGAGCAATGCTGCCAGATCCACCCAGCAGCAGAGCACAAGCATGTGACGCTGTGACGACCTCGCTGCCGCCAGATGCTGGGACAAGAGCTGGGTGTTGCCAGAATGGCTCAGCTCCCAGGGAGAGGGGGACACCCCACACCCCACCATCACCCCCGCAGCTCCAGCTGACACCCAGCTGCTCAACTCCTCTTACTCCCCTCAGCTGCAAGCTCCTGGTGAAGCCCGAGCCTCTCTGGCTCTCCCTGCTGCCACTGCCTACCCTGGTTTCATCCAAAAGCCTTTGTGGCAAGTAATGCCACCTTGTGCTGTTGCCTGCCCACCCAGAACTGCTC
This sequence comes from Pachyramphus minor, assembly GCA_013397135.1. NCBI lineage: Eukaryota > Metazoa > Chordata > Aves > Passeriformes > Tyrannidae > Pachyramphus > Pachyramphus minor. The sequence goes on along the minus strand of VYXB01004472.1, from coordinate 493,833 downwards.
GTACCCATCCTGTCACCACTCCTGAAGAGGTTTCTCCCGGGACCAAACGACATTCCTGCTGCGCCCTCTCCACAGGGTGGGGTTAAGGGACATCTCTGGCCCCTCTGCAGGGCTGAGGAAGCCCAGAGATAATCCTGGGGCCAGAGCCTTGCTGGAGATGATCCTGCCCTCTGCCCATCTGCTTTCCCTTTCAGAGGAGGATAACTCTAGAAAGAAGCAGATGAGCTTAAAATCTAGTGAACCTAACATACATGTATGTATATGTATCAACAACAACAACATCATAGGTATATGTATCAACAATTGTATCTTTTGCTAAGTCTCCTTATAAAATTAATTTTTCTTGTAACAGTTTTGTTTGCATTTTTATCATGTTATTCCTTCCTATTATGCTGTGGAAAAAAAGTCTGATATCAATGAGCTCTTTAAACTTTGGAGATTTACTAAAAGCTTTTTTGGAACATAAAATCTGAATTTGCTGCAATTGGATATGATTGTGAGGAACTGCCTTCTTATTCCATAAAAACAGTTACCAAAATTATCTCCTAACTAGAGAAATGAAAGCATGGAATGAAGCAGCTCCTGTCTCCTGAGCTGACTGTCTAAACTTTTCTAACTTTGCCCACACGTTATAAAACCTCTGACGGACCCTTGTTGAATGCCAATGATTTGCTGTATATGGAAGTTTTAAAATCAGACTGAAACAAAACCTCTTCTGAAACTAATGGCAAGTTCTACCTGTCTGTGGGGATTTGTTTCTAAAGGAGGATTCCATGTGCACAGTTTCCTTGGCACAGATAGTCAGGTGGTTTCTTGAGCCAGCTGGGTTTTCTTTCTTGCACACCCCACAGTATCACCAGCCTCTCTACTGCCTGTCTACCATTTCAGTAAATGGGCTTTCTTAAAAAGGTTTTCTCCTTTGCAGGTTTTAATACCAGGAAAAGATTTCCGTCATATTTTTAATATCCCGTCTTACCTTAAGTTCTTCTGAAAGATATTTTTTCCCTCTGCCTTATACAGTAAGATCCAATATCTCTATCACTATTACTTGTCACCTTACTGCACACTGTTCACTGCAAATCACTCTCTGATGAATTTAAATAAACACAAAAATATTCTTTCATGTCTAAATGTTCTGTGCTCCTCCTTTCTACCACTAGTTTCCTTATTTTTCCTGTAAAGTTGCATGTTTTGCCTCTTGTTTTGCTATGCAGCCCTGCACTTCCAAAGCAGACTAAGACACCACACATCCATTTCACAGCCACACAGCAGAAAGCTTCTGCTGGCACATGATCAAATGCACAGCAAGGGCCACAGGGGTGACACCTTTCGGCGTTTCTCCACTGAAAAGTCCTTAGAATTGGACAGGATTGTGTCTTGATGATATTCCCATGTACTCAGGACCAGTAGCAACAGTGGATGCTGGGAGGAATCTGGAGAGAACCAACAAGCCCCAGCAGTACTTGTTTAAAAGCAACAAAAACATCTTGGGTGGATGCTGTGTCAGCCCAAGGCCAGGACCGAGTGCCCAGGAGCTGCCAAAGCTGCTCCCCAGCTCCTCTCTGCCCAAGGCCAACTTCCAACACTGCAGGCAGAGGAGACTGACTCGTCATGGGAAGGTTGAGAACACATGGGTTTCATGAATTCTCAGCTGCATCTGTCGTGCCAAGCACAGAGTATCTGATGATCACTGACCAAAAAATTTCTCAGGCACTTCTTTAAAAAAACCCCATCTTTTTGTTGATACTGTGAAGGCTTAAATAAACCTGATGGAAGCCAAGCATGGACATTATAGCAGTCTTCATTCAGGATAAAAATTAGAAGTTGCTACGTTCTTCTTAGGAACAAACTAGCTAAAATGAGAAAAACTGCTAGATCAGGCAGGTGTTGCATAGAATGGAAATTTAAAAATATAGGTGGTGGAGGAAGCTGTAGCAGGGAGATGAGGGCTATGGCCTTGTGGAAATGTTCTGGGAAAAGAAAAAAGGTAGTAGAAAAGCCAAAATGAAACAAGACCAATGCTCTTTACTTAAAACATAAAGAGGGCAACAAAAGTCCATATTGACCAGAGGACTGGGAGGAGGAGTACTGAGGCTCTGAAAAGGAACTGCCTCCTTTTGTTTAATTCCTAACGTCTTCCAGATACTGAAATAATTTTAAATATTATTTCCATAAACACAAAATAGTATCTCAAATTTATGTAGCTGGTATTACTTTCCAATGAAAAGAAAAACTAAGGACATGGATATTGATTATGCACTGCATGGGCTGCTAAATAAACTAGGTAGATCTCCCCATCCTCCACTAGGAAATAAACCCCAAATTCCACATAGCAGTAAAAGCATCATCAATCAGTACAATCCAAAACAAAATTCTTGGTAAGTTCATGTAAGTTGAGGGAGGGTCTGAGCCAGACTGCAAGCACTGCAACACTAATGTAAATCTGGAGAACTCCACTGGAGCTGACAGATTTCTCAGTTTCACATCTATAACAACTTGGTGGTTGATGATTGTTGGGCTTGGGTTTTTTTCCTCTCATAAAGCTGCAGCACAGAGAAATTAGTCCCTTAAGCCCTTACCCTTCAAAAAACTTGCATTATTCTCAGTGTGCTGCACTATTTTTCTCCCATGCCCAGCTCTTGCAGTTGCCTGAACCTTCCTTCTGTCCATCCTTGGTTGCTGGTGAAATCCCCTCCCCATCCACCCTCCCTACACATCCCCACCAGATGACATATTTACATGTATCATGTAAAAAAACCCAAACAAGACACAGACAAACATTTCCACATCTAAGATTTGATGCTTTTACTTAGTTTAATTGAGCAATAATTTGTAATTTATGGTTTAAGCTTTTGTTTCCATTACCTTGAACTCATTTCAACTCCAAACCAAAGTGTCTATATTTCCTTCTCTAATATCTCTTTGTTAATGAAGAATCATTAAGTCATTTCTACAGTGTCTTGGGACAGCCCATTGAGTGAATATACTACATTAGGTATAATTGGTAGCTATATAGTGATAAATTTTTAAACAGCAGGTCCAATAACTTCACAAGTAGGATATTTATTTTGTCTTTCCCAATTAATGAATCTGCTCGAAAATCCCCCCAATACACCAAAATATATAATTAGAAATTATATGATTTATGTGCACTGCTTGAGGTTTTTTTCTCCTCAAAGTTACTTAATACTTGTAGATTAGGATGGAAGCACTGAACTGAGGCAGAATGCATTATCCACCAGTAAGGATCACCAGAGTCTACTCTCAGGGCAATCTCTTGTGATTTCATACTGGAATCAAATCAATCACAGATACATAAGCATAAATATTGTTTCTTCATTTTGGGGTTTGGGGGGTTTTTTGCACATCTGTGTAACCTCACAGTTTTGCACTGAGCTGCCCAGCTCGTGGGAGACCTTTGCTCTGAAAAACTTCCTCTGAAGGACAGGCCTTCAAATGTGGTTGGTAGCTTAACACGGTTTACAAAAAACCCTGCATAGATTTTTAAAAATAAAATAATTAAATGGCAAGTAATTACTGTGCTGCATAATCACTCGCATGCTTTGCCCTCACTGCAAGGAACTCATGCTTTCCTATCAAGATACCCCTCTTGTTATAAAACAGGTTCAGTGAGACCAGCTCCAGGTGACCCCAGCATGCACCAAGCATCTCTGGCAGGTCCTACCCCAAGACAGATATCTCACCATGAAGACACACCTCTGAAAAACACAGCTGAAGGGAGGGCAGAGGTAGCTCTGGTGCTGCTGCTAAGCCAGCTCCATGTCACCATTGCATGCCAGGGCACTTAGTACTGATGCACACATATCTCAGTGCAATTCTTTTTATTAATCCCAGAGAAAAATGCACCATTTGGTTAAAACAAACATGCAAAACCTACAGCAATTGGACATTAAGACAATTTTCTATGAGTGTGGGTGGATACAAATATTTTCCTCAATATGTCTTCCTAAAGGAAGTGGCACAGACACCTATGAACTCTATGAAACAAAACTCCTGCATGAAACTTGCTTTTCACTGCTACTCCCCTGCCAATAAATTTTACAGGGACTTTACAGGGACTTCAGCAAGCACCAGCTGTTCCTTTCAACCATGTTACAAATATACTCTCCAGTGGCGAATAAGCACCATCGTCATCTTGCATTCCAGGAGCAGACACTGTGGAACGACCCTGGTGAACACCCCAACAGCAGGAAAACTGCCTGCAAGGCCTCACCAGCCTGAGCTTGGCTGCTGCCTGCTGCTTTGACAAGCCAGCTGCTGCTTAGAGAGACCTCCCTCAGAGTTTAAAAATACAACAAAGAAATTCTAAATACCCATGTAGATCTAGGTGAGATGCTAAAGTAAACTGCTGATTAAGTTTGTTACATGATACTTATGTCTTGACTAGATAAGAGTCGTTCTGGTTTGCCATTAAAATAAGAAAAGTAGACATTGATCTGTCAAAAGAGCTTTCCTGCCTCTAGGATTGTGATCCCAGCAGCTGTGTCCAAGAAACCTGTTGGAGCAAGGACAGTTACACCACCTGTCCATGAGAGACAGGTGCTGCTGCTGCCTCCTCCGGGCTCCTCGGTCTCTGCTCTGTGGCTCCAGCCACCATTTAACAGTGAATTCAGCATAAACACAGACAGGTGAAGTGGAGCGTGATGGGTCACTGAGATGGATAAGCAGATCAATTATGTAGTGATTCTGTCCTGGAAGACTTCACTCAGCCTTAAAATACCACTTTGCATTGGCAGGAAGTCCACTTCAATCTCTGTAAGATTTGACTTGCTGAGCACTACGTGTCCATATCTTTATTAACCAACAACTCAAAAGAAAATATCAATAAGGCGGCACAATATGAAAGTACTAACTTTAAATGTGTATACTATTATATACAAAAAAGGGGCACTGCTCCAAATACTAGACAACTACTGCAAAACTTAATCCATATGTGCTCATATTAATGAGACTATTAACCATAATTTTTATTAAAGCTAACATCTTGTTACTATGGCACTGAAAGACTTTTAATCTTCAGATACTTATAGTATGTGTCTAAACTCTTTAGGGTTTGCATTTTATTTTACTTAGCAATTAAAACTGATTCCCTTTTCAGTTTGGTTCACTCCAATAAAGCCAGTTTCACTGTCTGACTTCAGAAGCAGAAACAGCAGTAGATGCAAGATGCAAGTTTAAACTTATAAATATTTTTGCTAAAGCTTCAAAATAAAATGTCAAGGAAACATTCTTACTGTGCAGTCAGTGAAATTCATGCCCAATATAAATATATCAGCATTATTAGCAAAATAAATGGAAGGAAATTAGACTGTCAATGCAAACTTGCAGAAGCAAACCAGGAAAACAGCATCACACACAACAACACATTATCAGCCTTTCTCTCTCTCTAAGATAATTAATTATCTCATATGTTATGTCATAGATGATATTCCTTCCTTCTAACTTGCTGTTTTCTGGAAGTTGAAAACTGGAGAGTGTCATTGCTACTTTTGCTACATGCTTTAAGGAGGCATAAGGATTTAATCTAGTAGGCTAGTTTGCTTTAATATGTTTTTCATAACAACACATATTCTTTCTGCTCTACAGTGCTCTAACCACTTGCTTGAACTGCTAGGGCTTTCTTTTGTGCCGTAAGACATACTTTTACTAGCAATATATATCCTGTATTAATACATTCTACTTAACAAAATTTAAAAGCTGCTTTGAAAGCATACACATGCCACATGTAATACAGTGACCTTCTGTGCACTATGATTATTATTTCAAATTGTTTCTCTTTGTCCTGGTCTTGCTCAGGTTGAGGTGAGGGGGTCCTGCCCTGTGGAAGGGATCCTTGTCCTAGAGCATTCCCAGCACAGAGATGCAGCCACATGGGACAAGGACAGGCAGCCAGCACTGGGCTGTAATTTTTACTGGAGTTCTTCATGCAGACAGGGTAAGATCTCTGTAAATAAGCGCTGAGAGACAGCATTTTAGGGAAAAAAAAAATTGTCTCCATAAAAGTAAGAAAACCATGAAGGCAGAAAATTTTGTGGACAGGTTGAGAGCTGGGGATGACAAAGCTCAAGGGGTGATAAGGAGGAATTAGGCAGAGCTCCCACCATTAGGCACAATGGCTTAAAATCACTATAAGAACTTTCCTTTCTGCAGTGAACAAAGTTTTTTGCTTCTAATCCTTCAGGCTCCCAGTCAGATGTGGTGACAGCTGCTCATGCTATGATGCAGGGTCAAAAGAATTTTAAATATGACTTTTTTTAAACTCTGAAAAAAGCCTCCACTCTTGAAGGAGCTTTCCTTTCTTGACACCTAAAACGGTTGGTTGCTGCACAGTTTGCACAGCTGTGAAGGTCTCGATTTGAGACATGTTTTAGGCAGCTACTCACTGCAAGTGGGTAGGAATAGAGGAAGCAATGAATTTCGAAGAAAACAAACGACAATAAACTTCAGCTTCTACTTCTAATGTATTATTACACCAGTACTTGAGCTTAAATATCAATGGATAGGCATAAATGCTATCTTCATGTCAGAGAATGAGAAATGTGAGAAATAATTAGGCTCATTCTCTAGCAAACATCACATACAATAAGAAAACTCCCATTAACAAGACACTTCTGTTTGTCACATGCTGCCTCAAACTGGCAGCTGCATGGAGAAGAAATACAGCCTATTAAGGAAGAAAGACATCCTTGACAAATCTTTCTCCAGAATCCAATCTCAGAACTTTCAAGCAAACACTCAGTCTTTCAGACCTTAAAAAAAAAAAAAAAGGCAGCAGTACTGAATATAACCAGATCTTGCCAGAATCAGAAATGTAAAATCTATCAGCCTGTCCCCAGAAGGTCTACAAGAAATGTTCTTAATGCCTCAGCCATCAAAGTTTACATCCAGTATGTGATGTACATTCTGCAGCGTGGCAGAGGTCCTCAGAGAGTGTATGTGGGTAAAACCTGTCAACCTCTTTGTACTAGAATGAACTCACAAGAATTATAAATAAAAAAGCAGTTAACATTTACCATTGCAAATCAATAATTTCCTCTCGCACCTCTGTCTCAACTCTGAAGGGAGACTTACAAAATATTTAGGTTTAAATATTATTATTACTATTATTATACAATTTAGTATTAAATAGTACAGAATAAAAAGAGACATTGAGTTTATGCTCATTACAATTCCCTCAGCATCTCATCTCCTGCTGCCTTGTTCCTGTTCTGCAAATGGTTTTTCTTTGTTTCAATCTGTCAACTCTCCTACAACTGAAACTGTCTGGTAGCATCATTTCTCCCACAAGTGGCCTAATTCATTAACATAATTACAGATTACTTCTTCTTTTGCTTGGCTACTTCAAAATGACTTGCAGAACTTCACTTGTTTCACAGTATAGTCCCATCCTGAAGGAACAGGCAACACAGGGATGGGGTGAGGAATGACTAGCTCTGGAAGAGTGAAACACTCCTAGTTCTGTTTTAATGCTGGGACAGATATATCAGCAGCCTGGGAATAATGGTTTCCAGTGCTATCTGCATCAGACTTGCTGAAATGCATGCACACTGGGAAGTTTGACCATGTCTTATATCAATTAACCTAGTCACACATATTGTCTGCCTTTACAGTCCTTCCTTCTTTTCCAAGCCTGACTATCAGAGCTACAATACAAGCAGTACAAAATAAGTGAGAAACTGAACTACATTGCACAGACACCAGAAAATAAATAGTGGGCTCCATCAGTGGGGTGTTAAGGAGAAGGAAACAGAAACCTCCAGCTGAGCAGCTGCCTGCTGACACTCTACTCCTACCTTGCTCAGGAAAAGAAGCTGATGGATATTCCCAAATATTTGACCACACACACACTCAGTTTCCTAGTGAAAGTCACACAAAAGACCCCAGCTGCTTGATAGCATGGGCTATAGTACACCGGGATATACAAAAGATAGCAATGAAACTTAGCCAACTTCTTGAGATGACCCAGTCCCTTCTCAGAAGCACTGGTAGCCTCAAAGATGAGCATAATGAATAGAACATCCATACTTGAACTTCTGCCCTTATTTCTGCTGCTGTGCCACGTCATAAAGGCCAGATCAACTATGAATTTATCTAAATGCTGCTCATTTTTTCCTCTATACCTGTACAGCTCCTTTTTGAACTTTTTGGGATCATATTAAGTTTCCTGACAACCACCTATGCTTTCATCTGTGAGACACACTGAAAAAACATATTTTATATAACAAGCAATGGAAAAAGGTATCATATAGGGGTTTCTTTGACCACCACCACATCTTTTGAAATAAGAAAAAGACACTCTCCAGAGCACTGCCGGCAAAGTCCATGTCATGAGTAGGGTGACAGCTGGAATTCCTGTGCCAGTTCTATTTTGAAAAAGTGTTCAACGTGAACGCCTCTGCTGCTGCCAGCACAGGCTGCTGCGTTCTATGTTAGGCACCAAAACCCAAGAAAATGCAAAATAATTTTTCAGAAAAGCTGAACTTCAAAAAAAAATTTCCTTTTGATGATTTTGCTTTCAAGCAACGAAGACAGATGTTATTTTATTCAACTTCCCTCACTTACATTTGTTGTTATGAAACATTTCTGTTTGCATATGATCATGACAGTCGAGTCCCTACTGTGTAATGGTCCCAACAACTACACATGACACACAGTCCCTGTTGCACAAAATTGGCTCTTTGAGATAAAAGAGATTTAAGGAGAGCGACTGAGTATTTAAACCAAATAAGCATTACTCTCCTTACCCATAGAAACCATAAATAGTAGCTTCTTTCATTTGTCCTACATTATTGTCATTCATTGTTTTCATACAAAGATGCGTATTTTGGGGAGAGGGTTTTCATCTTGCTGATGAACTGGGGGAGGGATCTTTGCAGACAGAGGTAAATATGAAACAACATGTGTGTACATATATGTGTGTACATATATACCTATATGTGTGTACATATATACATGTACACACATCTCTGTATCTGAATTAAAAAAAAGGCAAGTGGGTGGAAAATAAAAGTATCATTGGTAAAATGAAGGTTAGGACAGAAGAAGGTAACAGAGAGGAGCAGAACTCTGAAGGGCATCGAAAATAAAGATGAGAAGCTTAAAATTTGCCTGCTGAAATAGGAGAGAAGCATCAGGAAGGAACGTGCCCAAAGTGACAGGCAGGGAGACAAGCTTAGAAACTTCACACCATGAGGACTATGCAAGGGCTCCATTAAATCAATAGAGGTTGAAGGTAAAGTTCAACAGCAGACTTCTGGCTGAGCTCATAATCCTCAATGCTGAAAAGATTCATCCAGTTTCAGCATTCTTACTCCTCGCTGCTGCCTCTTGCTTTGCAGCAGCTCTTGTTGGACCCCAAGGTCAAAATATTCAACTCACTAAAAAGGCAGAAAACTAATTCAGCAACAAACAGCGGTGAGCTTTCTGTCAGACTGAAGCCAGGGTCTGGCAGCTGGCAGAATAGGTCAAGGGAGGGGAAGGAATCAGGGTGGGAACAGGCAGGAGAAAAAAACTTTCCCATTTTGGTGCTGAAGAGATGTAAGACTGGCTTGGCAGTCAGACATAACTCCATCCTGAGAGAAGGAAGAAATTTAAGACAAGATTACAGAATTTAAGACAAGATGTTTAGATAAAGATTTTGATAATTTGGACACAAAGAAAAGGAGGAAACTTGTAAATATCCACCAAATTAATTAATACATGATTGGTGTATACCTTCAAGAGAGACACAAAGCAAAGATCACACCTAATTTTTAGATTTCTGTAACAAAGCTGACAGCAGAGATGCCAACAGCAGCAGCTCAGTTTTGACTCTCAAATTTCATAATCATAGTAAGAGATCAAGAAAAGAAGCCAGAGGGAGAACTTGGGGTAACTGATAAGAAGATGATTAGTGAAAGTCATGATTAACATAGGGAAAAGACGGATGATCATGAGGCAGTCAGGAATTGGTCATTCTGACTGCTTTTAGGTTGCCTGTCACTTCAGTATCTCAGTTGGAAATCTGAAAACTGGGTCATAAAACCACAATGGACAAGATTCCTACAATATGTCCATGGGTTGCAGCATAAACACTGATTTGGGAGGTTTTTAAAAATATGAAACTTGTAAGGTATTCTTATAATTGTAGGTAACCTGGAGCAAAGGAGGTGTGCACCTGGGTATTCGTTTACTACGCATTCTGAAGTGTGAATGAGCACACCAGTGTATCCATGTATATGAAAAATCATTGACTATTTTGCAGCTGATCAAGCAGAGCAGGCTGTGATGAACCCAAAGCCCATAAACCAGCCTCAGCCTGCAACATCACCTTGCTGGCATTTTGTCTGTTGGTGCCACGTAGCACCAATTGTGCAGCACTGGGTGGCCCTCAGGTTTAAACAGAAGCCACCAGCTACCAATGCAAGCTTCAAGCTGCCAACTGTCCCCTACAGCACTCCAGGTTCCAAAAACGAGGTTCCCTCAAGCTATACCCCCCACACAGCAACTGTTAGACCACAGATCTCAGTTACCCATTTACAGCAGTGTGGCAGACTTGGAAAAAATTAAAGTCTAAAGACAGAGTGACACAAGTTATGTGAAAATAAATTATCTTGCTGACAACTGTGCTTACCTTCAAACTAATCACAAGCCTTTAAATTTGAATATTTTGAATAATTCTTTGCAGGGTATCAAGATCATCAGATCAGCTGAATGGCAGCTTCAGGGTCTCTGCTGAGGAATTCCCAATTATCTCATGGAGCATGACTGCAGGGGGAGTGGGTGAATAGCATCATCCTCTGCTTTCCATTTGTATTTGATATAAGATCTTTTTATGACTTCTGAGACTTCACAGTGATGTACAAGCAGAATGACACCAGTAGAGAATTCAAATACTAAATATTTTTGAGTAATCACTGAACCTGCACTGCCTAACTGCAGACAAGTTTTATGGTTTGTTTGTTTGTCTGACTATATCAAAAAGGTCTGACCTCCCACAGGAGGGTTGCCCCTACTACACCTTATCTGCTCAAAGTTTTTCTTGTTTGTTTACTGTAGTGTTTTCAGGCGTTGTTTTTGTGTTCCCTTGTTTTTTAAACAAGAGAACTTCACAGTTTGCCTTTGAAGGCAGTTCACTTTCCTTTGCACAAAGTCGAACAACATCCATCACCTTTCTCAAAGAATGAAGTATCAGATTCTGCTCATCAGAGTTGACTCTGAAGGGTCAGTCCCAGATGCTGCCCGGTGCCAAACTTGTGTTGGTGAGGAGTGTGAGCTTCATGAGTCAGTGAGCAGGATGCACTTCAGATAGAAACACACTTGACTGCAAGATATGGACTAGGAAAGCCTGACATCCCTTCATCAGATTGCATCACTTCACTCTAGAGAAATACCCAATATCTCAGTGATAATCCTAATGAGATTTTAGGGGCTTGCTTAAGCAGGTTTGTGAGGTTCTTTAGAAATGTCCAGCTCTTTTTTTTTTTTTTTTTTTTAATTATTTGGACTGCGTGTGATCCTCAGCTGTGGCCTGTGCAGCAAAACAAGAAAATAAGGCAAAAAGTAGCGGGCAGGTGGTGAGGAGGAATTAAAGCAATGGTTCAGTGGACCGAGCAATCTCATTTCTTGGACATAAATACCTTTGTGTTATGTCAACTTGTCCAATATAATTGTATGAAAAATACCAAAGTCTATGTTTTTTTAAGAGCTCTGCAGCAAACAGGCAAGTCTCACAGGTGACTGATCGAGGCATCTGTTAAATCTCTGCATGCTGAGTCCATTCTCCTCTGAGCCTCACAGTGGGACAAAGCATATGAAGTCGGGTCTATGATATACATGGCATCTACATCAGTCTCACTGACTGCTACTTCAAAATCAGGAAAAACAGCAGTCCAAAAACCATGAAGATTAATAGAAAGTTTCCAGCATATTGATTCAAACTGTTGTTGCTGGGGAGGGAATTGGTTTCAAAAAAAGGGTAATTTGTTTCACTCATCTTCAAAAATTCGGATTAATTCTAATCCTTTCAGTAATACATTCAGCTGACTTAATAACTATGCCTCATGTCCATTTTTGTCAGAGGCAAAAGATAAGCCAGATCTTCTCAAAAACTAATTTCAGGAATCTATAGATTATAGATTGTAGGCTCAGTACTCACAAACTAAGTAATGTGCAAGAGCAAATAACACAAATGGGAGCTTTCCACATACAGGCTTGGAGCTCACCCTGCATAAATGTCTCATTCTTCATTAACTGGGGATTTGTATTCCTGCCAGGAGGACACTGGAGGAGCAGCAGTTACCGGGAGCAGGCTCCTGCAACACCCACCAGCACAGCATTGCAAGGACTAACCTCAATTTTCATTCTGGCTTTCTGCTGTCACACCAAAGGCATTTTACTCTGAAGATGAATCAGCTCACTCTACACATTCATTGCTAATTTTGGTATCTACTTCTGACTGTGCAGAAACTGTTCTCCAACAGGAAAAGGAGAAATAAACATTTGCTTTCCAGGACAGCAGTTTGGTCCTTGCTTCTCTTTCCCTGACTTCCAGTCTGAGTAACATAACACTACCTGTGGGAGTGAGTGTAGGGAAGTGCTAGGAGGTCATAACAACACTTTAGTGCACACACTCTGCTGAAACCTTCCTTACATAGTGGGTAATTTCTCCAGGTACCAGTCACTACTGATATGTTATTACCTGCTGCCACCAAGGACACAAGCTCATTGCATTCTGAGAATAACTTTTAACTCACAACAAATATATGTTTGGCTTGGTTTTTTGTGGTTCATTTCTTTCTGACTCAGATGTACTTATGCTGCCCATGCATTTATACAGCTCCTCTTGCTGCTTAAATCAATACATTACCAGTGCAATCGTATAAGCACCATCATTCACATTAAAGGGGTATTTAAAATCCCCAAAGGCTTCCCTGAGCAAAGCCCTCTGAATATCCATGTCCACGAGAAGGATGGTGCCTCTTTCAAGGTGCCATTTTCAAATGCCTGTACAATCTTCATTCTGCAAAGGTGTTGGAGTGAATAAAATGCACCTGCACCATCATCAGAAAAAAAAAAAAAAAGAAAAAGATGTAAGTAGAGCTCAGATTGCACAACCACATTGTGATCTTGTCACAGGATTTCTGCAACACCAAATGCATAAGCCCTAAACAGATATTCACTGCATAGTCCCACGACTTCCTTACAGTGCACTGCCCAGTCTTTGCACCAGTGCAGTATTAGCCATTTGCTTATTAAAACCTTTGTTAATGTTTGCTCTTCTCCTCAATAACCCTAAGCTGAGCAGATAACATTACCCATTTCACAGTGAGTCTGTGAAGTAGAGGATGACAAAGAACAAAACTGCTGAGAGTACACTAATTTGTAGATTCCTGACTAGAGATTCAAGCAGCTCACTTGCCAGCAAACTTTGTGCTTTGTAGAGTATTTGCACACCCAAAACAGACATTGCAGCGACTCCAGTGCTTTGTGTGAGCACCCAGCATCTCTGTTACACACAGGTTCAAATCTGGACATTCAGAAACAGTTTGGTTTTGAGACCGCTGCCCAGGATTTTACAATTGTAGTTACATAATAACAATTACACACTGTGTTAGAAATATTGAAAACAGACCTTCCAACTCAGCTCTTCCCATTGTGAAAACAGATTAATGATACTGATTTGACAGATTCTTCCTCCAGCCTGGGCAGTGTGCTGTAGTCATGCTGTCAGCCCTCACTTTCCATGTATCTATGTCCATCCCTACACTCTACCACACTGTTTTCCCCATGGAGACAGCAGTAGGAGTCCTAGTAGGCAGGACAGAAAGCTGAAGGCTGGCAATGTACACATTGCTCTGTAACAATAATGCAAATAACTCTTTGTAGCTAATTTTGGAAAGTAAGATGAAAGTCGGACTTCAGCAAGTTAAATTTATTTTTGCATCTTCTAAAGTACAAAAACAGATCTCCCAGAAGTGCTTTGGCACGAATAAGTTTTGGGTTTTTTAATGAGTTTTGTTCCCCTGAGATGAATATCTCATTTTAAAAATAAATATAAGTAAAGCCAACAAAACAAATCACTATTATAACATGACAGGAAAAGAAAACATGATTCTATGCTATGAAGAACATGAAAAGTTGCTCTGGAAAAGAAGCTACTGACTTAAGGAAGATTAAATGGTCTTCTAGAGGTGAGAGAACACCTAAGCATGGTTGCAAAACTCAGCATTAAGACACCTCTAACACAGTATCTTGATTCCTTAAGTATTAGCCCAGATCAGAGTGTAAGAACATGTTGTACTTCTGCCAATAATATCCCTGTCTCCAGCTCTTTTCAGGGATTTCTTAGGCTGGATGTGGCTTCTTTGGTATTAGTAGCCCTTCACAGATTTACATGAACTTGTCTGGTCTCCTCCTGAGCCACAAGAACTTTTAGCAGTCACAACATCCTTTAGGCAAAGTGTCTAACCACTCAATTACCCATTCTATGAAAATCCACTTTGTTTTACAATTTATTGGTTTTATCCTGACTCCTGCTAGCTCCATTTGGTGTCCCACCATTTTTTTTATGAAAAGAGACAGTGAACTTGATCCCAGCTCATCATTTCCACACCATTCACAGATATGACCTTTATCAAGTTCTCCTCTGCTCCCACCTCTTCCCTAATTCCTGTCTCCAAACTGTCCTTTCCACTCCAGAGCCACAACATGGTGGCTCTCCAACACAGCAAGGCTTGGTCAGGCAGGTTCTGTGCCTGGCACAGCAGGAGTCACTTTTTCATTAAGGATTTCATTATCCATTAAGGATAAGAGTTTATGAGCACTGCCTTGTCCTAATTGCATTATTTCATTAGCTCAAGGAACAGAGCCTTATCTCACAGTAATCAAGGCAGGAGCAGCCTGAGCTTTGTGGGGGATTACTGCCCTTAGCTCTGGGAAGAACACATTACGTCTGTCAGCTCAGCATCCTCTTCCTTCATGTCCAACCCCCACAACCAAAGTCAATCACAATAAGCCCACTCTTCTTACAGCATCATGAGTAATTGATTTCCCACAGCTGCTCCTGGGCCTTGTTCAAATCCTGACCATTCCTGAATGTTCAGAGAAATTGCAAGGTCTTTTCCTGGTGAGTTTTGAGCCCAGCCTTGTTTTCTCCCTTGTAGCATTTCTCATGGGCAAGCTCCTAGCACAGCATTCACCTACATAAGTGTAGGTATCTTACCTAATCACTCTGTATTCCTCTCACAGTGGTAGAGATCCAGCCAGTAGCATTGCTGGAGCATTTCTTCTCTGTAAAAAGCCAGAACAGCTCAGAGGAAACCACAAAGTACCTACTTTTTCCTACTGCTTATACAAGAAAGCAGATGAGTAGCTCAGATGCAAACATTTACACCCTAGACTTCTAAAGTTGGACATCTCATGACATCAAAAAAGGATTATATATATGGTGTTAAAAGAATGGAATTTTTTTTACAGATGAAAGGATATATTAATTCAACAAACACTAACCTACCGATTCGTACACATTGAGTTTCAAAGTTTGTTATTAAATGCAAAATTGCTTATGATTATAAACTGTCTACTCAATAAAACAAAACATATATCATTAAATGAGAGGCCTTCACTTTTAAAGAGATTTAGAAAATAATTGAGTGCTCTAAAACAACAGCAACTATTCTGTAGCCTATTTAGAAAGAAACAAGCCAGGGTAATTTCATTTAAACAATTAATCTAAATTCTTTTTGATCTTGCATTTAATATCTGCAAAGCACAAAGAAAAAAAGCTTCTCAGAGCTCTGTGGATGTTCTCCAGCATCTCAGTCAAAATATATTACAAATGGTAAAGGTCTTCTAGTTCACTGAACCCTGCACTTGCCAAATGTGTCTCCTGAGTTGTATTTCTTCCTATTTGTTACATCCTAGTTTTAAATATCCAAAATGTTGGGATGCTGCTAAATAGTTAGAAATCATAGTAAGGAAGGTTTTCCTCATGTTCAGCTTGGAATTTAGTTCACCCAACTATCCCTTGTAGCTTTTTTACATCTCCAGATTGTCTCCCTCCTTGTTTATATTCATTAAACATTTTTAAACCAAAGCATATCCCTTGAAACCCTGAGATGCTCAAAGAGACCATCTACAGTCCTACAGCTCTTCTATCAAGTTGCTCTGGGCTCAGATGCCAACTTCTCATGATCCTGCAGCCAACAGTCACAGCAGCAGAGCTGTGCTGAAGGGGGAGCCCTTCCTGGCAAGGCTGCACCAAAGGGAGAAATCCTACAACAGCAAAGCCAGCGAGAGAGCTTTGGCTTGCATTAGTGGGACGTTACCACAGCTCCAGAAGCAGGATGGGTTCAGGCACCATCATGGAGTCTTCATCCACAGCAAGAACTAACATACTCATTGTCTGGGGGTTTTTTGCACGCTGGCAGCTGATACTAGAGGCCAACCTGACTCATTGTCACCTTCTCCAGCTGCTAGGGCAGCCACCATGGCTGTCTTCTGCTAATGGAAACATCTTGAGGAGTAAAGACACTCAGGAGTTGCCACCATGCTCCAAGCCACCCACAGGTTATGTGGCAGAGCAAGGTCATTCATTATTGCAGTACCTGGTATGTGTTTCTTATCAAACATTTATGATTTGCCTAATTAGTTTTGGATTAAAGCCTGTAGGCCAAATTCTCTCCTCTACTTAAGTGTTTCATTTTGAGAGGAGAACGCATATGAAGCTGGCCTGGCAAATCTACTGGTATTCATTTTGCCATCCAGTTTCATTCTGTTTTCTCTTTAGCTCCTCTCACATAAGAGTTCATATTCTCATGCAATTTTATGCATGTTTATTTCATTATATTATATTACATCTCCTGAGTATAATCACTGGCCTCAGCCCCATGAATTGATGCAGCTTACCCATAATTAAAGTAATTCCTCACCTGGAAGGTTCCATACACCACAGTGGAGAGTAGCATTAACTGGAACAGCCTGAAATGTAAACTATGCTGTCCCATCCCACCACGTATTCTCAGACAGTTTCATAACAACTTCAGCAATTCTTGTCTCCCACTGGGGAATTTACTAATGTTACCATTTTTGCTGAAAAGGGATGCAGGTGCCATTGAATTGCTGCCAAAGAGAGAAGCCAGAAGATAAGGTTGTACTCCTAAAGATTTTCTAATCTATTTCCAATAGTTTGCAGACTAGATCCCAGTGAAGATGCACATACTGTTGTCTCTTGATACTGCTAAAAGCATCTGTGCACAGAAGGCCAGTGCAAGCAAACAAGATGCCTGAGAGGGAATGCTAATCCAGGGAAATTCACAGCAGAGACATGGGTGCAATTGTAGATGAAAAAAGTGTATTTGGGTGGAAAGGCGAAGAAGTTTGTCACAAGGGTGGGAAGAAGAGATGAGCATCAAGTTTCCTAATAACCTGAAGGGAGAAAAGAAAGAACATGTGACTAGAGAGGGGTAGTGACAAGAGCTGACAGGTAGCTGGGATTGGCAGTAGAACAAGAAAGGGGCCAATACACTCATGGTCAGCTCACACACACAGATCTACAAAGAGTCCTGGAATAATTTCTTTGTTACAGCTTCCAGCTAATATCAAGCAAAGCATCCAACTAGAACAGGCTGTTCCCTTGCCAGTTCCCTGTGGCACCCCAGTCTAAGACTTTGCTGGTTTCATGTGTATGTGTGTTTTTGTTTTAATAATCATGTAAGAGGATTTCAGATATTTTCCCCCTAGTGCTTTCACTCCATTTAGCATTGTGAAAATCTCCTCTGCTTTGTAGTTTAGCTCTGCCTAGGGTTTGTATTTTGCACGCTCTGATTGAATGAGGGCACTAATCCAACAGCGGGGTTGCCCATGAAAATTTGTTCAAGACCTTTGCTGCTTGTTATCAAGAAAAAAGTAAATCCCTGCTTCTCACAGAGATGAAGACTGACTTTATTAGGTCAAGGTTTATTCAAAATTAAAATATTGTGCCATTAAGCTAAACCCAACAGTCACAAAAACTGTGATCCTGAAATTTCACACACAGAAGCACCTTACTTTTCTCATTTCCCAACGTTCCAGATAGGTGATGTCTCACCTCTGTGCATGCCAGAACTGCCTCAGTCTCAGCAGGGCTGAACAGCTCAGCACTGCAGCCTGAGCAGACTCCAGAACCTCCTCATGTCCCCTAAGGGGCTCCATCTGAAGGGTGTTTTTAGAACACACAACAAGATTAGGAGCACCATGAAGTGCACTGATGGCAGATACTTCCTTTTAAAACAGAGCCAAAGGAAGCCAGCAACCTTCTCACCTATCCCTTTTACTTCATAGCCTGGGGATTAGAGTGCACACCCAGGAAGCAGAAGACCCAGGCTCAGTTCCCTACACTGAGTTTGAGATAATCCAAAGCAGCCTCTCAGGGGCACCCTGCTACAGGTTTGCCTGGGAGTGAGCCCTTCCTAATCCTGCTACTGAAGCTACAAGGCCAGACTGAAAGCACATTCCTCTTTCTTGGCTACCTGAGGCAAGTCTTGGCTTCTGCTCCCAGATGAGTCCTCACATTTCTCCAGATCCACAGCACTGCCCACCACAGTGATGAATCTATGAAAACAAGTATTCTGTAACACAAATTATTAGAATATCTACATTTTCTTACCATGGGGTTGCCCTGTGTATTCCAAACATTATTGGATTACTGTATCCAGGCATCTAAAAATTCTTTCTTAATATTTATTTCTGCCACAAAAAATAGGAAAAACCCAAACCCATAAAGACTTTGAAAAAAAACCAAAAAACCAAACCAGATTTCAGACAGAAACCTCAAAACAGTAAGAAGGTATTAAGCAGTGCAGCACTAGCCTCCAAATAACAGCATTTATTATACCCATTTTCTACTGTTACATTTTCCCCCTCCCACCCCACCTCCAATGAGCCACAGCCTGTTTCAAAGGGTAGAACAAGTATAGATTCCCTGGCTCCATTCCCAATCCATTTCTCTACTTCAGAGCTTCTCTCATTCTCTCCTGTTCACTTGGAAATCATATATGAGCTCTGCTAACCCATTTCAAAAGGTTTGGGAAAAAATTTGGTATCTGCACCTGTAACTCTCATTGCTTTCACTACTTCCAGCTTCTTCCCCAAACCAAGTTTAGATCCCCCACTTCACTCACATGCAACATCTTCAGCTGACAATCCCTTTACTTTCAACAAGGCTTTAAAAACTCACACCCATCAGATACTCCACACAGAACTTGAAGAAAGAAGGTTTGGGATTGAGGAAGCAGCTGACAGGAATACAAGGAATGAGGATATTAAGAGAGGAGTAAATTATGGGGAATCAAACATGAAGTTTCTCATCCATTACCTGTACTTGTGCTTAGAAACCACCCAGCTGAATTGCAGGTTAGGGTTTTTTCCTGATGCACCACACATCAAAACAGAGGATGTATTCCTGCACTGCTAGCTCTGCATCTGTCTGTTCCTCCCCTTAAACCCCCAAATTCTATCTTTCCCCACCTTTCTACACCCCTTCTACGATAACAGTGATCTGCCTGTGAACAGCTTCACACCCATCTTTTTTCTCAGCCCTTCTTCTCTTTCCCTTTGTCTTGGCAAGAAGATATCAATACCTTTCAAAAGCTGCAGGTGCTCCCCAAGTATCCCATTCCTACAAGAATGGTGGTCACTTCCACCCAGGATTCTTGTGGAAAAGCGAGGTACATTTTTCTGCAAGATGTGTGTATCTTTGCTCCAAAAGGGCATTTGGCTGAGATACAAAGCATCTTCACGTTTTTACTCTCCCACCCAAATTTGCTAAAAGGTTGCAGCTGTCTCAGCAGAAATGCATCCCAGCAGGGTCCTAATACTCACAGAAACATAGAATATCCTGAGTGGGAAGGGACCAACAAGATCATCGAAGTTCAATTCTTGGCCCTGCACAGGAGAGCTCCAAAAACACCAACCCCATTTCCCAAAATCCTGAGAGCATGGCAGCAGTGGGACCCTCTCTTTCCAGCTCTCAAGTGTGTGCACAAGTTTCATTCTGTTTCTTAACATCCTGAGCCCTCCGAGCTCTCCTGCTCTCCTTACTGGGTGGGCCCTGGACAGCTCACCTTGCTGAAGCACCTGCTAAATTCTGACTCCATAGAGCAGAGTGTTTCCTCTCCTGAAACATCCTGTTAGGAAAAGCTGGCTGCTGCTGTGGGAAGTTGGCTTTGGGATCTGCAGCACTGAGTGAGTTTCCCTCTGCCCAGCTCAGCTGCAGCAGCTACCTCTGCTGGCAGGAGGCTGCAGTGGGGCCTCTGCTCTAGGAACAGGCGCAAGCACCCCAAATGCCTCATCCTGACCTGGAAAAGCAACACATTTCCATTTCTGAATATTTGCCTTCCCACTGTTTGACCTTTTCAGTGGAATGTATGGTTACAGTGCTCCTCCCCAAACCCTCCCTCCACCCCCCCCAAGTCAGTAGGGCTGGAAAGTCTCTAATAACAGCAGGGATTCTGCTGTAACACTTTAAGGAAAGAATCCACGTTTCCACACAGCCAGAATTGATCCTGCTGCTGCTGAGCTAACAGGGGAATCACACTGCACGGGCGGCTCCAGGGAAGATGAGGACAGCTCATTGATGGTAATGCCCCAAGCAGGTTTGATAGCTTTCTGCCACCTTCCCCGAATCTTCCCAATCAGCCGACCAGTCTGTTGAGTAAACAAATTAACAATCCTAAATGTGTGAAACCGGTGGAAGGATCTTTCCCTTCCATGCTGCAACTTCTCCTACAAATAATGATTTTGGTGCAGTTGTTACCAAATCTAACTGCTCTAAAATTTCTGAGAGCCTTTGTGGCCTCCAGTGGAGTCTGAATATGAACATGTATTGTCACAGTTGCTTCCTCCATCACTGCAGGTGACAGCTTGAAAAGGAGTTTGCATTTATGTTGTTCATGGTCCAAATGGTACATTAGCTAAGTGAGGGTTTTCACAAGCACTTTATACACATAAAAATGAACAATGTAACACCCAAAGGATTTCTAAGGACAAAAAAAAAAAAGTTATTTCAAAACATTACTCTCTAGCACATGAAACGCTAATTGAGGGTTTGCAGTGGTCTGTAGGAGTGGTATCAAAACTCTAGTCTGCACAGACAGGATTTAATGTGATTTTTAGTTTAACATTGGTGTTAAAAACAGGCACAATCAATAGCAAACTCCTGAAGAAAACTTGATTTAGGTATCCCAGAGTTCACATGAGTTTGACAATAATGAAATCACATTCTAAGGCAGTTTTGGCCAAACTGCTTGCTACAAAAGCAGACAGAGAAGTCCAAACTTGTGACATATATTGATAAGCAGAGATTTAAAATAAAAAAAGTTTTAAGGTGCTATGTACAATTGCCATTTACAAAATGTACTAAGTAGGCACCAAAGCCTAGAAGGGTATGGCAAGAAAGAATAGCCCCTCACAGTGAGGTCTATGCAGTGAGAACGGCCCCTGCAAAGAGAAACAATTTTCCTGTGTCTGGAGCTCAGCCAGACACCGTTAGAGATGTGCAGCTGCACAATGTCCATTGAGACAGTGGATGCAAAGCCCAGAGTCCACATCAGCGGGAAGTATGAATTAAACATTCCACAAAAAACCCCCTCCAAAATAAATTTCTTGAAGATCTAATTTTAAAAAGTCTGCGTAGTATTTTACAAAAGGATTTATTAACAATCAAAAAAAAAAAAAGGTAGAAAGAAAATCTGAGCATAAAGAAGCTATTTCACTGTCATATTTTCATCTTTGTCATTGCATATGACCCACATAACCTATGGTTTCCTGAGCCACCTCAGGATAATACACTTAAGTTTATCCTATGCTTCTTGGCGGTTTTATGCAGTTTCTGATTTTTGTCCCTGTATCAAATTAAGTCCATGCAGATCACACCCTCCTTTGCCCTGTGCAAATCCTCACAGCTGTGCCCTACTGCCTCTTGCAGTGCCCCTTCCACCCCCGTTGCTCCCTCTCCTGCAGAAAGGGCGCCAGCGCCGTCTCTCCCCAAGAACCCGGTTGGCAAAGCAGGGCTTGTCCAGACACGCAGAGCTGCACCAGGAAGGGAAGGAGCAGATATTCCAGCTCTGCCTGTCAAGTCTGCATTTCAAAGATTGTGCCTGGGTGTGGGAAAGAATAAAAAGGGTCTGTCGGTCCCCATGCAAAACCCCACACTCTTGTGCCTCAGCTGCCAGGCTGTCGCTCAGGACTTGAACGCATCCCCACTTGCCCCTTCCCACTGAGTTCATACTGGTCGTGTTCCATGACACAAGCTCCATTTCTCTCCCATTTGCTCAACTATACACGTTCTTTAAAGTGCACATTTTTAAAAATTAAATGCCCAGTGCTCTGAAAGAGGGAGGGCATGCAAAACAGGCAAGGCTACTGCCTTGAGGAAAGAGGGCTGAGGAGCAGCTAGTGTAATTTCTCAATTACTTGACTCAAAAATCATAGAATCAGAGAATGGTTTGGGTTGGAAGGGACCTTTAGGATCACCTAGCTCCCACCAGATCCCATTGCCATAGGCAGGGATACCCTCCACTAGACTAGGTTGATCAGAGCCCCATCCAGCCTGGCCTTGAACACTTCCAAGATGGATGACAGGAGGAGGGGAGTCTTTTCTCCATGGACAGAGGTTTCTTAAGGCTAGAGTCTACGTTCATGCAGATGGGAAGTTTCCTGAGCCAAAAATCAGACTACGATTATTCCCAACAGGAATGTTACATCTTCCCAAATCTCTTTCACCTGCTGCAACGGGCACATCTCTGATTCACAGCCATGACTCAGATTTTAAGCAGTGAATGCTTGTGGGTGTTCAACTATTCCCTTCCATTTGTGGCTATGGTAAGGCTTAGATACAACATTACCAGCACACTAAAGCATGTGGCAGCAGACACCCACCTGGGGGAAGGGAAACAACTTCACCTGGAACCGCTGAGACAAAGCTACAGATGAGGTTCACATGACTCCTCTTCATGGCTTCAGATTCTTCAGGCAGAACATACACGCAAACCCATAAAGGTAGTTCTGGAAGGCCAATTTCCAAGTGTTTTTGAGTCACCAGATGACGAGATGAGCCCTAAACTTAAATGTTCACACACTCCTTCATTACTGGTATCTAGATTATTGTCACTTAAGTCTATTATGGACATCCACAAGGACAGAGGACGACATTTGCATACAGAATTCTGGCCACTGCCATTTGCCTTCAGCAGCGAGAATTAGATGGCTCATCTTCAGTGCACCAATCCAGTGATGGGAACCCACAACCATGGCGTCAGCTCCCACAGGAATACCTCAATGACTAAATTACAGATACTTTGTCTCAATTGTTGTTTTCCAGTCCTTTCAATATTCTGATGAAAAATACATAAAGAGCCTTGGGAAGCAGGTAAGAGCTCATACTTTTTGATTTGATTTACCGTCAAGGAAGTTTAAGTTTGTACATATCCAAGACAAGTAACAGGTCTTGCCTTATTGGGTAAGACTGGGGCACTCTTCTGGTCAAGGAAACAATGAAGACAGACTCAAAAAGGCCAGGCCTCCTGCTTCTTGAATGCCTACTGGCATCACTGCTTGCAGCCTCTCTCTAAAACAGAGCAAACCCTGAAGGGAACAAGTGCTGTGCTACATTCTGTGCCCCCCAAAGCATAAGTGTCAGGAGATCATCCACACCCTTCCACTGACAGTTTCTTCTTGATTAGTTGTAGGCAGCACCTCACTCCATGTATGTCATCACTCTGAGGGAGCCAAATGCCTGGCACTGCCTAAAACAAATCCCATAAAACAGGAACTGGCTTCAAATCTACAGCTGACTACACCGTATCATGAGTTTGAGACATATTTTTTTATTCTCTCAAACTTGAGTTTTGATGACCATGAATTCTATTAAGCTGGGGGCTGGAAAGAAGAAAGGAAAATGGACCTATGTGTAGGGTTTTTGAGAAACCAGAACAAGCACATCTTATGAAACTCAATGAAACTGTTCAACATAATGTGAAAGACTACCAGAGAAGCACTACACTTTTTATCATATATACCTAGTAAGTTATAGATTTTATAACCAACATTGAAAGACAGTCAGCAATGACCTGCCAAGATTCAAATCTCCCCTCAAACCACTCCTCTTTACTAAATGTTCACAGCTACATGGCTGCTGTTCTCAGCTGCTGGAAAAACCCAGTTTGACACACATGAGAACCACCAGCTCCCACCAAAAGGTGACAATTACAGTGTTTGCCATTTAATGATTATGTTAAGAACATTGCCTGTTTCAGATGAGAACATGCCTAACAATCTCCTTAAGCATCCACTGCTCATGTAAAGACCAATATATCAAGAGTTTTGTTGGATAAGAGTCAGACTGAAAGAATTATGCCCTGGCTACAGAGATATCAGAAAGTGTTTTGTCCATCCTACGTTACTTTCTGTAGTCCTAAAGTACATGATTTTCTGCTCCTGGTATACAACACTACATCAAAAATTAGGAGAGCAAAATTTACAGAACACCGGTGTATGATTTTATATCAGTGGAGGAACGGAAGGAAGGACACCCAAAACTAGACTAGCTCTCCTCAGTATGAAAGACCAGAGATTTCCTGCTAGTCCAGAAGCTCTAGAAAGAGTTCCCATACACCAAGTTCGCCACTGGTTCAAGTGTAAAGTTTGTACTTCATATTGCAATAGACGAGTAATGCACACTGCCACTGCTTTCCCCAGTGAGGAGGAACAATTTACTATGGCGTTAGCACAAGCCATTTGTTACTCCAGCCAAAGCAACCAAACAAGTGAGTATTTCAGTTCAACACAAATCACCACTCATAGCTTTCAGTCACAGGGGCCCCAAAGAGGGTGTAGAAATGAATTGTGGAAGCAATTCCCAAACTATTAGAACTGTTTTAGAATTCAACTTTTGGCTCACTTCGTACTGCTTCTGAGGCTTAGTCCTTCACTTCTCAGATGCACATGCAAGGCTGGGCTTACTGGGGAGACTAAGGGAGCTTTCAAGTCTTGTGCTGTGCTTCTGGGACAGCTGGTGGGAGCAGCACCAACAGATGACTGTGTCAGATGCACAGCTTCTTTATGTGCTCTGACACGGTTCCTCCTCAAATGCATGACAAGTAATCATCAATCCTGAACTCAACAGTAATCTTGTTCATTAGCATGCGCACATTTAAGCTATTTAAAGATAAAGAACACAAAACCACAACTCCAGTACTTCAAAAAAGGAAGCCAGCTAGCCACCCTCCTCATCTACCTCTTTACTTCTGCTGTGTGTTATTTTCCTCCCTTACTGGCAATTGTGAATTCCACAGAATGGAGACAATAAGAAACGCACATCCAAGCTACATGTCTGGTTACTTTTACCATCATACTTATTCACCCCCCCTCTTTAAAACCAGATACACACGTTTACCAAAGTCTTGCATTGTTTTAGAATTATTATATGCAAACCTGTTTGGATCCTTTCTCTTCTTTTGACTGACAACTTCGAAAAATGCGGTTTTCCTATCAGCTCGGAAGTGCAGTACAACTTACCATAGGCAAGTAAAGATAATTTCAGATTTGTAATAAGAGCAAATACTCAGTGAAAGAGCAACAGAGTATGTTTTCATACACTGTGATATCTCAGATTAATTAACTCCAAGTACTTACCATAGTTGTAGGGCATAGACAGTCTTAACATATTTGTGCAAGGGTACAAAGAATTTATGCTCAAGAATCAATACTATGTTGCAATATCTGTTTTTAAAATTAACTTTTTTAAGGATAAGAATGATTTTTCAAAGCACAGCTGAAAGATATCAGCTTATAAAATGTATTTCTTTGTTAATCAATTTCTGTATCTGCTTCTTATTTGGAAAAGTGATGTACTCATTGAAAGGTTTCTTAGAAAGTAATGATACTTTCTGCTTTGCAAACAGTTTTTTATGTTATGGCGATTTAAGTACTTTTCATAGCTCCAGCAGTCCTGTGTGTATGAACATACTGAAATGCAAGTACACACTTTTCTTTCCTAGAATAAGACAATCAATCTGAAGACAAATTAAAACATCATAGAAATACATTTTCGATTAGTGTAGTAAGAATGATCAGTAACACTCAGTACTAGGAGTAAAATGCATTTTGATATTAGACATGTATGAGATGCATGAAATCATTATGTTTCCAGAGTCAGCTGTATGGCTTTCTATAAACCAGAAGGTCATACATGTCAATAAGCTTATGACAAACAAAAAAGCTGTACAATTATACCAGTTTCTTCTAGTGAAAAATTAAAACTGTACAGCATTTTTGGATATCTTCCTCTTTTTACAATTTGCCTCTCCTGTCAATACTCTTCAGCACTTTGTATTTTGAACTGACATGTGCCAGAGGTATTGGTTGCCAGGCTTAAGCACTACACCATAAGCTGCATCTCTGTGTGTCTGCAATGATTTCAGTGACAAAACCCACTTTCAGAGGTCTCAAGCTTTATACTACTTTTTTCCTTGGGGGAAGGTGTGACTTATAAAGTAGAATTCAAAACATTTCCCAGCTACAGCCACATTTCCCAAGAGGCACTGAAAAGACTGAGTTTGTGTGTAATTATGAAAGACATTGTCTGGGGGTGCCAACTGCACTGAAATTTATGCATGTTTTTAACTCACTAAACATGTCTCAACTCAGCAGTGTGCTTATCTGAAACCCAAAATACTACTTTCGATGGTTTAGCGATACAAAAATTCAGAGATAAGGTAACGCTAAACCTTGCACATTTGAGCTAGAGCAGTGAAGTTCTTGTACTGTCTCTGAAATTATTCTGAAAATAAATTTGTCAAGCCTTTTTCAAAATCAGCCTTAAAATTTTGCTACTGTAATCTATATTTAAATAAAATTTTATTAACCCTTTTATGAAGAAAGAAGATTAAAATCTGTTGACTCATACCTAAGTTACAAGACAAAACACATTTGTTTCCAGAAGCTTTGGTTGTCACTGTTTGTTTTCTGGAGAAATGACCTAATGGTTCAACATTCAGGCAATATTTCTTCTCTTTGTTGTATTGCGTCATAGACTATGCCCTTATTCTTGTCATAAGTAATGAATTTTTTTTTTATAAAGCACAGATATGCTTGCTTCACACTGAAGTCGATTAAAAGTCACTCCAGTCAAAACCTCTGCTATCTCCTGTTTATTACACTTGGTGACACTATGAGCACCTTTGCTGTCTCCTAACACAAAGAGACAACTCTAAACTAACACTTGAGACAATGACTTACTGCACCATATTATAATCAGTTAAAAAAACCTCACTTCTTTAAGACATAAATCCACGTAAGAAATCTGTATCTTAGTGTAGTGGGATAAAATACCATAAATATGGAAGAAATGTTTACTGACCTTCATTGTTTATTGCCCTTTATTCATCTGCAGCAAAATCCACATCAGAAAAACATAGTACCACTTCTTGATGCATTTCCTAGTTAACTATAGAAAGTTTCCTATATCCTCCAGATAACATATGAATGCAATGTCATTTAAGAAATAAGAGACAGCAATAATCTGAGTTAGATAGAAACCTTTCATACAGTGAAGAACTAGAAAAACAAAAAAAGAAGGGAAAAGCTCCATCCAAAGAATTTTTTTCCTCTAAAATTAATTCTTCATCTGTGGACTTTTAGTAGGTATTATCACACAGTCTAAAAAAATATTGCAAATAGTATATATCTACATATATATTTTCATATGCACACAAATAAGATTTGGCAAAAATAGAACATTTAAAGTTAACATTTATCCTATCAATCATAACTGCAAGTATAGCCATGAGAAAGCTCTTTTCTGCAGCAGGGATTCAGTGCGTTCAAAACTCTCAATGCTCTTAAACTCCAGTTACTTCCAGTG
The DNA here is from genome assembly GCA_013397135.1 of Pachyramphus minor. Classification (NCBI taxonomy): domain Eukaryota; kingdom Metazoa; phylum Chordata; class Aves; order Passeriformes; family Tyrannidae; genus Pachyramphus; species Pachyramphus minor. The sequence goes on along the minus strand of VYXB01004472.1, from coordinate 465,932 downwards.
GTAGAGTTAGTACCTTTTAAAATTATACTTGGCTTATGTGAGAGTGAACAGTCACCATGCCAACCCTGATGAACAACACAGGACATGAAATAGCCCGTGCACCTCTTGTCCCGCCCAAATAGCTGGAAATCTAATTGGGACAGAGGAAAACAAAACACGATAAAAACAACCCCATGAGTCAAGAGGGAAAACAAAAAACAAGCAGCACGGGGCTTATGTGGCAACAAACACATGTACCAATCCATGTAGTGTTTCTACCCAATCCATTAGTGAAAAAACATTTTTCAATTACCAGTCTGGTATATGTTTTCCCATTAAGAAGGTGGTTTCACAAGCCACTGAACTATATCTTTGATGTTCATGATAACTATTCCTAACTGTTTGTGAACTACACTATTAAATCCCCTCAAATGTCAGTTTATGTTCTCTTGTAATGTATTCCTACAGTGTGAGATTAACAGACACAGAGTAGGCCTTCAGGCACTAAGAATGTAAATCAGTCTAATCTCAAGAAAACAAGATGTGCACTTAACCATAAATATTTTTTTATAATCACATCAAACATGACATACTTGGTATTCAGTTTTATATAAAGTAGTTCTTACGTCAGATCTACTTCTGAGGTTATCCAAAACCCAAACACACAACATTATTTTTACTCTTCAGGCCTGAATAATATTTACAGACATTAATGCTATATCCAGCTCTACAATCATTCGAGACACATTATATAACTTTATTTTTTTATTTGACAAGCAGCAGTATCATGTTCGTCATTTTTTTTTTTTTACATTTTAATGTAGATACAATTATTAGGTTATCTGTCATATTACAATATTTAGGTTTTTTTGTGTGATTTTTTTTTTTTACTTTGTCTTAAGATACATTAAAAAACATCAACTGCAAACGTGAAACGGGAGGGGGGGGAAAAAAAAAAGCATGGTACCCAACCAATTCTCCACATTTCAGCAATACTTCACTCATTCTTTTAGTAAAGTTTTAAGAAATGTCATAATGACATGAGCTTGAAATATCTATAGGCATTTTCATTGACGCTCATGACATGGCACTGGTGATGTTGTAAACAGCAGAAAAACAGGGGCTGCCAAGTGACCAATTATGGAGGCACAGGCCTGCCTCTTCCCACAGGAACACACCAAACAGTGACAGCAATGATCTCCTTACAATCATACCTGCAGGATAGCAACATCATGCTACATAACTGTATTCGTCTGCAGAGGCCTGGCTTCGCTCTATGTACTGTTTGTCTATCAGAACTTCAATACACTTCTTAATCATGCTGATACTTGGGTTAAACCTAGCTCTTGATTGGCTGATTACCTGCAAAAGAAAGAGTTTTCATGTCAGTTTTATTTTTCACAGTCAAAAACTCCATCTAAATACTTGCTAACGGCTTTAAGGTAAATTCAGTATGCTTTCTTTTTTTAAAGACAGGATTAAATAACCCTGGAATAGTTAATTTATAAAGATCAAGAAAGCATCTTTATGCATTAGTGTCAAGACATTGAAACTGCCTGATGAGCTCACTGGTTATTTTGGCTGCATGTTACCCAGATCTCTTAATTTCTCTTGCTTGCTTCATTTGTCACAGTACAAATGAACACAAATACCCATGTTAAAAATTAATCTAACACATATCTTCACTATTATCATAGTGGAGTTCTGCTACCACTGATCTCCTTTCTTATACAATTTGAGACAATCGGGTGAACCTCTCTTCCTTCAGTCACTGCAGACAGATCTAAATTTGATGAGTTCCATCTGCCTATGCTGGAGCTTTGTAATACATGCAGTAAAAATCTACATTTGCATTGTGGAAGAAACTGCCACTGTAGGCAAAACTTTAGTTGTCTCTTACTCAGTTTTGCCCATTCTCCTGTAGAGAAGAAGAGGAAATCATGAGTAGTAAGAGAATATGCAAATCTAGAACTTGGAAAAAATTTTCAAACAAACAATCTTACTACTCAGATGTCACAATATATTTTGCCTGTAGTTTTTAATTTCTTCTCTAAAGAAAGTGATTTTTATTTCAGCTGGATTTCCTGTTTTCTTTACAACTTCTCATGGTTGGCTTTGTCCCAGCTCTAGAGTTTGCTGGGGCTCTCTGTGAGCCAACAGAACTCACCAGGTGGAACTCACCCAGCAAAGCAAACAAAAAGCTCAAAAGCACAAGTTTTGTTGGGCTTGCAGCCAAGGATCTGGTACTTTCCACAGCAGCACAAATGAGGAGAAACTGGGTGCTAACAAGCATTTAACATTTGCTCAGATTTCACCTAACTTCAGCTCTACACTCAAACTAATTGTCATCATCATATATTCATGTATTTACTTAGGACAGAGAGAACAAAAGGTAGAATTTTGTATTGGTAAGGGCTTTTTTTGATTTGTTTTTGTTTTATCAAAGGTAATACAAATATCAGACAAATATCTGATAATCAGAATAAAAACTTTTCAGGGAATGTCTGCACTGACCTTTCCCCTCCACTACTTCCATGGACTTACTTGTTTCATGGGAAAAGCTACCTCGTCCTGCAGGCGACTGCAGCATCGAGCTAGAATTGAAATTATCAGGGCGTATCTAACACAATTAACAATTCAGACAAAGACCATATGCTGACATAATATAGGTCTACCAGGGGCCTGGAGTATTTTCTTGGACACCTCACCCTAAACAAAATGTGTGGGGCTATAGTCTAACTGTTACAATCAGAGCCAACAACACTAAGGCTAAGAGTCTCTCAATCATATCTCTAACAATATAATCCTGCCCTTACAGCTAAAAAAAAAAAATAAAAAATTAATGAATTGAGAAAACAGTAACTCTTTGTAGTACACAGACTCCTTCTAAAAAGATTCATCCTAAAAAGAAGTTAGACAGCAAAATTTAAGTGACTACATTATATATGTATATAAGCAGCATGATAAAAGTAACAATGTCACCAGAATTAGTAACAGTATTACAACTTTACTCTCTACTTAGTTTTTAACTGAGTAACTATAAAAATTCCCCCTTTCTTGAAAAGCTAAAGAAAAAGGTCCTGATGTTAATAGACTATTCTGCAACATCACTGCAAGAGCAAAAGACAGCAGAGGCACATAAGATAGCAGCCCTTCTGTTAAACAAAGGAGGGAACAACCAGAAAGGCTTTGTTTCCAAAACATAAAAATTTGTATTCTATTTCACCCTTATAAACTGGTGTCAAGAAAAGTACAATTTGAAATATTTGTCTAATAATTTGAGAGTAGGGAGAAAAAAAGTATTTTCAAAGACAAAACAAGGCTTGCCTTTCATTTTCTAGTTTTATTTGTCAATTCTTACAGGACTTCATCATAACTGCAAGGCTGATTTAAATAACAGGAAACCAAACAACCAAAGATTTTGAGAAGAATCAGGACCTACGTTGCTTCCCCTTTTAGATATTCAAAATCCAATTTCTTAAATTAAACTTTCTTTCAGAATAATTGTGTACAAGCACTATTTCAATATCCAAAACTTTTAAGATACCTCACAGTGCAAGTTCTGAGCTTACAAACTCTCTGTACCAGCTTATTTTTTTTAAAGAAATAAAAATTAAGTGGTGGGTGTAGTAAACTGTTTCCTCCATCACCACAAATTACTCCAATGCTTATGCACCTCCATCCTCAAAATGGTTGAATAAAGCAGGAATCTTTAATCCTCCTCCCACCAGTCTGCTCTGAGGCTTTCAGCAAGGCTCAGGGACACAGGAGTGAACTAGACTGAAGAAAGAATGCCTTGGAAAGTACAGAAAACTAAAACTGGGAACCAGTTGGTGGGAGTAAAGGTTAGGCTGGAATGAAAATTACAATTAGGCAGGCGACCAAGAGATGGGAAAATGGGAGACTAACTAATGAAATAGCACTACCTTCCCAGTCAGCCTGTGACAGTTCACAGATCATTAATCTAAAAAATCTAAAAAATCTAGAGAACTGTACCACTTAATGAAAAAGCCAGATTAAAAAGTGCATGTCTCCACACTCAGGTAACTTTTAAAATTTAAGCCCTGAATTATAATAAAATAATGATTAGAGCTAAAAATTGCCAGGGTGCTTCTGTGGAAATTCCATACTTAGAATATCCATACTCAGGTTTTCAACTGAAACTATAGCTCTGGCAATGATTCCTCTAGGACACAGCATCTGTTGGCATAGAACCAGCCAACGAGAAAGAGCAAGCACTTCATGTTTTAGTGGTAAAACACATTTACAAGATTCAGGGATCCCAGCTGGTGCTCCAGTACTGCAGTTCAAAGCAGACCCCAAGGAAATCATCAGTAATTTCACTGGGGTATTAGTTTCAGCACAGGAGAGTTCTGTGGTTAGATGTTTTACCCAACTCTCTTGAAGATTTTCATCAAATCAGGCTGAAGAGGAGGACTTTCTCTTACCTCCTGAATTAGAGCATTATGTCGCAACACTTTCCGTGCTTTCATGATACGGACTATAGCAGCTTGGAGATACATTTTTCTGTCTTCATCTACAGCACTTCTGGTCTGCTCCATCTCCTGTGATACAGCAAGAACATTAATGTTTAAAATATAGTAAGACCAATCAACACTTCATAAAAGGATCTAGATAGAATCTATACTTTTCACTTTACTAAAAGTGGTCAACTAATACAAAAATGCAGGTGAAGTTCAATTCCAGGCAAAGTACTTCCATAAATCAAGAACACCGGGTTTCTTTAAAGTCAGGAGGAAGGTAGGACAGGCATTCAAACCACCAACTCTGCTAGGGAGAAAGGCAGGCAGAATTTACTACAATGTATTGAGTTTGGCAGCACATACATATCTTGCACAAAACCCTGTGTCTTAGGAGATACAGGATTATCAACACAGGAGTTAATTTTAGGTGCCGAAAGACAAAATCAGAGGAAAATATTTGAGTGGTTCTGCTGTTCCTGGAACAGGTTGCTTTTGTAAACATCACCAATAAGAAAGTCTCATGAGATAAACACCACCAACAAAAAAGTCTCATAAGACAAGCTAAATATCAATCCCTTTTGTTACATTTTGTTTATCTTTTCCTTCTGTCTTCTTATTCCCTATTTTATCTTCTCCTGCCTATATTTCAAGTATTAAAAAAAATTGCAGTGCTTAAGCTTTAAACTTAAAAATTTCTTTATGGCTATGTAAATCTTATTCAGTGAATCTTACATCTCTTTACACCAGACTAACACAATAAATTCCATTTTAGAAAAATAAGTTTCTAAGCTGTTCAAGCTAGAAATACCAAAGAATACTTGCCTGTGGTGTGTCTTTCTGCATTGATGTTGTAATTTTAAATTTTGTTCGTTTACTGCTGAAGTTCATATTTAATGAAAATGTAGACTCTGCCTCTATGTCTTCCTGCAATAAAGAATCCTTCTTAAAAATCAGAAAGGGAACCAGAAAATGGTAGCAATTTACTTTAAAAAGTCACAGTTAGCATCTTACACACATACAAACAATTTCAGATTTGTAGTTGGAAAATCTAAAATGCCACTTGAATCAGGTCAATTTTTTAAGCTACAGTTTAACTAACCTAGAAATCAAGTCTACTTCAGAAAACACTATGAAGAATTCTATCATACATGAATTTTGTTAACAAGTCAAGATGATTAAAGCAATTTCGCTTTTAATACTTTGACACCTTATTTAGTTGCAAACACTCTCCATTTAAACTCATTTTCTTCCTGCAGAGAAAGTAGGATTTGCATTTATTTATGGCAGAACCTCAAGAGGGAGCTGTTCCTTTTACAATTATTCCTAATGTTGCCTCCCAGAATTTAAGGAAAAACATCTAAGCATTTTTTTTTTATATTACAGCAGAAACAGCTGAAAAACTGCAACATCTATCTGTGTGTTTCTAATTTTTCCTGTCAGAATCTCAATTTTTTTCCACACATAAAAGTCCATTTCTTTCAATAAATGGTAACTACTCCCTGCAATCAAAACACCTTTACTTTCAACTAACAGGATAGCTGGACTGATCTTTGCAGTTTCCAGGCAAGAGTCTGTAGAAATATTAGCAATTTCCAGCAGAATAAAGTTACTGGGCTTCTGAGACCTTAGAATGTTGCCAAACAGTCTGAAGTGCAAATATTTCAGTAAACACAGTCAATATTTAACTGAATATGCACTTAAAACAGTATTAATTCTAATTTTATATTCTGCAACAAATATTCTCTTTTACAATAAAAATAAAACCAGGACATCAGGCATAGTATAGAAATTTTAACATGAAAGGGGAAAGACCAACAGCTTTAAAAAAATAAGCTAACAAAACAATAGGCTGACATTAAATTTTAGCATTATTCTGCTTACACAGCTGAATATAAACCAAAATAAACTGTATATTGAGCATGAAATTAAAAGGCACGATTCTAATGAACCAATAAAGGTTTTGCCAAAAGCTGCATGTGTTCACCTCTCCCTGATCCTGCTGGTGGGGGAGTGAGCAAGTGGCTGTTGGAGCTTGGGTCTCATCTGGGGTGAAACCACAACACTCAGATGCAGGTTAAGAGAAGTTTGCATATTGAATTCCACTGCTTAAGCCACTGAAGTTCATTTGTTTATTTAATAAGTAATCTGATAGACTGTCTAGAGATCTGCTATCACATTGCTGGATGGAGTGCAAAGAAAACAGAAATAGCAAAGATGCTTGAATACAATAGATGGAAAGCAAAGAACTAGAAAATGCAGTGGTAAACATTAAAAGGTGAAAGGGTTGGAAAGCTGTACCATTCCCTCCTCAGTAACATATCCTTAAAGGAACTGAGCAAACCTTATACAATGGAAATAAGTAAAGGTAAATCTTTTAATCTTTTAAATAACAGGCAACTTTCTAAGGTTATGAGAAGTTTCACTGTTTTCTGTAATAGCTCCCAGTGTTTTATCTGACCTATGGTTTAACAGACATCTTCCCAGCTACTGTTCCAACCCGAGCTCATCTCTAGATATTAGAAGCATGTCCTATGCTTCAACCAAGGATCAGATTTTCCTTGTAATCACACTTTCCATTTCTTAACGTTTTCCTGCCATCAGAGCAACTTTGGAATTCTTCTCAAAAGCAAACTGAACAGCTTATCTCTGTACCTTCTGTCTGATACTGTCTGAATAGTGGGCTTTCTGGGCTAGCTGGAAGCACATGACAATGTCTGTACAGGATGCACAGGCACTTCTGTCATGTTTCTTACTTAATAAACCTCTGTGTCCTTTGCTCTATGGGAAAAAGGGTAACTGCTTTCCCATAGGCCATACAGAAAGACAGGAGAGTCAGAAACAGAACCTGTATCAACCACTGCTTTCATCACAAACAAAGCTCAGATATCACTGGAATTCCATGAAACTCCTGGAATGATAAGTCTGGCAAATTGCATCAGAAATCCTCTCAAACAAACTCTCCTTGCTCTCTTTCCATCTCCTGTAGTTTATCAGCAAGGAAGAACATCGTTGCTGTCGCTTTTGGTCTCTTAATCCCACAAATATTTTTTTAGGATGGCTGTAAGATTCTGGTTTACAACTCAGGCTCCTTCCCGTGATTCAATACAGCTTCAAAAGTGGTGTATTCCCCTCCAACAGCAGTGACTCCAAAGCCACATGGATGAAATGCAACAGAAGCAATTAACAGTCCCAGCTTTGTTTTATTTTTAGCTGACCACACTGCTATAGGCATGGAAAGCCTGTATAGGAGTCTCCTTCCTCCTACTTCTTTCCTTAAAAATACAAATTTATAATTTTTCACAAGGGTCAATAATACAGGTTTTGAGAGTAAACAATGGATTATTTTATATTAAAAAAAAGTCTTCAACAAATACCAGAATGACAAGACTGAAAACATGAAACTTTTTTATATCATTATGGCATACCTTGTCTGAGTCATGGTTTATCATTTTGACATCAAGTAAAGATTTGATGGTTTTTGTCAGTTCCTTCTCATTCATTTGTGTGCTGTCCTGAAGCTCCTTGTAACTGACAGTCTCACTGTTGTTGAAGGCAAGCAACACTGCCATTTGGTATGTTGTGACCATGGCTACGTAAGGTTTGCACAAATAGTTCATTTTTACTTCACCTGTAATGAGACAGAAGTATTTTATGAAAAGTCATCTGAATTTTAACTGCTAGAGCTCCTCACACATTTCCAGACATTCATTCAATTCAAGCTTGCATTTAACATTTGAAATGGGACAATGACAACTGATGTGAATTCAGAATGTGGTCTAAAACAAAAAACCCCCTCTGAATAACTATGAATACCAGAACACTGTTTTGAATAATGGGATATAATTTATAATAATAATAATAATATTGGAAATTCCAACTAGATTTTTATAACATTATATTGTTGTATGCTAGTCTGGTTTTCACCTCCATGTAATGTGCTGTGGTGCTCAGTCATTAAAGCCTGATACTGAAAGCATTTGAAATAAAACCTGATTTACTGACACTTACTAAAATAAACTATAATTTTATATATATCTTCTAAGATGTTAACATGTACTCCCATATGGTAAGTATATTTACTTAGATACTCACACCTGATTAAAATAGTACAACATGCATTCTTAAAATTATTTCATATTTATCTAAGGGACATCTATACCACAAAAACAATTCCAGGTCAATTGTTATTAACTTGGCAGTTCCATAATGCTGTTTGTAGTTAAGAATAGAACTCTAGTTTTACTTGGATTTAATAAAACACAGGTAACATATGCAAGTTTCCAAAACTGAAGTTTTGGAAATACTAAGTAGTAAATATTAATTTATAATGCAAAATAATCTGTCGACTTTATATGCAAAATATTGTTCCAACTCCACAGTCTGTTGCCATTTGAAAAGGACTTCTAGCAAATACCTGTCAGTTGTACAGATCATAAGTTTAAAAAAGCACTTGTTTTTACCTGTACAAAGATAATGTAACCAAGTAAGCTTCCTTCCACTAAAATGCTGACTGTAAAATAATTCAAACTGCAAAACAAAATTAACTTCAATTAGTCACACATGTAACTATGGTTTATTATCATCCTACCACCCTAATGAAGAAATACTGGTTTTATGTTCACCCTACTGGATGCAAACATTGCAGATCAATTCAGGACAGCATTTTCCTTTGGAACATGAGTGATTACTGAATCCTAATAAGGTCTACCTCTGGTAATGAGAAAAACTTGAGCAGATTCAAAGAATCTTTACCTAAAACAGGTAAACTCTCTAAACCCCACATAGCCAACACTGTGTACACATCAGTGTGGCTTATTCTGATTTGGTCTGGCAACTCTGATTAACACTGAAGGAAAACACAAACCCGGAAACTTTTGACCTCTCTAAGAACTGAATACCAGTATATGTCCACCATTCAGATAATATATATTTACAGGAAACTCCAGCAGTCTTAGAAAAAGCTGCTATACAGCTTGCCCAGTTATTCACAGACTTTGGAGTCCAATTGCAAAATGCTTTTTCTTTCTAAATCCTGGTCAGAATCCTGAGAGAACTCTCTCTCTATGGGTCAAATGATGAAACTTGACAGTAAATACAGATACTGTCAGACAGCTTTCAAAGACCACCCCAAAGTCATGTTCTGTCCCCTTAGGAAATTATAATTTAGAGCACTGACTCTAGCTATGACTAAATTTGCTCCTTTAAACTGGTAAAACAGTGAAATTAGGCAAGCAACCCAGACTCTAAGCTGCTTCTGATACAGCAGCCTGTAACAATTTTCCAGCTGAGACACAACTGACAATACTCCCATTTTGAACTCACAAAGAAGGGCAAAATCTCATCAATCACCTTCTGGTGACTGCATAGTATGGATTGGAAACTATTATATTGCTAGAAGTCCCCCCAGAAGAGGGGAAATATAAGTAGAATAAGTAGTTCTAAAACTCAGTCACAACACGTGAAGAAGCTCCCTCACCACAGAAACAGACATTTGCCATTTTAATTTACATCAGATAGTAACTTAAGGTATAAAAGCTGCTTTTAAAAATCTGATACGTCCATCCATACAAAATTTTATTGTGTAAATTGTAATTCACCATTAAATACACTTTAAGAAAAGTCAACACACATTGTACAGGTAACATTTAGAACACAATAATATAATCAAAAATAACAAAATACTTCACACCTCTACAAAGCAGAAATAATCATCTAAGATAAGAATATTTGGCCAAAGTAAAACCTTTACTGCTTCAAGAAATCCTAAAATTAGCCTTTAAGAAGTTTGCACAAAGCTTTATTTTGAATAGCTTCTATGATATAAAGGATAAAACCCCTGTATTTGCATCTTAATCTGCTATTAAATCTGTTTACATTTAATATTAGAAACAGAATCTTCTTTAAATATTAGGAATTGGTTTTAAAGAAAGAACCAACCCAGTTTGTTTAATTGTATTTATTAACATCTCCCCCAGCAAAGTGTAGAACAGAGATGTGAAAAATAAAGAAAAGCTATGCAAATACATACATAAATTCAGTAAGATATTTGGGTGACCCTTCCACATATGGACTGGAAACAGGAAATCCATGATTTATAGACAAAATGAAGCAGCTCAGGTTTTTCTTTGTTAGAGTGATGATCTTTTATTTGGAGTTATTTTACATTTTCCACATGTTTACAAGAAGCCTCCTACTAACCTACCATCTGTACACTTTTTTCCAGTTCCTGAGGAATTGCAAATGTAGAAGAAGGAGCCTGAGTTAGAGGCCATGCACCAGCCTAAAGGTATTGAGAAAAAATAAAAGCATTAACTTTTTCAGGCAACATATACATTAAGAAAAAAATAACACTCTTAAACAGCTCTATAGTGTACATTATGTCATAAGACAATCAATTGACCCCAGAAGTTTTACTGCTCACTTTTACTGCTCCTTTTGCACACCCCAGCGAAGTATTAATTGAAGTCGAGAGCACGAGACATTACTGTTTAGTGAGCTACTGGATTAATTTTAAAAAGCAACACTAGGAAAATAAATTACTCTACCACAATCACGAGGCATCAGTTTCCATACTAAGAAGTATTCATAGTTCAATAAATTGTTCACTTGTTATCAAAACATAAAAAATAAGCACAAATAACTCAGTAGTAATAAACATACCTGTAGAACATATATCTGAAAGCTAATTCCCAAATCTATAATTGTGTCCTGGTTTTTGATAAAGTTGTTGAATTTATTGTTGAGATCAGCACTAACACTCATGTCTGTATACATTCGATGGAGCTTGCTGGTAAATTCATAACCACAGGCTTGCTGTGAAGAAATATTGTAAGAGGTTTCACAGTGATAACAGTCCTTATTGTATAAATTACACCCACTCACTGCTACAATATGAAAATCTAGTCAGCAGAAGTGTTGTTAAGTTTACAGAAAACACTAGTTACAATAGAAAACAAACACTGTAAAATAAAATTACCATATTTATCTTAGTTTCACTCTATACACAATGATCTACATGAACAATGTTACCCTATAAAACTGAAAGACAGACACAGTCTATGAAAGTCCTTGGTACTTTAATAATGTTAATATGAATTACTTGAACCCATCTAATAGAACTACCCAAAACCTTATAAAAATCTCAAATGCCTAGATGATACTTGGCCATATATCTTTCACAGACTACCAAAAAATCAGTTTTTCCTTTTGGCTATTGGAAACAGACCTATTGACTTTTACCTCTGGCACCCTCTGCTGCTCCCACTCAACACTACATATTCTTTTGTTAATTCTGTGTTAGAAGAATATTACACTACCTTTAGTTTATTTATCATGGCTTCTTCAGAATCCATAGACATAGACAAACCATGAATCAATCTTTTTGCCAACATTCTGGCATAGAACTGCATTGAAAAAAAAACAGGCATGAGGATTTTAAGAAACATAACCACATCCTTCAAGTATGTTTTAAATGTAATATTTTAACCTTTACTCAATATAAAAAGTTACCTTTTGGAATACATCTTTGTCATCAATGTATTTGAAAACAGTAATGAAACTTGTAAGTTTGTCTTCTACTTCATTCTCTGTCATTCCTTTTGCTGATTTCTTCAACAAGTTGTCACAGTACTTGGCCAGCTCAAATTAGAAAAAGAAAAATCAAACCCAAATCTACCTATCAAGCTTGAGAACAAATGTATGCCAAGGTGTTCCAAAGTTCTACACAAAGTTCAAACATGAAATAAGTCACAGTCTGCAGTCTCACATTCTATTACAAGGCTGTATTCATGGCTAAACTATACATTCTACATCCACAGTAAATACAGTCTATATCAAAAAATAGAACTGCAGCAACTTTGCACACCCACAAAATGTGTGTGCAAGTTAAACTGTTACTACTGAAACACACACATGAGGGTCACCCAGTGTAAGAATTGGGTATTCATGTGATGCCAATTCATTTGAAAGTTATAAATAAGAATTATTACTTTCTATTTGTATCACTTACCAACTCAGGTGCTTTGCAGATCGACTTGGGCTCCCTATAGTTAACTACTGATGTCAAAGCCTACATAAGAACACAGAGCAAAGAGAAAAACTGTAAATGACTTACACCTTTTTCTTTTATGAGATTTGAAGAAATAAAAAAAATACTCAAGGCAAAGACACTATAAAACTGAACTACACAAAAGGGGATCAAAAAAGAAACAATGAATAAAAAGGTTTCAATTACTGCCCTGAGAGAATTTGGTTGTTAAACATGTTTAAGTTGAGAGTTAAGTAAAAGTGGAAAGAGTGGAGGGACAGAAGCTAATTACAGAAAATGGGAGAACAAATTAAGTTTTGATTAGAAACTTTGCAGAAGTATGAAGATTTTTGAATACAGCAATATTATGGTCCAACAGTATGGATGGAAAGAGACTTAGGAATAACTGCAGATAAAGCAGATTTGAGCAGCAGCACATCAACAGCAGATTATATTGACAGCATGTACCTTGAGCTGAAAAGCGTATATGATGTGCTCACAACAGTAAAAACTAAAAGTTCTTTTGGTTGTGGGATTTTTTGATAGACTAAAGAGGAGAAAAATATTGTTCAAAGTAGAAATTAGAAGCAGTATAGTACAAACAGTATGGTGGCTAAAGAAAACCTGAATATGATAAAAAAGAAAAGGAAGGAGATAATGGCAGTTTAGAATTGAAAAAAGATGTTAGAATAATCAAGTTTCTAAACTATACATCACATTTAAATTAATGTTTTAAACTAACACTGAACCAAAAACACTGCGTAATCATAGTTCCTAGGAATTACAGTTCCTGTATCAAGGGAAAATATTGTTATTATTATCAAGATGAACTGACAACCAACTCTTTTGTACAGTACATCAACAATGCAAAACTTGGTAACAGGTCTCTGGAATCCCTGTGAGAAAGGAATGCATGACTTGAAGTAGGAAACTTTGAAGCTTGGAGCACTTTTTTGCAATAAAATTGGAGGCGTCAATAGCAGTTTTGATATCCACCATGAAAAATTAAAAGTAGATTAATATTTCAAATATTTATTGCAAGAATGATCACTGAAGTGAAGAAGCAATGTTCTAACAAAACCTGTGTTGCTATATGCCAAAGGTAGTTGTCAGTCTCCTGTTACTCCACCTTCTGGCACATGACATTAATTGCAGTGGAGACAGAAACGTGTTTGGTACTAAGTATTTGTTTTAAAATGCTAAATAGTTATTTTCTTCATATCAGAAATACAGATGGGTAACTACTACTGGTGTTCTTACTGGTACCTTCTTCACTATGCCTTTTCAAATTAACCTTGGCTGACAATTAAAGCTTAGACTATGACCCTAACTACAATTACTGTAAACACCACAAAAGAGCAATGAACCATATGCCTACATCCCACGACAGGAAATTACAGACAGGAAAGATACTTCTAATTAATAGTTACAAACAATAATTATTATTATGAAACTTTATAACAATTAGAACCGTTATGTTAAAAGAACAGCAAGCCTCTTTCCCTAAATTTATTATTTAACTTCAACTGCAGCTCTCTCCTGCAAAAAGTTACCTGTTGTGACAGTGACTGAGGTAATGTAAGTTTTCAGATACTCTTTGTTAAGATTTTTCAAGTTGACTACAAAGATTCTATGTAAGTAATAATAAGAGCATTCAGAGTCAAACATTATGTCAGGAAGCAAATTCAAGTTCAAATACATTTAAGAATTACCAAACCTCCCAAACCGCACAAGTTGTCTATCATCTGCACTTACATTTACAGCATCTTTTTTGTGTTATGAAATGTGATGGAAAGAAATGCAATTTTTTCTGAAAACATTAAAGTATTAAAGTGGTTACCTCTGTACTTATCTTTCCCCCTAAAGCTGGCTTGTCTTTTGTTCCATTGCAGTTCTAAGCTAGAAAAACTGCATAAAAACTCTATCTTTGAACATGTGTTGATGCTCTGAAGAATTCTGGTGAGGCTGAAACAGGGTTCCAAATTTTGTTTTCCAATCCCTTGTTTACCAAAGGAAAAGTTACCTTGTCAAGGGCACTCATAAAGTGTTGATCACCATTCAAAACAGTGTTGATGAGTTGAACAAATTTACTATGTACTTCCAAAACTGACTCCACAAACTGAGTTGGCATCTGAAAGAGGTAAATAAAACAGAAAGCAACTTAATGAGAGAAGTAGTATTGTCTACACATAAGCATATCCACATAAGTTGCAGATTTTTTCCAAACTACTCTTTTTTATAAAAGTAACTGCCACAGTGATCAAGTCTTTGAGAGCATTGGTTCTGCATTGTTGTACTTTCACACGACTGTCCTAGAGCATGTTTTGGAAATAAAAAGACAAGGCTACATTTACACTCCTGCTATCCAACATAGATCTGGGTCTATACTGCTCTCATGCTGTCTAATTTTCCCCGTCATGCCCTAAATCCTTTATTAGCCTTTACAAAAATCATTAATGCTAACACATAAATACAGCAATCAAGCCAAAATGCAACTTAAGTAAGTAAACAGCTGCTTCTCCTACACACTGACTTCAGAGACACAAAATCTGGATGCCCCCCTTGCATTTTCCTACATAGGACAGTTATCAACTGAAATTCGTGCCCTATGTTTTAGCATCACATTCTGTATAGAGAGGACTGACAGGAGTTGGAGGAGCCCCTACAGAGACACTCTGAAATTATCTACATAAGGTTGTGAACTGTCATCACCCTCGTGGCTCTGAATCTATTTCCCTGTGTAGACTCTATAAGTTGGAAAGAATAAGCTCAATAAACCTACAAATAATTTGAAAACAAAATATACTACTGAAGACTTCAGTCCATTTTCTGTATGCACACAGGAGTCACAGAAAAGTAAGCACTCCTGTGCAGTCAAGAAGTTAGTGAATTTACAACAGCTTGTATTTATGTATTATTATAGACACAAACACTGGATGGCTGAAGTCACCATCCTAAAGTGAGCAGAGATCTAGACAGTAAGATGTACACACATGTACAAATATAATGTCAAATAAAAGCTTGCTCTTTGTGTCTGAACAGCAATACTAGAGGAACAAAGATGGAATTGAGTAATTTAAATACATGTGAACTGAAAAAAAGTTTAACATACTTTAGTAAAATAATTAAGCCAGAGTATTTTCAGAAATTACATAAAAATACAAGACTACAAAGCTATTAGTGAAACACATCACACTGCAATCAGGTCAGTGTTTATGTTAATTAAACCAAATGGAATCACTGGTTCCTAATAGACCAGAACAGCAAATGCCACTGACTTAAGAGAAACTCAGGAAAAAAAATATATACATGGAACAAAAGGACCTACTTCCCTTGATAGCATTTAACAAGCAACAATGAGAAATATCTAGCTGCAGTTGTTTCTGGTTAGATCACAACAATCAACTCTCAGGATAGACAGACAGTGTCACACAGCTAACTGTGCTGATCAGAGGTTACAATTTATCCACCATGTTCCAAACTTACTTCATATAGTTTCATATATAGACAAAATTAAAAAAAAACCAACAGAATAGACCAACAGGAAAAGAGCAAACTAATCAAGACTGTTAATTAAAAATAGGTAATTTCAGTTGCCTGAGAAAACTCACATTTTCCTGAGAAAGATTGCTGGTTGCTCTAAGGCCCTCATCATGGATATGGTTTTGTAGTTCCTGAATCATATGAGGTAAACCACTTGACACAGCACGAAGCAGAGTATACATATTTGCCATGTCTGTAACAGAGAGATTTTTATAGAATATGGTTAGAAACACTCCAAATTGACACAATATTGTTTCATAATTTCACACAGAACTTCTTAAAGACTGAAACAAGACTGTTTTGAAAAAAAAAAGCAACCATACACTGAATCACTGACAAAATATAAAAAGGAAAGAGTAGGGCTGAGTCCTGCCACTGTGATTAACTCACTCTTCCAATACTTCTTCTTTAGGAGAGAGTCCAAAAAGAGAGGTGGGCTAGTATGGAGAAACACTGTGCCAGCAGTGGCTTGAAATATTTCTCAAGTTAGAAAAGCTATTAATAAGCAACTGCTATTTTTATGATTTTCCTATCCCCTGTCTCCCTCTGCTAAAAAAAAAAAATCCAAGCCCTGATCCAACTTGAAAAACTCCCTGGAAACGGAACATTATTATTAGATACAATTTGAGCTTGGCTGTGAAAAATAATGTCTCACATAACAGATACCATCTTCCATGCAAGAATAAGCATTCTTTCAAGGGTAAGAAGCATGTAATCATCAGGAAGACTTTTTTTTAGTCAGGTAGGGAGTCTAATTATAAGAACATCTCCTTCTTTAAAAAGGATTTGGGACAAGAGGACACAAAAGATTCAGGACAATAAAAATCTGGCTGTGAAAAGAAACCAAAATATTCTACAATCCTGACATGTCAATTGATGATGAAGAAATCTGTAAAGACAGAGCCATTGGTTTACAAATGAAAACGTAATATGATCAGAAAATATGATCAGTTCTACAGGACACAGGACTTCAGTGTGTTTTTAAGTTAAGACAAGGAAAGAGAAAGAGCATTGGCCAAAAGTAGGGTTGTTAACAGCAAAAATATATATATTTTGAAGAATGAAAATTAATTACATGGTAAAGAAAAACGTCATTCAGGGTTGAATTGGGATTTCTAGCTAAGTAATGTTAGCTAAAAGTACTTAAGCACACAGAAGGCCATTGAAAAGAAGATAGGAAATCCCAATGCTAAATGAATAAAACAATAACCATTTAATCCTTTTTGTGACCACACACTTACCACTTCTTTTCTCTTGTCTGATAATATTGTGACATTCTGCATGTAGAAACTGCAAGTGATCAGCTACCATCCTCTGTTGGCATTCATGAATCACTTTGACATATGAGCTGGGATGCAAGTATTTCCGACACCGCATTTCTTCATCTTTTAATCTACCTAAAACCTGCAGACAAGTGTTTAAACTGAGAGCTGAAGAAATACTAACAACCAATATAGAACCAGAATATACAGCAGTATATGTATGTAAAATGAGACACAAGAATAAGTAAACGTTACAAAAGAATTTGTGCAGGATGTCAAAAAATTACGTTTGTTCTTTTGAATCAGGCTATTGCTGAAATAATATAATCTACTCCGAATACTGACTAGCAGCTTTCAGTAGTTCTCAAAACTTCTTTTTCACTTCAGCTTTGTGACCAGTTTCCACCAGTTTCTCTTACCACGCTTCTTGCTCTTCCTGGAGAAAGTTTTACCACAATAGCTAACTATAAGAACCACTTTACTGCTCCAAATCCATCTGTTTATACATAAAACATCTGCTCAATAGGTACAGGAAGGAAATAGGCATCATAAAATAAGTCATATGAATGGTGACATAAAAGCACTTACATCCTGTGAATATCAGGGGAGTCTAGGGAGAGTAGTGCAGCTGCAGACTGTTAACAACAGGCAAAATTAATCTGCATTGCTTTTGCTTTAGTTGAAGTCTTAGCCTGTCCCTAAACTTCACCACAGGTGTACAACCATTAGCTTATGCTCCTTATGGTTAAAAGCAATTTCAGCCTTCTCAACTTTTCTATATAGCACCAAGGACTGACTCCCAGTCTTCCATTAATCTTTGTTTTCTAATTTTTGTTTTCTCAAACGATGTATAAGAACTAAAAGTTAAATTACTTGACTTTATACACCACAAATCAAAACAAAAGAAAATCAATCTCAGAGTATGTATTTTTTAATAATGCTCTGTAACAACTTAAAGTCTTTTAACCACTATGATGTAAAAACTCTCATCTTATGCTACTCCAAATTGAAATAAAACAAGGAAGCGAGGAAGTAACACTGATCAACCTGATCCGTGTTCTATTTTTGTCTTTTTTCTTTTTTACTTTACATGTTGCTAATTTATTATTTATTATGATAAATTTTGATGCCAACCATCCATCCCTAACAAGGTTTGTAGTTTATGTTCAGATTAACCGATTCACCAAAAAGTATTGCATGAAAGCATAACAAAGAACAACTGTAACTGTAAAGAAAAACATGTATCATCAGTAAAATGATAATATTAGATTTTAGGTATTGCATGTGTACCAAACAATCTCTTACCTTCTCCATGTACTGTGAGCAATTTGACTCTTGTAACAAATTCGAAGCTTCTTGTTTATAATACTCCCCTGTTTCATTCAGAAAAGGACACTCAAAAATTTCCTGATAAAACTAGAAGGGAGAATTTTTTTTTAAAGGACAAATAACGCATATACTAGATTGCCATTCAAAACCAAAAACACAGAATGAGAAATATGTATGTACCTTTAGGGGGAATTTTTTCTTATACTGTTCAACATGAACAAAGGAGTTAATAACCCCATGGATTACTTTCTGGTTTGGGTCTTCTCCACAGCGATCACTGAAATAGGCAATGCAAACATTTATGAAAATGCAGGTATCTTGTGTAACTTGTCTGACAGCTGAATGAAATAAGATTGGATGAAAACATTTTCCAGTAAACTCCTCTGCTTAAATTGGCAAAATTGAAGATGACTTATCTTAAAATAAAAAAGGCACTCTTCTTTCTCTCACATATGTTTAAATTGTTGAGATGGTAATTCAAGAACTATTCAAAAGCATCTACAGGTCATGAAATTTCCAAGTGTTTGCTCAGGATACAAGTACTCCATATTACATATTCAGACCAAGTAGTTTAAAAGATACAGTAAGTTCCATCTTGAATTTGTAGCCTTTATTATACAGACTACCTTCACACTTTTGCCCCTGCCAAAAAAATCTATAGCTTTTACCAGCATCACAGCAAGAAGCATGCTATTTTCTTTTCTGAGTATCTACTATTCAACATGCAGATTTCAAGTGGAACATATAACACATCAGGCACATCGTCACAATATTTAATCTTATATCAGAAAAGGAAAACCTTACGTTTTCCAGTCAATTTCTTAGCTTCAAGTCAGGGAGTGGAAGGAAATTATATCTTTAGTTCCATTCAGTTGAAAACAAAAGTAATTAAAACAAGTGTTTTGCATGCTGAAAACATTACTGCTCTGTCCTTTGCAAAACTGGAAATAACAGACCCACACTCAGAACAGCAGAGACTTAAGACATGAAAAGTTCTAAAAAAGACCACTTTTCATATGCACTTTGCAACAAAGTAAAGAAATATTTCCTTACTCCTCAGGTGTTAAGTAGAATTAAAATATGATTTACAAAAGTATATTTACGGTTAAGCATAAGCACTTGTAATTTCAAAAGTTTTTCTCTTTAAAATATTGACGGACATATATAGCATGTATATGGAGTAAGAACTACTTTACCTAGACTGTAATAAAAAGAAAAAATGAGTTTTCTATTAGAAACATTGGTATAGGAGAGTCATTTACATGACTGATTTAAAAAAAAAAAAAAAAAAAGGTAAACCCAACAAAAATATACTTCAAACCCAAACATTACCATATACCCATCTTGGCTGGGGTCGTGAGGGGGAGAAGTAATTTTGCTCATGTCATTGGTTTTGGTTTGTAATTGACAAAAGCTCCTGAGGATGCCCATGAGCTGGGGAGGTTTACCAGGACAGCCACACCAGCAGTCATCGACTACACACACCAGACCATCTTCATACATTCACAACACTGTTAATTATGGGTATTGCTGTCAAACACCACTGTTTTCTAAGATCTGAAAGCTTAGGTTCATGATGGGTGCAAAGAACTAGCTCTCTAACAGATTATGAGCAGTGACAGTATGGTTTATGCAGCTCCATCACCCATTATAAGCGAACTGAACTAACAGGTTTCATCAGGGATGGTCGGATTTTTCCGCCCAGAGAACAGCAAGATTTCCTCTGGTTGTGGTAGCTGAACCAATAGAACAAATCCAAGTTTGGGTATATGTAATCACACCCTGCATCCTTGCCCACATCCCTCTGCAGGGTCTGGTTTACGATGGTAGAGGCAGCAGCACAGAATCACAGAAGGGAAGAAGTGAAACACCTGCCCTGGGCCTGGATGTAACTCCAGCCTGGAGGGATCCAGGAGCATGGAAAGCTGCAGGATGCATGCAGCCTGTGAACACAGTGCTATGCCATGGAGTGCAAGAAGCCACAGAACTAAGAGTTTAGCATATTACAAAGCAGGGCTCTGGCAAGCGACAGTCCAGCCCAGCTCTAACATGCAGGGTTCTGAACCTGGAAAGGTGCTGGTGACACAAACACAGGAAGCATTACTGCAACAACAGCTCCAGTCCCAGCTCCCCCCTGCTCGGTTCACAGGCCACTTCAGATCTTAGCCCAGACACACGAGGGAGGGAAGGGGGCAGCAATGGTCAGATCCAGGGGATCTGAAGGACAAGGTATCATTAGGAAAAAGCTGTAAAAGTAGAGGAGACATGCTCCATAGAAGAGCTGGAAGGGAGGAAAACAAGCTTTGGAAGCAGAGGTTAGATTGCATGGAGGTGATAAACGAAAACAAGTGCAGCATGGAACAGGTTGTGCCTGCTCTGGTAGCAGCTTCAGGTTTTTATTTACACCAATGGCACTCTGCTCCCAGGAATCTGTAATGCAAATGACTAGTTTCAACAAAATTTGAGAGGTTTCAAGGATGACTTTCATGAAAGTTGTAAGAGCAACTGCCAAGCTAAAATGAAATAGGTGACCCCACCAAGACAGAAGTCTATCAAATGTACATCTTCCTTCTTGGCAGTAGTAGGCAAGCAATAGGGATGCTTAGAGCTACATGGCAGCTGCTGCACAGTTCAAAGCAGGGATGTCACAGGATATCTGGGAGGATACCAGGGAATGACGATGTTTGGTGAGGAACAAAAAAACATAAAGTGCTAGAAACACAAGTTCCACTAATTCAGGTGATGACAAGTTTCTTTTTTCAAAAGAAATTGAGAAAGCTACAAAACACACGCTCAAGCAAGTTGTGCTAGTTAATATTAATTCCATATTGTCCCTGTATTAAGACTAAAGCTAACAGTGGCAGTCCAACATGTATTGTACAGTGTACTACTACTACAAGCCCAAAGAACATTTTTAAAATTTAAGGTACAGTAATAAATACTGGATTCATTAAAAGAAGACTCCATCATTCAAAAGAACTGCTCTGCTCTGTCAAACTAAAGGCCTTTTGAGGCCAATTAACTACAGAATTCACTGTCAATTAGAAGAGCGTGTTCTAAACACTTTTTAAAAAGATAACTTCCAATAGCTTTAATTTCAAACAAATGGTATAAATAATGTATCAGCTTAAAGGTTCAGTTAGTTAGAAAGTGTTAGTTATCTTTAGCAGAGAAGCCTCTCCTGGTTAGTCTGTACTAATCACACTTTCATTTGAGATAGCACCTGAATAATATCCAAATTATTTCTGCTTAAAAATTTTCATAGATGAATTTTCTCACAATTCAAGATCTTGTCGGCTTCCTGTTGTGTTGGAACAAAAATGCTTAAGTTGATATTCAGCTTGCCTTGTAGGAGGAGTGCTTGGGCTAGAGGGAGGGGGGAGAAAGTGTGTTATATTCAGAACTCTATATTAACTAGTGCAGTCAGACAAGACAGTCTTACATGATTTAAGAATTCTCTGCCATTCAAGGGGGCTAACCCTGCTCCCTTTTGCTCAGTCACAGGCCTCTCTATCTCTCTTGCATTGCTTTGGCACTCACTTAATTATTTGCTGAATTGACTCGTGCCAATCTGGAGAAATAACAGCCAAGATGGTTTCTGTCATATTAGCAGTTGAGTTGCTTCACTAAAGGACTAGATGAACACCAAATTCAGCACATGAAAGGTAGTAAAGCACAGCCTGCTCTCTTTTGGAATTAGTAAACTCTTAGATCAGTTTAGCTATCTTGTTTAGCTAACCACAAGACACTACTTGTATTTCTTTATTTTCATGTACCAGAAGAAGTTTGTTAATTTTAATGTGTACTGTACACAAGCTTATAGCTTCTAAAAAGTTGATGTGTTCAAGATTTTAGCCAGAAGTCTTTTTGAAATTCCAGGTAAATACACTGATTTCAGGTAAATACATCTGAATGAAAAAATTGTGGCTCTGCTCCCCTACCTTTTCCAGTAAACATACTTTCATATGCAGCCAGTTGACTACAGTGTTAGTTATCAACTCCACATATCATCATATGCTATGCAAAATCTTCTCACTAGAAGTAGTTCAACTGTCCCATCTACATAAATTTTAATTTCTTAGAGGTGTTGTAATAAATAGAACCATGCACCCACAAGTACTATTAAGAAGGTATATCACAGAGGAGGTTTGAAGCACATACATATATTAGTAATTTTAATAAAATTTTTAGGTAATATTATTCCCATGCATATTCTTGCATCTCTGACAGATGTAACTTGTGGATACATATCCATTTCTCCAAAGATCCTGTTTAATCCCTGAACTCCTGAATTCAATGCTAGAAGACAGTTAATAGTTACTTGCAGCAGTGTCTTTAAAACTGCCTCTTAAAAACTGGACTGACCACTGAAATCACAGCAAGGAACAGCAACCAGCCTAGAGTTACATGCAAAGGCCATCCTCAGAATCCCCACAGCCAACCCTACATTTCATAACAGCTGGAAAAAAAGCTACAAGTAGTTCTCTCTCATGTAATTCATTACATGATATGCAGACCACAAAGTGGCTAAAAGAAACTTAGTATGAATAGTTATATGCATATTTGGAGAAGAAGAATTGCATTAACTTCTTTGAGATCACACAAAAGAATCCTTAATAAAGAAGGGGGGGAAATCCAGATCCAACCATCAGAGACAATGACCCAAGTTTCATTTAAAACTTTCCAAAAAGTTTAATAACAAATAATGTCAACTTGTTACAGTTTCAAGTCCCCTCCTAGGCCAGTGACAGCCTTGATCTAAACACTCTTGTGAGGTTTGCAGTCAGCCTCAAGGTAAATACACACCGTTACTCTTAAGAAGCATTAGATCTCTGTTGAAAATGGTTTTTACACAAATTTCCACTCCCACCCACCAGTGAAATACACACAGCAACCAAAACAAGTCTTCAACATTCCTGTGCCTGATGTAACAAAGGAGAATTTTCTTCACAATGAATTAGGGAATCCTCCTTTAGTAAAAATAAATTATTACAGTATAAATATATGGATAAAGCAGTATAATCCCTGGTTACAAAAGAACTACAGTTCAACAACTGAAAGCAAGTAAATACTTCCTGGTCTCAGAAATGCCATCCAAGACAGACATCATTTGGGAATGAAAAATAAAAATAAAATATTAAAATTAGGTTTTTAATGCCTTATAGTTTTTATCTGACCAAATGCATGTCAAAGGAACCTCAACCAATCAAATTACCTCACTCCCTCAGTTTACCTACACTAGCCTGGTCACCTGAGTAATCACTTAAAAAACCCCCAGTCATCAGCAACTCCAGAGATACCCTAAATAGCAGTAAAATTGTAGAAACTGATGGAACTTACAACTACATACAAGATCTGTAGTAAATCTCAAAATTTCTGTTTATGTATAAATAAAAGGGTCTTTTAGGAGTTAAGTAAAAGTTTTAAATCAAAACTTTAAAAGTCCCAAGCCCTGTAGCTATCAGTTAAAAAGAAGTTAAAAAGAAAAAAAAGAAGTATTCAGAAATAAAATAATAATTTCCCCTCAAGGTGCAAAAAAAAAAAATTTCCATTTCATTCAAGTAAAGCAGCAGAACTATTAAGTGAAGACACTCATCTGAACAACAGAAACCCAGAAGCAGATAAGCAAGAATTGTTCAGGGTCCCATGCAAAGAAACAGCTCCTCTGGCTTTAGCAAATCTTTGCCCAAGGCCTGGTCCTTAAGTTTACCAACAGCACAGAAGCCATATGCAGTCAGCATCAGGCGGCGAAAAAGGCAAGAGGCATCCTACAGGACCTGGAGAATTACTCTAACTCCTCTCCAATCCCATTGATAAGAAGGATTGCCAAAGCTGAGAAATCACTACCCTGAGCTTACAGGGAATGGACCATTTTCTTTTCAGAGCCATTTTCTACACATGCAAGCCACAAAAATCTAATTATCTACAATGAGAAAAGCTGTCATCATCAGGTAAGAAGTTATTTTAACAAAACCAAACATAAAAGAGTCCACTCAAAATCCACAGACTTTTCAAAGTAAAAACAGTGCAATACCCCTCCCCCACGTTGTGTTAAAACCAAAACCAATCAAACACTCACTTTTTTATTTCTCGGAGGAGCATCCGAATAAGGATGGCCTGCAGTGGCTCAATCATTAATTTTCTCCACATATCAAGAGCTAGCTGTCAGGACACAACACAAGTTTACATCAATAAAAAGTACAAAACCAAACAAACAAAGAAAAAACCAATGAAACACAGAACAATACCACAGATGACACCGTTTCCCATTCAGGATTTTAAAAATTGAATTTTTAGATAACCTTTCTCCTTTTTTAATTCTTTTGTTATTCTCCCCTCTCCACCCCCCTCTACCCTGCCTTTAATACATTAATACATTATTTTCACATTTTTCTTCCAGAACATCTGACTGCATTTGGATGAAGATCACACAGATCTGTACACTAGTAGTGTCAGACATAGGATATCTAGTCAGGCAGTATCTAAATGCATCCTTCCCAGCCTGCATTCTTCCCACACAGCAATGGAACTGATTCATTCCTTGGTTCCACTCCACCAAATATTCTCAAATGCATGTAAGGACCCTAAGCAAGTTGGTTACAAGGGCAGATTTTGAGTGTACTTATAAACAAAACATCTGCACAGTAGTAGGTAACACACCTTTCCACCTGCAGCGTTTGGATGTGCACAAACCACAGTATTTCTAACAATAACTGCAAAATAAGCCTCAGCTGAGAAAAAGAATGTCTCTTGGCCAATTTGTCAGGGGTCAGAGTTAAAGATACAGAATCCTTTCATCCAACACACAGAGAGCATCTCCAAACTAAGAGGCACACAGCTTAAGCCAAGTCACTGGCAAGCAAGTTTGACTTCAAATGGCATTCAAATCACCTTCATATTAGAGATAAGCCACCCTATTGCTAACATAACATTAGAGGAATCAGTCACATGGACTCAATTATCTCAAAGTCTTGTGGCGAAGTAATTGCTCCCAAAATACACCATTTTTAAAAAACACACCTGCAATTGTTTAAATGAGTTTTAACATTTTAGTCAAAATCAGATTTAAAGGCCAAAGGGGATAATGTGATCCCTCATACACAGGTAATAACTACACACATAAGACCTCCAAAAACACCTACTAGTGAGTAGTAGACTGGGAAAAAATGAAAATGCAAAATTCAGTGAGGACAGAGAATCTTGCTGCTAAGAAGGCTTTGACACAGCAGATCATTAGCTTTAAAAATTAAAATATTGATCAGGTATGTCTTAACTGAAAGCAGACACATAGCTATTAAGTAGGTATCCAGTCTGATCCACTCTGTGAAATAAATCTTCCTTTTAAATAGCAGACAAACTAACTTAACTCTGACTGGCTATTCAGAACCCGTGCTGAAATACAAGGTACAGAAGACAAAGCTGACCCAACTGTGTCATAAGCAGGTTAAAGAAGAGACAGAAGTTTGCTTATAAATCAAAAGACAGACAATGAAATCAAAGTTGTCCTAGGAGTGATTTTCACTGTCTTGCCTTGTAGAGAGTAGTAGTAGAACAATTAAGTTTCCCTAAGACAACAGGAAGTCATCCAGCAGAGAACACTGAAAGAAGCCAGCTCTGAAGAGAGAGAAAAGGGTGCGGGGAAAGAAAAAGTAAAAGAACTGACACCTTTTGTGCCTATGAGGCGAAGAGAAACCACCTCAGGTAGATCTATGTGGTTTCTGAAATGTAGTCTCTAGCATGGTCCTTCTCACAATCTGAAGCAGATTCAAGTTGTCTGATAGAATTTTCTCATCAAATAAACTACAGACAGATCACTCTGGTCAATACAGCAACCTGATATATTAGTTCAAAACAGTTTTTCATCCTTGAAGTGAGGAATTAATCTTACTTCAACTACACTGGCAATACAGAATGTGGTAATTGCCTCCATTTTCCAGAATCTATTTCTGAGGGAAAAAAAAACCCAGAAGGCACATCTTAATTACCTTCTATTCAGGGTGCCCATGGAGTAATTGAAAATTCAGGAGTCTGAAATTGGTGAGAGGGGCTCCACTCACAAAAGCAGCATCCTTCACCATGCATTTACAACATAAGAGAGGAAAGAAGTCATCTCTTGCAAGCACTGGCAGACTATTTTCACCAACTGATCTCATCCTGTACGTTTCCTAGGACAACAATTACTGAATGTTTGGAACACTTATCGGGATGATGAGCTGTTTGAAGCCATGCCCATATACTTCACATACACACATCCAGTCTTGTGCACGTACCTATTGTTACACGCCCCAGAAGAACTAAGCAGGCATGTACTTGTTTGAGGTTACTGAAAACCTCTCAAAGTTTCATTAGCACACATGAGTGCTGTTAAGACAGAAACTTCAGTACATAGAGTACAGTTCTTCTTCTACAAATGCTGGGCATTAGTTCTGTAACTTGATGCTGAGACTGAAGCGAACTATATATAAAATAAACATGTTTGTTCTTGGGTAGATAAAGGCCAGACCATCTGAGTCATCTAAAAAAGGAGAAATAATAATTCCTTCCATTCTAAAGTGATGATCAACTGAAATACTTGGACTTTTGTTAAAGTCCCTTGTGCTATCCAGAGAATAAAAGACAGAATCCTACAGGAACTATAGTTAAAGAAAAAATGCTTTCCAAACAAAGACTTGACAAACTTGGCAAGTGCCTTGTAGGTCAAGAAACGTGAACTGGAAAAACGAATTCACCAAAAACAGTTCTGCAATTTAATACAAGAGTGTAGGACTCAACTCTCCATTCCTTTTCAGGACAAACCTAATCCTACACCAGTCATGAACAGAGATTAACTTTACTGCCGCAAATCCAAAATTTACCTCCCACTATTACAGATTACAAAGACAGTATTTATTAAAGAGAAATGGAAGGAGTCTTGGGGAGTGAGGTAATGAAAACTCATTAGTAGAATTTCAGACATTGTCATCTGAACACCTTCATCAAAAACCAAAAGGCTGCCAGTTACATCTTAAGAATCTTGACCCTCTCCATATCCTGCCCAAAAGATGAGCTAGGAACATATCCTCCGTGGAACAATGGCTGGGAAGCTTGAAGAGTGTGTGTCACTGCCCTTCCATCCCACTCAGGATTGTACAAACACGAAAAGAATTGAATACTCAAAAAAGTCAGACTTATCAAGTCTCTTTGTTCTTCTTTGGCAAACATTAACTAGGGCAGAAAGCTATGGACAAAAGTTCCTACTACCATCCTTTGGGCAATACCTCAGAATAGAGCAGCACTCAAATGGGGAGAATTCATTAATACATCAGCATCACCCAAGAACAATTGTGGACCTATTCCCAGCCCCCAAAACAGCTGAACTAACAGTCATTCACACAGGACTACAGTTTACCTCTACAATCGTGGGAACACACTGTGCTAAGCCTCAGTCTGAGGAACTAAGGGATAACATTTATGCCATTTTGAAGATACCATAAACAGCACAGCAATGTGCACTTCCAAGCTCTGATAAGCCTTTACAGATGCCACTGATAGCAGGCCTTGCAGACAGCGTAGATAGAAGAGAGAAGAATTTCCTTCCCTGAAATGCCTTGACTTAAAGCATATAATGTTTCTGGTGTTTGTTTCAGCCCATCCCCAACCTGCCAGAGGATTAGCAATTCAAACTGGCAGTGCCCCCTTCATCAGCTGGGTCAGAAGTACAGAAGGTGCTTCCTCATGCATCACAATCTCTCCTTACTCTTTACTAAAGGCAGCAGAGATCTCCTGTCTAAAACAATGAAATCAAAGAGCCAGAACAGTGATCACTGACAGGTCAAGTTCTGACATTAAGGAAAAAAGAAGCATTTTCTCTAGCCTTCCAAAGCAAAAGAGAAGAGGTATTTACTTCCTACTATAGAGAAAAGGCCAAATGTACAGAGGAAATGAAAAAAAAAAAATACCAAAACATATAATGACAGAACAAAATAAATTCTCCAGCTAGCAGTCTGTGTACAAATAGACACAAGGCAAACAGGTACACACACAAGCATTCAAAAAACAAGTTAGTATTCAACTGTATTCATGTGATTTTATACTGATGCAGACTGAAAATGTGTTTTCAAAATCTTTTTAAAGGCATACTGAAGAGCTGTATCTTAAAGAATTTGAAAGAATTTCTTCTTTCTTAACTGTAAAATTGACTTTTTGCTTTATTTTCTTATACTTCGTGGTAAGAGTAGCCATAAAGTGACAAACCACACAAACTCCACTTCTGCATAGTTGCAGTGCTCGGGGTGAAGGCTCAGAATGTAGTCCTACTGTAGTCCTGCTGATAGGATTTTTTATTTTACAGGTATTTAAAAACTACTCTCAGCCTCTCCACTAGCAACTGTGACAACACCCTTGTGCTTGCCACAAATTATTTTTTTTTTTTTTAAAGATAAGCCCTCCCTACATGACACTTTTGTGTACAGAATATCTACTTTTTCTTTCAAAATCTGAATTGCTACAACTGAAGCTCAAAACACCTTCCACTAGAAAATGTGCAAAGACTAACCTCAAAAAAAAAGCTTTTGTACCTTGTGTCATCAAGAAATAGAAGCCTAATAGTAATATTTCAAGGGTTTCCAAAAACAAAATTACTGCTTCCTCAAAATACTTTCTTGAAAGTAGTGTCACCTAATAATCTAAAGTGTGTTTGCAAGGTATTGGAGAATTTCAGTTTTAAAATGTGATAGTTTTCATATCTGCTTTTTTTGCCTGCCAGTATTTATCTACATCAAAACTGTATTCTCATTTTACAAAGGGTTCAGTGCTTACATCCTCTACAATATTCCTATTCTGTGACACAGAGAAGTCAACATGTAAAAGGACAGAGCTGAACTTGTGGCACTTCTAAATACGTTTATAAACATAAAAATAAATAAGTTTATATCCAGCTCACTTTCAGAGATACCTACCTCTCCAATTTCCATCAAAGGTTCATTCATATCCACCCCTCCATAGCCATACTGAAGATCAGCTTCAGTCAATTTGTTCTTCTTAATAAACTGTGTGTTGAGGTACCTATAGAAATAAAGATACTCTAATCAAAACAAGAAAAAGTTCTTTTTTTTTTCCTAATAGATTTGGAATTGTGGAATGTCTTTACAAAATATCACCTTCTTTAACCAACACCAGTGCCACTTGCAGAAAAATCTTAAAATATAAATTACCTCAATTTAAAAGACCTTACATCATATTAAAACAGTACAGTGTTGGTAACTGAGAAATCAAAAAAGAGCCTGATATATCACTGCCAGCATTTTCTTGGTGAGCAATATACTCATGTAAGAATCCAATCCATCTACATGCACTGCCATATTAACTCCTACATATATATGCAAAATAACTGCTAACTTCTGAGCACTTGACTAGTATTAGTGATAGTGGTTTATTTATTATTAATGATAGAAAAACGCTCCTGGGTATCAGATATTTTTAAGTTAAACGTATTTTCTTCTACCTCTATTATTTATTATTTTGCATTTCTCTCAGACCGAAACACAGAAGTATTGTCAATTTTAAGAGGGCAAAACTTTGTCAGTTATGACCCCTTACCCAGATCATGATAACTGGCAAACAGCCAGATCACAAATTTTATAGAGAAGAAGTTGCAGAAATTATTTTAATTAACAATTATAGAAGAAATATTATAAATGCTTCTTTTTTTGTATCCAGTATTTACTATCCTATGTATAGTTTTTATAAATAACAGAAAATGGTTTCTGCGCAAGACCTGGTAAGACATCCCTCTTGATTCTTAATATTTCCATAAAACAAATATTATAACATTTTTAAACTGAGCCATTCTCTTTTTCTTTCCCTGATTACTGGGAAAAAAATGATCATGTATTTCATAACTACACTTACAGTATTTCTTATGCTAGTGCTTAAATGAGAAAACTGAGAATGTTTTTTTAACTTCTGATCTAACCACCAGTTTTGAGATGCCCAGTTTCAGACACTGAAAACTGTGCACTTGAAGAGATTCAGTGTTCAGAGGCTGCCCCAGACTTGTGCTGCCTGAACACTCTGGGCAGGAAGGCAAAAGCCAAGCAAAGGAGAAAAGCAGAAACACGCTGTGAAAACCTGTGAACTTGAAAGAATTTAGGACACCACAGAGTTCAAAGGAGGAAGACTTGTGATAGTGCAGTGATGACAAACTGGAATACAGTGGCCTAACCTACTTTTAGACTCTTAGAGAGAACTGTAAACCCCTCTGTTATCATTGATAACCATCACACACTGTAAATGCAGGTCTGTGCAGAAGGCTACAGGTCCACTATTCATACACAACCTGTGAGGACATCCAGAACAGCTGGAACACCAGCCTTAGGCAGACATGCTCCTTGATGGTATTTTTCCCAGCCTCCCCCATGTGAAAAAAGGCAACACCTGCCAGTCTACCTTTTCTTGTTAAACTTGCTAAAAAGGAAAGCCCTGTGCTCCCCTCACTCACACCCTCTCTCTCCATCAGTACATACAAAAAGAGAACCAAGACTAGCATAAAGAACTAAAAATTGCTATACATTGATACGCTGCTATTATTACAAATATTTTAAAAAAAGACAAGAAAGAACAAAACAAAAGCAGCACTATGTGTGTTTAGTTTTCAGGAATTTTATTAAGAGCAGATTTTAAAAATTATTTTTTTTTCTTTAAATCACTTAATTTCAATCTGCTGGATAAGAAAACCCTCCAATTAATTGAAATAAAAGTACACAGACCAGATTTTTTACAAGTGCCTATGAAAGCTGTTACCGCACCAAGACACTGATAAGCTCTAATGTCCAGCATTGTTTTTATCTATTATTTTTATCATCAGAACTAACCAAAACAACTGAAGAAGGTTCTTTAATATCAACTGTTTCTTATTCCATCAGTTTTATCACCTATATTTAGAGTCAAGCATATGTGGCATTTTAGTTTTCAAACTGAATCCAAATTTGTTTTCCTAGCAAAGAAAGAAAATATTTGTCTCATTTGCCAATCCCATGATTAGTCTTGCATTTTATAAATTTTGCTCTACATGTCTTACATTTTAGTAATGTTTCAAATAGTGCCTAGCAGGTGAGAAGCAGAGATGCAAGCCTATTTAAATCTTAAAGGAATCTATTTTTAAATAGCATTAAGATTACTGGCTGTAACAATCAATCAGTTTTCATTGCTGGAAGAATTACACAAATTATAACCTGGGATACAAAGTCAACTGATTTATGGTATTTTTTTGAGAGCAGGCATGCAAGTAAGAAAAGAACTCCAACAACTTTATTAAAAGCAGAATATCTTCTTAAGGTCTTCAGAAGTACTTTCATCCAAAACATTCTCTCAAAAAACAAAACATACGCCCCTCCTTGCAGAAGAACCCCTAGGATTATGACCTAATTCACTGCAGGGTTGATTAGCACCAACACATTTGGCACTGCACCATCAGGTAGAATATATTAGTAATGAAAAAAGAGTAGGATCCATCTTAGATAACTTATCTGCTGAGGCATTATTCCCTTTTGCTCGTGTTCTGCTACCATAACTATACTGCCTCCAAAACTGACCTGAGGCATATTCATCTATTGCTCTCTTTAAGCAACATTCTTCAACTTAACCTGCAGATCACTGTAATAATTTTGAAGGTTTAACAAGTCTTTTGCAAATCTTACCTGTATAAACAGTCCATATAGTCTGCCCCTTTGCTATACTCTTCCCAGTATCTGTGATACATAACCAGTACTTGTTCTTCAGCTTCCAGAACTCTCTGTGAAGACACCCCCCCCCTAAAATTAGTATGAAAATATCATGCATACTTAGAAAGTTACAATGAGATTATCATTTTGGAATAGCAATCACATATTCAGAATTGTTGCATTGTTGCAATGACCAGAAAACTAACAC
Organism: Pachyramphus minor; assembly: GCA_013397135.1. Classification (NCBI taxonomy): domain Eukaryota; kingdom Metazoa; phylum Chordata; class Aves; order Passeriformes; family Tyrannidae; genus Pachyramphus; species Pachyramphus minor. The sequence goes on along the minus strand of VYXB01004472.1, from coordinate 433,401 downwards.
ACCTTCACACTACCAAGTTTTGGTAAACCAGATACACCACCTGGAGTTGTTTTATTTTGCATTTAAAAACATTCTCTCTCCTGTATTATTTTCTATTTATCTTTTCAAAAGTACTTGCTTGAATAAGTATGGTTTATATTTTCACATCACACTGGTGGGATAACTTGCATAATTATTCCCTCACTGACACATCAGTTTTAAATACACTCAGCCACATGCACATTGGAAGAAGTGCCTAACTATAACCATTTAAAACCAGCGTGCTTTACTGGACAAACAAGCTCTTATACTTACCAGGAATCATGCAATAAAGCAAGTTTAACAAAGCACAGATACATATAAACATAAAACACATTTGGAGTTCTGCTAATCTAGGTCCAAATCTTTTGAAATTTAACGTAATCATCAACTAAAAAGTTGCTGATGTACTGATCTTCTCAAAATATTCATACTTCAAAGAAATAAGTTCAAAAATTTAAACTAATTATTACAATCTGTGAGGGAAAATATGATCCTAGGAATTCAACAGTAATTCTCTCTGGAGTTTGTAATTTTAAAATCTGGCTCAAGCAGCAATGAAGCCTATGCAAAAAATGTTAAAAAATTTAAAAAAAAAAAAAAATGTAAGAGAGGAAAGTTGGTAGACAAAACAGAATTGAGAATGCTTTCCACTGCAGAATGCATTTTGCAAAGCTTTTCCAACATCATTTCAAAGGCAAGTGGTGGATGGCCAATTTAAAGACACGGATGTGTGCTTTCCGCTACCTCCCACCACTTCTACTGTGCTGGCACCTGCCTGATTATCCTCAGTGAGCTCATTCAGCTCACTTAGTAAATGAGGAAGAACTTTTTTGGTATAGCTCTCTGCTAGTTTAGTGAACTGATTTAGTCTAGCAAAGTGTCAGAATTATCCTCTCAGTAACCAGTGGAACTACCCACTCAGATACCCAGCCCATCCTGTCAAATACTCAGGTACCTAAGCTCAAAAAACAGCACCAAGCCATTTAGCAGCACTAACCAGAATTTGCACTGCTCTATCCCCTCTAAAAACACTAAAGGCAGGCATCTCATTTAAATCTACTTGTCTTTTTATTGATATACGAGGAGACACTGTTCATCCATCCTATCTATTCAACATGATCAACCATGATCCTCATGAAATCCTCTGTCTTAGCTGATGAAACAGAAGTTAACTCACAACTGTATAGGTATACAAATATCGTTATTTGTCATAAAAAATAATTTGCCATTACTTCTTCCCCTCCCAAGCATTTCTGTTATTTCCCACATATTTCAGAAGTTGGCTGGGTTTTTTTTAGCAGAGTATATATAATCATTTCCAAGACACTGCAGTAGATACTTTTCTGTTGAAACAGAAGGCTAACAACAAACTATAGTATATTTGGAAAATTAAGACATTTCTGTAAATTGCTTGATAACAAGCATTCAACAAAAAAGAAAGAACTTTTCAAGCCAATGAATATATTATATAAACTCTAACTGTTGCCTTAGAAAGAAAATTTTTTCTTTAGTGTTGCATAAACAGTTATCTATAATATTGTGTTGTGTGATACGTGTTACATATACAATATATATAAGTATTGTGTCTCTGGAACTCCGTCACATGTGATTTAGTCTCATAAAAACATACAAACAAATCCCTTTCCTGAAGTCAAAAAAGAACAAACAACACCTACATGGCCACCAGTAACTGTATGTTACCTTGTGTAAATGGCGTACGTGATTTTCCAAACAAATTTTCATCTCAGTATGAAGTCTCTCTCCAAGAGGTTCGGGATAGGCCACACACAAAGCATAAATGTCTCTGGGTTCAAAGTCAAGGTTTGTATTAAAGTGTGTAAACATGTCAACAAAATTTATGATTTACAGAACCCTTTTTTCTCACACACATGCAGTTTAGGTGGGAGTTTTTTTATAGTCAAGCAAAAAAGATAAAATGGATCATTTTCTGAAGTAGTGTAAGCATTGGTTTGTGAAGAATTTAAGTTTATAGCATTAATATTAAATTTTAAATAGTGGACGACGAGGGAATGTTAGAGCTAAGATCCTGAAACTTCTGGTAGCCCCACACTGATGTGGTTTCTACCACTTATTTGCCATCTACAAATAATATACAATTATCTCAAAGTGAAAAAGCAGCTTTCACACACAATTCTTCCTCTGTATTTGCAGCCAACATGACCTGAGACTCTTCTCATATAATGGAAAGAAGTCATCATTAGGTTAAGAATGTGATTAGGCAAGTACAGAGCAGAGCAAACATCAGGTGAAGCTGACTTCAAGTTTTCTGTCCCTGAGTCCAAAACAACTTACTGTCCCTGCATTTTGCCCCCAACTCCACAGGTAGAACAATTTCACAGGACACTGAAAATTAAGTAATCACAACGGTGGTATGGAGTAAAAAAAAAAGTGTTTCATTTTTAACCATTATTATAATTTCAGTAATCCTGTTCATACCACAGTCACACAAAACTGTTCCACTTGCTAACTTAAAGCAGCAAACACTTATAACCCTTAGGCTCATTTTCTCTGTAAAGTACCTTGCAGAGCTACACCTTTGGTTTGCACCATTTATATCAAGTTTTAAGAGTTACTTGATGCTTTTTCAGCAAGAGAATTTATGATTAAGAACTTTGTTTTCAGAAAAGTCACGCAAGGATTAGGTCAAGCTTCACGTGGGGAAATAAACCAGTTCTGAAAAAATTAGTTTAAAACATCATGGTTGTCTACTAAACCAAGGCATTGTAAGACCAGCCATGCTAGAAATACACTTCATAAAACTAGTCATGCTAGAAATCATGATTTAGTAGACTACTTTAATTAAAGGAAGACATAAGATCTGCTTTCCTCTCATCTACCCTAAAAAATCACATGCCTATATGTAAGGAGGTAAAAGACACAGCTGACAGCTTAGTCTACAGAACAGTGTCAAGCTCTCATCACACAACTTTCTCTAAAAGCATATTTCATTTTTAATATACTCAAAACAAGTACTACCAAAAAAAAAAAAAAAAAAGATACTGACATAACTAATTAGAAAAAAAAAAGCCTTCATTGGGCAACTGGAATCTCAGAGAGCACCAACAGAATCTAATCTTGTGTACAGTTATTTCATCCATATAGATCATCTTTATCAGAATTCTCCTTGGAAAGGCAAGAAGCACTAAATGAAAACCCCAACAAAAGAGGCAAGATTCTCTGCTTTGTTACAGTAACTAGCAGTGCACTACAACAGCTTACAAAACTGTGACCAATAAAATATAAACCCCCCTATTAAATTACTAGTGAAGAATTAAATGTTTTCTTGAAGAGATTATAAAGAACTATTGTTTTTTACACTTTCCCCTCTCCAAGAAATTTTCACAGTCTAAGGATGATTGGCAGGCAAATGCATCCTCAACACAATTCAAACTACAAACCTCTTCACTATGCAAAGATACCTTTGAGAAAGTAAACTCCAGAATTAGAAATCTTTGTAAACTACTCACAAGCAAAGAGGACTTGACTTTTTTCTCTTTCCATCTACAACTACACTATCTGAATCACCAAAACTATGACAAATCTCTACTACAAGAACAACATACTTCAAATTCAGAGGAAAGATGCAGTCTTCACCACAACAGCACAAGAAAATAGTAACGAAAGTTTATTTGATGAAAACAGCAAACAAATATCTCTGAATTAATCTAGCTTCTATGCCCAAGGCTTCTGTTAGGAATCTGGATGACTTGACTGCTGTAAACCTTCTTAGTTGTAATAATCCTATTTAGGTATGAAAATAATATCTGTACTCCTTCATGAAAATGCACATCTTCCAAACACACCTTTCCTTATTCTCAAGAACAAATTTTCTTTCAAGTGAAGAAAGCTGAACCTATTATTCCTCCCTGCCACTCTGTTTAATTTCAGCAGGTATGTAAACTGTGAGCCCAATCATAAAATCATTTGAAGAGGCAATTCACGTTTTTCTGTATCCACCAAACACTAAACAGTAACACCAAAAGCTACTTGCTGGGCACTAAATTTTTTTGAATTGTCATCAAAAAGAAGCTATCACGAGACTGAAATACATATTCCAGAGTAGCTTTGCTACATTCTTGCTCTATTTGTACTAGTTCCTTTATCTATCTTTCAGTCCAGAATTCAAACTTAAGTGTCATATTCAAAATGTTGTGAATCTTGTAACAAAAAAAAAAATAACCTGAGAGGAGATGAATCATTAATCATCACTGGCATTTTACTCCATAAACTTAAAGCACATTTTTCTTGTAACGCTGTTCCTTAGAAGACCAGGAAGAAGCCTTTACTGTTCAATAATTCAGCTTAATGGTGAAAGCCATCTGTCCTTCTAGTTCAGCACGTAGTTTTGAAGGGTGAGAATGGAAGTTGAAGCCAAACCACTGCTTAAAGGCCTTCACTCTGTGCTGAGAACAAGAACATCAAAAGCTTTGTGTGATTTAAGTGCTTTGGCTGTTGTTATTTGCATTGCAATGGGAAACTGAAGCACTTCCAAACTAAGAAAGGACAGGAACAAAATTATTATCAACCAGAAAATATTATATCCACGGTCATAAAAGCTCACAAATACTGTCCTCAGGGTTTAAAAAGCATCTAGGTAAGACCCTATATTAACAGAAGGTTTTGAATAGATCTTCTCTAGAAGATCAACTCAGAGCTTTGGGTAAATTTCCAACTGTTGGTCTTCTTCTGTAACAGAATCAAAATTCACAGAGCACTTGAGGACTCATACACAGAAGGAATCGTGATCAAGTGAACTTGATTTACTCTCCCTTGTCTTTGGGCTGATTGTTTTGTTAAAGACACATGTTTAAGTTTCTGGTTTATCATAGAATCCTTGTAAAACATGGAATTAAGGGGAAGGAGAACAAATATACAGAGAAATAAAAAAAAAAAAAAAAAAGGAGGTGGTGATGCTGCATACTTTTAAAATAATTCTGTTGGCAGTACAGCTGCCATCCTCCCTGGGTAACTGTTCATCTTATTTATTTGGTGGTGGAAAACCCAAAATAACAAGAGGAAGAGCCTGATATTCTACCTGTTTGAAAATGCTCTGGGTAAAATCAAAGCACAGATGACCTACCACTCTAACCAAGCTTGAGCAGCCTCTTAAATTAAAGAACACTCCCAGGTCTACTGAACAGTTAGCAGCAAAGTCTTGAAAGTTATACAACATATTCACAATAACCAAATTATTGTAAATAACATCTCAAATAGAGACACAACTGCCACTCATTTTCCAGACAATGAAACAACTCCATACACAATTCTTTCTGCTGAGAACCTCAAAAGAAATCTGAAGGTCAAAGGTGTCTCAAGATGACTCACTGTTTAAATAAAGTGACATATTGTCTTTCAAGTGATCTTTTCCACAAGATTTGAACTCTTACACAGTTGTGGTTCCCAGCTCATTGCCATTCAAGTATTTTGAGTTTGAAATAAAAGATTTATTTAAAGACAAGCCACATTTAATAATAAAATTACCGTACGTTACAAAGGAAACACCATATTCAAGAAAAACAAGTTCTGGGGAACTAATGGGGCAAAAATTAGTTCTAGAAGTGAAATATGCACAGTACAAGCCTCTCATCCCTCAAATACTATTGGCCTCCATACTCAATTTGATCTCAGCTGTCTCAAGCAGCAAAAGAGAAAGCAAACACTTCCTAGAATACATTGTTGCAGATCAGAACTGATTCTTTGCTGCTTATCCTTTATTTCCACATCACTGTTTCACCTATACAGTACAAAGATCAATTGGTACCCTATTCAAGGAAGTAACCTGTCTGAGTTTCATTAAAACACAATTTAAATAATCTAAGACAGATGCAACCAGAAAAATAGAGTTAATACAACATTTCCTTTAAAATCCCTGTAGATGTCTAGAAACACATTACTCCAATTATACTGAATTTAACTGAGAATAAGAAGTTAAAAAAGACCAAGATGGACATACTTTTTAAAGCATAAATCTACTTAAAACATATCATCAATACTTCAGTTCTCTTTATATATAAATCCTGGAAAAAGCTTTCACACCAGCTGTATGGAACTACCAGTTTCACCCAGTTGTTGAACACCTAGTGAGCAGTCTGTGTTAAAACACGGAGTTTGGTTACAGGAAGCAGAAGTACTAAACAATCAACACTCAAGCTGGAAGTTACAAGTCACACCAACTCCTCAGGCCACTCGGCCATAGACAATAAGCCCAAAGGGTCGTGCCTGTGCCAAATCAGGCACTAACAGTGCCACTTTCCAAGGAACACAATTAAGAGATGATAGTAAGTAAGGTCTTAAGAATTACATGCCTAATGATTCTTCCAAGACTGCTTCCTGAGTCTGCTATTCATAAGCATTCCTTTTCTGATGTTCAATCAACTGGAGCAAATCCCAAAAGAGGATCAACAGCAGACTTGAGTACAAGGTCTCCACATAAGAAGTTCTAAGTGAAACAGTGTGACAAGAGGAATCAATCCAACATCTCATGCAACAATTATTATTTTATATTTAAATCTATTTTAGGTGCCCTCATTTAAATGTTTAGAATTTTAAGCTGCAGAATTTAACCACTTGTTGAAGACTGAAATATTCAATCCTCAAAAACTGCTTAGAAAGAATGACTGCAGCTCAACTTGTCAGCACATAAGTGCACAACTAATTAGTTCAAAACGTCTGAAAATTCTGGAGTCACTTGAACTTGACTCCAAGACAAGGTGACGAGCCATGTCCCCAGAAATTAACTACCAAGGTTTAATATGAAAGAGCTCTTTAAAGACTATTGCACCACAATAAGGGTCCACGAGAACTATGAGACACTAAATTTTCCTTTTAGGTATACACATGCACACACTCAAAACACAGGCACATGGGAAAGCAATTCTGAGAAAAGGTAACATGTTCACAACAAGAAGAGACTTTAGAGTCAAGCTTCTGCACACAGAATAAGCTTGTGTTGTAAAAATCCATATATAAGAATCTTCTCAGGAGTCTCTTTTTTTTTCCCTACAAGAATTAACAAATCAATAAATAAGTCTAAACCATTCTTCCCCCTTATAATTAAACCAAACTCTGTATAATTGCTTCAGAACAGGTGCAAAGCCTCCTAAAATTGTCTAATTATTCACCACACTGTAATGGCTAATGAATACATAGGCACAGAGCACAGTATAACTGGTTAGAACATTTACACTTATTTTAAAAGGAGTTAACTGAAACCTAAATCTTGTAAAAAATCCATTTTACAGAGAATATGCAAACCTTTCACTACAGCAATATATGTACAGCTGTGACTCAACAGCAAGACCATATGATCACAGAAAGAGTAATTATTTTTAAACATAGCTTAACTGTAAAGAATGGAGAGGCTACAACAGTGGAGGGAAAGGAAGAAGGCTTTTTAAAAAATCCCCACTATAGGAATGTCTAATATGATAGTCATCAGTACAGACAGAAATGCAAAGGAGAGGCAGAAATCTTTACACAGAAAAACATCACCATTCCCCACATCTCAAATTTAAAGATGTGCATTCTCTGTCTGACGTGTTTCCCCTGCCACACACACATTTAAACAAACAAAAAACCCCTCATTATCAGAATAGGGGATCATCAATGCCTACACTTTTGTGAACAGCTGTAGCATAAGCTAAGTAATAGAGCTACTACAAGTGACTAAAACTGAGGCTTTTTGTCAGTATGGTGACTTTCATATAGAATACTTCCCAAATAGACAGAATTTCCCATCCCTTTCAACATATCCACTGATCCACAGGCTTAAGAACAGGTACAGTCTTAAAACAAGCTTCTGATCAAGGCCACTGAAATTGCTGTGTAACCAACGCTTACTCTGTGCTAAACACATCATAGGAACACATTAAGTCAGATTTTTCACTTAAAGGATACGAGAAGCGATCATTCCACGTTGCTCTTTCAACATAATCCAACATAACAACAGCTTTAATGGTCGTTAGAAGTTTGTTCCATGTTTCATCAAAGTCAACTACTCGTGGTTTCAAGGACATCGTGGGGCTTTAGTGTTAATCTGTAGAAGAATTAAACTTGTCAGACAACATTGCACAATCGTTAAAAAAAAATATACATTTCCTTTAAATTTTTCAATTTAAACTTTGCACGCTGTTGCACCACCATGACAGAGCAACATGAACATCCACCCCTGCTTCCCCACCCTCCAAAATTAAGCTCACAAACTCTTGTTTTTATTGTTATGGAATGGAACATTCATGCTGCATGAGTAGCCTACAACATAACACTAATTAATCTAACAACATCATGCCTCATGAAGTTCATTGTTTCACCAAGCTGTCCATTTAACAGTGCCATACGAAGATAACAGCTCTCCTGTAAATTCTTATTTGTTCACTTTTACACAAAGCCTGTTCAAGCTGTATCTAAGAAAATTTTGGGCAGGAACACACTGAACTATTACCAGAGTATCTGAAATTACCACTGTCAGTTTGTAGCCTATGTTCACCTCAGGCTTTCACAAGACATTTTTGGTGTTACATTAAAAAAGCCACAAAACCTCAAAGCTTTGATCAGGATGGCAAAAAGACAACATATCTAAACACAGAGCAATATGTGTGGCCTGTGCAGCTTACTGCACTATGTAGTAGGACAAATCGTGAAATCTTTCAAAGACATGGCTTGAAAATACAGAAGCTGTGTTAAAGTAATTTCATATAAAAAGTACTGGAAGAGACTTACTGGAAAAAGCAACCTTCAACATTAAATTATTAAAATAAAACCACAGAAAAAGTAAAGTGATTTTAAAAAAAAGAGACAACTGTGAAGGCCTCTTCTTTGTTTCCACTAGTCTCTGTCCTATGCACCTAATCTAGAAAGGACCTGATGTGTGACATTCTATGCACAAAGCAAGTCTAGTTCCTGCTCAGAAACATCACATCGTAAGACTACAATAAAACGTTGAAAGAATACGTCTCCTTTCATTTTAAATACATGGACAAGTGACTCTTAACTTGTCTTCCCAAATTTTCAAGGTCAGAAGGGAAAACAGAAAGCTAGTGACAAGCAGACTTTGAAGCTCTGTAAGAGAAATAATCAAATGTCATGCTACAAAACTATTTAGCAACCAGCCTACTACCTTCATCACTACTGGCTCTTGCAGGATAAAAAACTCAGTCTAAGAAAAAAAAAAAATCAGATGTCATTTTTACCCTGCATGCATGCAAAACACCCCCTTGACTAACTAAGCTTCTCAACTGCTGTGAATGTTGTTATATTTGCAACATGGTTATTATTTCAATTACTACAATCAAGTCGGTAGCAGCTTACTTCACAGAAAATCAGAAGTGAAAAAAGTGGTAGTCTCCAAAGAGCTCTAATACCATTCTTCTGGAAAACACAAGAGTATTTTCAGCTGACCCCCAAAAAAATAATCATGGTCCATGAACAAAATTAACAATCATAAGAAGTGCTTGTGGTAATGAAGTTGTACTTAGCTGAGTGTTACATTATAGGTCACTGTCTTGGAAACACACATGGTACCTCCGGGGGAGGAAGGAAGGGTGAAGAAAAAGTCCTACCCACAGTACATCACACAGAATGAGTAAACACATGTTCAGTATCACCAAAACCTAATAACATGTGAAGCATTCACACACTCAACTAGTATTTCAGAGTTAAGTTGTTTAAGACAGAGCTGACTATTGTTTTGCAGTCTCTTACAGCTTTCACAACGATATGAATTTAAATGTGTTTTACAGACACATTACCAAATGCAGTATAACTTTTTTCTGTAAGATGCTGGGGTTTTGGGGTTTGCTGTGCTTCAGTGTCTGCAGTGCACAAGCTCACCAGCTTAGAATATCAAATATCTTGTACTGCTGCAAAAAAACCTCCACAGTAAGAATTATGGCAGGGCAGAATATCTACCCTAGGGTTTATACTAATCAGAGGGTGGGAAACCATACCTGTTCAACAAGCCCTAAGGTAAGTAGATATTGCTGAAACATATTTACACATGAGGATAACAAAAGGATGTTGCTTCTATCGACTCATCTTTTAAAACATACCGCTGTCATACGGCATACATTTGTTCACAGAAATAAATGCAGAGTTTCCTCCAGTGTCACGGCATTCCCCAAATTTCCAACCTATTGAACAACCCAGCGGTGGGTGCACAGCCAAGGGCGGGAGCACTGGCCTCCAACAGGTGACCAGCTCTGCCTGCCCTCGCCGCCGTGCCCCACTCCTTGGGCTCGACCGTGCACTCCCCACCTTCTCCCTCCTCCAAAACAAAAGCGAAACCAGCCGAGGACGCCGCCAGCAGATAATAATGACCGGCCCCGCCGGAGAGGCCGCGCCCCGGCAAGGGCAGGACCGGGGCAGGCGCGGGCGCTGCCGCACAAACACGGCCGGGTCGGGGGCGGGGGGCGGCAGGCGGCGGGGCTGGGGCCGGACGGGG
>VYXB01004472.1:412136-422619 GCA_013397135.1 Pachyramphus minor | reverse complement strand
TCGATCCCGGGCCCCCCCCGCCGGACAGCGCGGCTTGGTACAGCCCGCTCTGTACGGCGAGCGCGGGCGGCCGCACTTCCCGGCGGCGGAGTGGTCCCGGCGCACGCGCTGCTCCTCCTCCATGGCGTAGGGGAAGCGCTCCCCACATGGAGTCCGGGAGGGACTGGCGGGACGCAGGATGGGACAGGCCCTTACCCGGGCGCGGGGCTCCCGGGGGCTGTGTGAGGAGGTTCCCACCCACGGTGGAGGTATCTCCGTCCCGCCGCCGGCCCCCAGCCGGGAATTTCCCCGTCTCCCACCACGTGCTGGAGGTGCGAGAGAGCCCCTGCGCCGCCCAGCCTGGCCGGCTCAGCTGGGCACCCGCCCCGCGTTGGGGTCCCTGGCCGAAAAGGGCAACACAAAGTTGTTCACTCGGAGTAATAAAGTGAAGTCGCGCTGGAGACCACGTAGCTGACGGTGTTCAGTGCCCGGAGCGCTGTGGGAGCCCAGAGCTCGCACAGATTCGAGCTTATGTAGGAGCGCAGACACCTCGCACTGAGCCGGGACTAAACGCGGACCTGCCGCTCAGAGAGCGCTCGCAACTAAAAATATTAGTTGTTGCTTGGTTTTTTTTTAAAAAAGAAAAGCTAAGAAAAGGATGCACTTATAGCATGTAGTGCAAGTATCTACAGACACGATTCTCTGATAAATACTTATTTCTGAAACACTCTTGTTCAAATTTCTCAAAACTGAAGTAAAAATCATTGGTTTTCCTATTTTCAAATCAGGCCCTTGCCCATTTCATTTCCAGTACTTACAGCTTTTTCATGCAGCCTTAATGCACTTTTCTGTTGGTTTTTTTTCTCTTTAAATTATTTTTATTAACTCCCTCTAGACATTATAAACACTTGCAACTTCCTCTGTTTTCGGCCGAAACCCCTTTCTTTTTCTATTCTGCTAGTTTAATTCATTTCTGTTTGCTGGGGAGAGGGATGTTGTAACTTTCAGCTTTTGATTGGTTGTTATTTTCTGCAATTGTTGGGTTGTATCTGTAGCACTTTCACCCTTTTGTAGGACTGAAGGCTCTTTTTTTAGTGGTAGTGTTAGCCACATGCTTGTGAGTTAAACTCTTAGAAGTTAAGATATATGCTGGCACAATTAAATTATGCTATTTAACCATGCTGTGTGAGTGTATTAATCGTACAAGATCATATTAGATAACACAAGTTAGACCACAGTTAATGAAAAACATCCTTATCTGTACACTACCCAACCATTACACAGCACATATTTTCTAAATTTCTGTTATATGAGGAAGTACTTTCCAGAGTTAACTGTTGAGAACTGGAAACATGGGAAGGGAGATGTTTTCAAAACTAATAATGCTGAGTATTCATCATGGGAGAATCATGTGCTGATTTGCTGAAATTATAAATGTTCACAAATCCAACAGAATTTACATTAGGTACCAAGTCCTTGACTATTCTGCAAACTCTATTCTGTAAGACTGCAGATGAGGTAATCACGATTAGGAGGAAGAACATGCACATTCATTATTGCTTTGTATATAAGGTATTTAAAAATTGTTCTTGGGTTCAAATGTATTTAGGAAATAACAATTTCTAAGTACAAAAAGTTTGTAAGATCTGGATATTCTTTTCATCAAGTTTCTTTGTCAAGGCTGGCCAGAGAATTACGAAGGGAAAATACAGAACAGGATATTGCAGGAGTCTGAGATGAGCAAGCTGTGAGCATTACTGTGTGTTCTGCCACGGTCGTCCCGTCACTCCCACAGTGATGCCTGCATTTCCAAAAGAACAGAGAGGTTCTCCTACAGTCCATTAAGAAATCATTCTAATGTATCTGCCAAGAGCAAGACTAAAGCTTGTGCATGTGCACCAGTGCTATACATGAGTGCATACATGATTTATGCAGCAGTGAGTTTAGCTGTGTTTGTTAGCTCTGTGGTGGGGCTGCTCCTGCTTGCTGAAGCCCAGCTGTTGATTAGGTGAATGAACATGCTGTGCAGACGTGTCCCAGAATGCCAGTGAAGAAAGCTGCTGTTTGACAAAGCTTAACCACTTAATGGAGTGCTCAGCTACCTTAGCCATGTCTTGATTCATTTCTTGATGACAGCAAACGTGAAGACCTACGTTATATCCTGCCTGACCAGAGCCCTGTGTTGTCTTTCAGTAGTTGTAGCTAGCAGAGTCTCAGATGGGTGACAGATGGAAATTCTGCAAGTTTTTGTAGGATGATTTCTTCTCAGTAAATTCCTGTCAGTTCTTCATCAATTGTTGATTACAGTAGCGAGTGACACAGGTTAGTTTGTACTACATGCATATGCCACCTTGAAACTTTGCCACCACATATGCAAATTTTATGTTTCTATGCTTACATCTGCTACGAAGTCTGTTCGCCATTCTAACGAGTACTGCAGTATTTCCTGAGTTACCCCTGTTGTTTATATGCATTTGTTTTCTCTTGTCTGATACTTCTGTTTCTCATTGCATTACCTCATTTTCTCTTACGTAATAAATTCTTTTGGAGGGAGCTATCTATTATGTTTATGCTACATCTAACGCTGTATTATTCTGTACAGAATAATTCTGGTAGAGAATTAGGAATCCCACAGGCCTATGATAATACAAACAATATATGCAATGTGTCACTGTGCAACCAATCACTTCATTTAAAAGCTGTTTTACACTGCAATCTGAACAGACAAGGAATAGCCTGCATTGGCCAACAACACCATTTATTTGCAAATGCCTTCCATGTTACTATCTGTTCTTTTTGTCTTTGTTTTAAAATCCTATTTTTAAAGTAACAGGTTCTTTAGCCTTTTTCGTGCAGAAAAAGAGAATATTGACTGGATTATTTATGATATATTCATGTTAGATACAATTTTCACTCAATGAGTTAATCTGCATTATTTATGCAGATAATAATATTAAAATAATTTAAAGATAATTTTTTTTTCCTAAGAACAAGATAAATGAAATCAGGAATGAACCTTTATTTTGTTGCAGCTATTTTTAACCTAGATTTTTATTGTGGGTGTTTGTCTTTCATGCAGTTCTACCTGGAGAAGAGGAGACTGAGGGGAGACCTCATTGCAGTTACAACTTCCTTGTGAGGGGAAGAGGACGGGTAGGCACTGATCTCTTCTCTGTGGTGATCTGTGGCAGGACCTGACGGAATGGCATAAAGTTGTGTCAGGTGAGGTTTAGGTTGGATATTAGAAAAAGGTTCTTCACCCACAGGGTGTTTGGGCACTGGAACAGGCTCCCCAGGGAAGTGGTCACAGCACCAAGCCTGACAGAGCTCAAAAAGCATTTGAACGATACTCTCAGGCATATGGTGTAACTTGGGGATGGTTCTGTGAAGGGGGAGGAGTTGGACTCGATGATCCTTGTGGGTCCTTTCCAACTTGGCAGATTCTGTGAAAATATCAGTATAAACCGAGAGTACCTTTTGTGATTATAAAAATACTGAGTAGTAAAGCACTATTTTTGTAGCTTTCGTTTTTTTAAGTTTATCAAGAATTTTAAATGTGTGATTATTTTACCTGCTTAAACTCCTTTAATTCTTGGTAAGAAGCGGATGCTCACTGCAGTCCTGGCCACGAGATGGCAGTGCTGGATATATAAAATGCTGGATATATATAAGAATTTAAACTTCCACTACCTACACTAACAAAATCCACATCCTTCTGTTCATGCAATAGGAAAGCAAACAGAAGTTGGGCTCTCCCAAACAAAATTTGTTAGTTACCCATCAAGTGCTTAGTTCATCTCCCAAATCTATTCTGTCCTTCCCCAGAATCAGAGATTGCTTGAAAAAAAAATTGCAAATGTCATTTCCCCCCATCCATTATTAAAAAGGGACACCATTTTATTCTCCTGTCATTGTAGCTAAGCAGTTAAAGTATCTGTATGAGCAAACCAAGGTAATTTTTCTTTCTTATATTTTTTGCCAAAAAAATAGTGCTAAAAAAATATTCTCCAACATTAGTGACAAGTAAAATTGTGTATTTAGAGATCAATGAGGTGTACAACTTTTATAATGCTTTGGAGAAAATAGTCATGTAAATCCTGAGTGGTTCTACTCCTACACTAAAAATGTGAACCCCAGCATGCAGCTCTTTGACATCTGCATATGTGGAATCTATACACACAGAAGAAAAACATTTGAACTCAGTGACTACACAACTTCTAGTGATAATGAATTTTAGGCAACACAGCTTTGAGACAACATTGAATTTGCAAAGTTGTTGTTTCCAGAAAAAAAAAAAAAAAAAGAAAAAGAAAGGGGGTGCGAGGAGGAAAGAGCAAGTAGAATCCATCTTCAGTAAAATATGATAAATAGGAAATGTCTAGTGCCCATTTCTAAAACATCATTTTCCAAATTAAACTAGACATCATTCCACTGGCAGTTTCCTTGGGTTTTCTGAGAAATGACTTTATAAAAATACATATATTTGTCTCTCAAATAATTCAGTAAAACACATTTTTCACACTTAATGGAGATGAAAACCTTCTGTAATATGCAAAAGTGCTAGATAAATAGAATGAGAAAAATAGTTCATAAATAAGCCAGCTGGCAAAATAGCATCATCAAGTAGATAGATTAGTTGAGCTAGCATTTGATGAAAGAGATATCCTCTTCAGAAAAATATGTTGCTTTAGCCAGTCACCTGTATCACTTGTAGATGAAGAACAAACAACTCTTGACATGAAAGAAATACAGAAGCTCTGTCAAATAAACACACTGCAAATAGCCTGATAATCTTCTGTTATACTAAATACTATTCCATTTAGTTATTTTTCACTTATATCTCTTCTTTCTCTCTATAGATGCCATTTACTTTGTGTCTAGTGAGCTCCATTTATTCAGCAGCTTTTGCTTTTCATTTTATATTCTATATTCTTGCTCTTTACTGTCATTTACAACTATCTACCACCAACAAAAAAATCTGCTCCCCCACTGAAAGCAACCTACAGATGGCTAGAAAATCTAGTCTTTGCCACACTCTTAACCAAATGCAAATAATTCTTAGTATTTTTTCATATTTTCATTGAATATTTTTCAATAAATATGAGATCTTTACATGTGTTTGTTTTTTATTGCATTATTGGAATGGTTCATGTCATTCACCTTTGTGTGAGGCAGTTTCTCAGCATGTCATTAGTGCCATTGCTGCATTGGCTCACTTTGTTTTAAGGAAACATCTTTTGCAAAGAACAAGCGTATGCAAACAGTCTGTGGGATCACAGTCCTGAGGTACAGTGTATTCACATGAAGTTACGAATGTGTTTTGTGTAGAATTCTTTAAACACAGCCTATTCAGAAGACTTTCAATATTAAAGTTTTATGGATTTAAATTTTAAATAGAACTCAAGCAGTTGTAAAGAACATCAGTTATTCATGCTGTAATATTCATGCTATAAGTACAAAATAATGTTTTACACAAACTTTGCACTTTTCACCTGAAAAGTTCAAAGATATCTATAAACAGTAATAGGTTGTAAATGGTTATGAATGCTGTTAAGTACATGTTATGTTCATGTTATGAGGAAACTAATATATAAGGAAAGTTCATTATTCAGCAAAAGAAATGAGAAAATTTCAAGTAGTAGATCTTAGCCACTCTTCTTTTCTTCTGCTGCAATAGAAATACCATCATGCATATATATGGAACTCACCAGTCATCTAAACATTTCACACATCTTACTCTGTCACATAGTCAGAATATTATTTTTGCACTATAATAGTTTCTCCTAGGAAACGAATAAGTGGCAAATGAGGACACAGCAATTTATAGAATGTCAAGTTATTTGTCAAAATATACATATCTCCGTTGTTTTCCTTGTTCTGGCCCCACTGTGTAGAGAGATAAGCGTTCTGGAGACCTGATCTAGGACTGGTAGATGAGGAAACAGACACTGAATCCTATCAATTCCCCTTCTCATAGAGCTTTACTTACAGACACCACACCAAGTATCTAACTCTACATTCACAAATCATTTTAGGTTTTTGTGTTAGGTTTTGTTCAAGCAGTGATTAATAATGTGATCAAAGTTTAGCTGCTAGTGCACTCTGGTTTGCTTTGGTGTTTTTGTGCACCAGTAAGTACTCCTCCTTTAAAACCACGGGACATACCAGATAGTAGCGTATCACTTGTGATATCTGTTTAGTAAAGTAAAAAAGTAAAAAAAACCCAAATCAAACACAAACAAACCACACTGAAATGCATTTCATCCTTGGGGTGTAAAATATTGCAGCATTACTGCAAATTATTATCCAAAATTAAATAATTAAAAAATGATTTAAAAATGGATTTAGTATAATACTTGACACTCCCTTCACCAATAATAGCCTTCAAGCCTTCCAAGTAAAGAAATCCTGTTATTTACATGACACAAGGCAGAGTAGAGCTAGCTGAGGCAAATCCTCAAAGCTCTTAGGCCAGACTTCTCCCTAAGCCAGACCTGGGATTCCTCAAGGCTATTCCTTCCCGTGCTTCTGGCTTCTGCAACTCATAAAAGTCAAGGTGCTGCCTTAGCAGAGCAGTAATTTAGGCAGTTATCAATTTTCAAAAGTGCCAGTGATGGGTAGTGGCAAAAAAGAAGAATAAAAGGATCAGTAATTTGTTCTTGTACTGCTAATACAGTCACTCAATCTCCCTTCCAACTTAACGCAGTTTAGGGAAGGAAACATAACTAAATATTTATAATTCTAGAGATGTGTACCTTTTTTTAAAAAAGCTATATATATGTTTGGGAAAAAATATTTACAAAGCACTTACCTTTTACAATATTTTTCAATATTTGTCTTTCTAATGGTGTCCCATTTCTGTTTCTATTTGTATGTCAAGGGAAATATATATTTTCCTTAACATACAAATATATTAAAAAAATAGATTAAAAAAAATTAGTCTTACATTTTACATTCATTACTGTATTTTATATTCATTAAAGTGTACTTCTTGCCTAATCTGTTCTCTGTTTCAGATGTATCAGGATTCTGTTGCACCATGCAGAAATTGGTTACTTCTGACTTTCATCACTTTTACAAAATAAATTATGAAAACAATAGCTGTGTGTTGACTGCACTTTCCTGTGACCCCTCTACAACTTCTGTACTTGTCCTATTCCCTTAGAGGCAACAAAACAACAGAAGTATAGTTATTCAATGACCAGCTAAAACTGGAGTGGTCCGCAAGGAGACCTGTGCTGCAATTATTATATGGTAATTCAATCTCCTCTAGGTTCATACACCCAATAAGGAATTAATTTATTACCTATGACAATAATTATAAACATGCAATGTTCAAGGAGACAAAGATATAGACATCAAATATCAGTTAAGAAAAAAAAAGTGCTGTTAGAAAAGCCTAAGAGTGAATGTCATTAAATGTTATGTGAGACTACATTTACTGGACATCTTTTAGCTAAGCCTTCAGTGGGAATTATTACTGGCATAATAAACCACCTATATGTTATAATTTTCTTTTTATAAATAACATCAAGGGTATTTTAGACACTTTTTGAATAAAGGTTTTTTGTTGACTTAGAAGTTATATTTCATCATTCTTAAATGTTTAGGATGTGTAGGATATGGATGTGGGCTGAAAAGAGATATGTGTAACACACCAAATGTCTCTATGATGGAAGAAAATCACAGAACCACAAACATTTAAACATCAGTCACAACGGCAACAGTTGGATCATTTCTATAATGCCCAATCAAAGCAAAATCATTAAGTATCAGTATTATTTCAAATAGGATGCCAGTTTATTTTTCTATCAGTCTTAGCTGTATTATCTTCAAATGTCTGAATTCTAATTAAATACAAATCATCAACCAGCCTAAGCAGCACATCCGTTTCACTGTCTTTGCTCATACTAAAACCTATGAACTTTTTTACATGAAAACTAAATACGTGTTTCATAAGATTATAACTGAAATACACCATTTAAAAAAATCCGATTCCTTTAAAAAAACCTATTTAAAAGATAGCTGTGAGACCCAGTATGTAAAATCAGTTGTCTGAAGATCACATGGATAGCATTCCTACTGATGTAATATGCATTGGTGAAATATTTATGTTCTCTGCAAAGAGCATGTTTCTTTTGGTGCCAAATGAAGTTGCTCCAACTCCCTGCCCATCTATTACCCCACCTCAGTTGATGGAGTACTTCTCTCTGTGTGATGGTGCAGTGGATCAGACTTCAAAACACACCCAGGCTGAAAGGATATTTCTGGCTTTGCCCACCAGAGCCCAAAAAAAACCAATTAAAAAGTAATTGCTGCTGAATCATTGATACTTCCTTGAATTTGCAGGACATACCATCAGGGTGGACATTTTAGGTTAGAGAGAAAAGATAACTCAGGTAGTCATTCTGATGACAGCAAAGAGCCTGGCTTTCAAATTTATGTTCACAACCATCTTATGTAAATTATGACAATCATAAAGAATCCTGACCTGTGTGGCCTTCTTACATATTGCTTCTGGCCTCAGCATTCGAAATTAAATGGGTTCATATCAGGGATTGATATCAATTTAAAGAGAACTGTTCTAGTTCAAGTGAGCACTTCTGTGGCAAAGGCAATTCTGGCCTCAGGTAACAAACACCGTACCCCAAACACGAACGCAACACTTGCTCTTCATTCCCTTCCTCTTCCAGCCCACCAACTTCAGCAAGCTGTATTAAGAGCCAACGCTGGTTAGTCATCTTTGTATCACCAAGATCTAAATCCCTCTGGCAGTTCACTCATTCCTTTAACACACTTCATTAAATTATCAGAGAGAAGAGATATAAATAGTAGTAAATTCTTAGTTAAACATCCCAAATCTGCTTATGACTTGAAAACTACTAAAAAACAATGGTTCAAAATTCACGCTTTAAGAGTTCATGGAAATTCTCATCTTGTTTATAAGTAACTCACTCCAGTGGTTTCCATTACTTAACACACTCATTCGAAATTTTTTCCTGTTTGCAGTAAGACTTCTTTCTACCTTCAAAAACATTTTTGAGGTGCTAGAAGTATCCCAAGCTACTCTTGGCTTTTTGATTATACTAGGCAAAGCTGGAATTTCTTCCAAAGGTTTCATCAGAGTAATTCTCAGTAGTTTTACACTTGACTATTCATTTGACTATCTTACCGTTCTAACAAGTATTTGCTAATTGACCAGAGATTTTCTAGTAAAGCATATCTTTTAATAAATGAGCATAACAATAGTGTACCTAATGGGTGAGCTGTCAAACCAGAAGGTTATTAATCATGGGAAGAGAAACTCCTATTTAAAACCCTGAATAGACACATAAAATATATGCAACAAAGGGAGGGAAACAGAACTCAAAACAGGAAGGGGGTGTTGTTCAACATTTCAACAAAGGGCATGTAGGATGAAAACAAAAACTTGCCCAAGCAATAGGGACATTGAAGATTCTTTATTATTTCCACTACATTGTGATTTTGATAGCTGTGCTAAATAACTTCTGTGAAGCAAATTAACAAACTAAACACTTAAAAGGCAAAAACCCTTGCAAGTAAATATGATTCATATTTTATGAAGTCAGAGGTAAGAGTTATTTGGCTATTTTAAACACAGGAAATCAATACCGAGTTTCTCTTCATGCCATGAAGACTTTGACCTGCACAGACATATCACCAATCCTGACACACACATCCTCCAATTCTTCAATCACAATGAGTTATGTGAAATTAACTTAGGTTTTACATGTTTATTTAGCACATTGCTGAATAGTTTCTCACAGCAAAAAAAAAAGGGGGGAAATGATAAATACATTACATAACTTCACAATATAAGTGCAGTGATGTGTAGACATGTAATTTAAAATATACTGTAGTGTAATCCCTTCTTACACTACTTTGTAAATCACTGAGCAGCAGTAAGACTGCATACGATGTTAAAACACCACTATTAACAAAGTTCATATCTCATGCATTTATGGCACTTTAATATTAAACCTGAGCCCATGGGCCCTGCGCACACGCCATGCTCACACCTACGGCACCAGCTCGACATGACTCATGACATTCGCACGTATCCCATGGCAGCGAGCGGGGAAACGCGCACGTCCCTCTCCGTCGGCAATTTCTGATTTATTTATCCGAGTACATTTAAAACACCATGTCATACTACAAACGACTGATGTAAGGGACGTGCTTCCACCAAGCTGAATTACAAAACAAGCCGCGGGCACCAGCACAGCGGGGCGTCCCCCAGGCAGGTCCCCGCGTCCCTCAGCGCTAGGGCGCCGCCCAAGAGACACCCGGGGCTTGCGCTGCGCTGCGCCCCTCCCCGGGTCGGGGAGGCCCAGCCAACCGCCCTTATCGGCAGGGCCCGGCGGGCAGGCGGCACAGCCCCCGCTATCATCGCGCACCCAAACCGCGGTGCGAGGAGAGCGCGGCTTCCCCGCGCCCGCCCGGGCCGTTACCGGCCGCCCCCGCCCCCGGCGCCGCGGGGCCG
>VYXB01004472.1:351209-411858 GCA_013397135.1 Pachyramphus minor | reverse complement strand
GGCGCGGCAGGGCGGGCATCGAAGGGCAAGGCAGGGCAGGGCAGGCGGGGGGCGCTGTGTCGTTCTCGGCTCAGCCCCGCCGCCGGGAGCGCGCAGTGATCCGGACGAGCGCGGCCCCGCCGGCAGCCGGGAGCGCGCCGCACACAGGGCCGGCCGCGCAGAGCTCACACAGTGCTGCCGGGCGGCCCCGAAATTCCAGAAGGGGCGCGCGGAGCGCCGGCTCCGTTACCGACCGGGAGCCGCCGTGTCGCCGGGCTCTGTCAGGGGCGGCCCCGGCCCTTGCTCCGGGAGCGGCTCGGCTCTGCCAGCGGAGCGGGAGGAGCGGGACCAGTGCCGACCGCTGCGGGCGCCTCCGCGGGGCTGCCCCGGCCGGGGCGGAGCGGGCGTACCCCGTGTTGTTTCCCCTTAGCCCAGTACACTCCGTTACATCCTGGCCCGTAGGGCTTTCCGAGATGGGTCTGCAGAACAGAGTGGGGAGGATCACAGTGGACTCCGTGACTCCGAGGTCTTGGTCTTGCCTTAAGTTTGAGGGTTTTGTCTGCATCCCCCACCGCCGTGACAACATCATACGTGGTGCTGAGTGCTAAGTGATTCCAGAGGGACTGATGCTTCAATGGGCCTCTGGCCTATCCAGGGGCTGGTTGGACCCTTCAGAAGGGGGACCATGTGTCCTCTTGCCAGCCGGCTCGGCACTGCCTGGTCCGGGTGGTTGAGGTGGCAGATGCAGAGTGGACAGGTAGCGTTGCTTGTGCGCATGAGAACGGCAGGTTGGGCTTTTAAATATTTTTTTTAGGGTTTTACTTGGGTGTTCAAGGAACAAAAGGATGGGGAAGAAAATGAGAAAACACTGAGAGTTTAGGAGACACAAGAAACTTAGTGATGAAGCTTCTGATGATACCAAAAATTGGAAGTTTACACTTGCAAAATCTAGTCTGTTTTACCCGACTGAACGCTGTGACCACCTTGCCAGCTGGTGTGCTTCATGCCAGAGGGTAGTAAAACAGAGCTTGTACTTGAAGACACAGTGCCCTTCTGAAACGAGTGCATTCTGAGACTTTCCACACTCAAGGGGGTCATCCCTAAGTGCGAAACAAGTGCTTGTAAATTGACATCCTTGCTTTCTAGTAACTCCCCTGTGAATAAAAGCCTTCAAAGTGATTTGGAGCAAGGGCTGAAACATATTTCTCAGCCCCTTATGAGTTTCTCCTTTTTAAGAAGTCTCTGATGTATAAAGTGTAGTTGAAATAAAGTTGGTTTTGAAAATGTCTCTGATTATTTAATTAGACAGTCACATATTTTCAGATATGCAAAATATTGTACCAATTTGCTTTTGCAGTTTAATTTCATCAACAGACATTAAGTATCTGTATGCATATTCAGTGATGGAAAACAAACAACAGTACTGGGGGAAGTGAAGGGATTTTTTGTGCTCTTTGTTACAGAAGAGGATATCTTGATGAGGATGTTATCCTTCATCTTTTACGTATGGACAAAAGTATAAAAAGCTCACACTTTTAGTTGTAAAATACTCCCAATTTTCTAGGAAACATGGTAGTGTTTTCCTCTAGCTGATTCTGTCTGCCAGATTTGTCCTGCCAGGGATGCTTCAACTGATGGCAGTTGAAGAAGCTTATGATGTGTACTGTGTGCATCATCTTAGTCAGTGTTTATCTGCTGCTGACCTCCTGTACGTTCATCTTATGAGTGTAGTAAACATGTGCTTATATATTGAAGTGTTACAAGCTTTGGTAACGGTTAAACTTTGTGCCAGATCCTGAAGATTTCTTTGCTAAATTTTAGGAAGAAGCAGGTGTCTTTGCTTACATTATGGAAAACCATTTTTGCCCTCTTTTTAGAGGAGTGCAGAGGTATAATTTATTAATTTAAAAATCCAGATGAATATTTAAAATTACTGTTCAGTGACTGTAAGCAACTAAAGTAGAAAACGTAAGAAAATAGTGTGTTAATACTGAGTGTAAGACTAAAACTTGCATATAATTAATCATACAGTGAAGAAAAACCATATCATTTTAAACAAGATCTAAGACCACACGTAAAAACTGCTTAGTTTCACTTTAAAATAGAAGGAAGGTAACGTTGACTTTAAAGCATGTTATGTATTGGTACTGATAGACTTTTATAAAGGATTTTTAGTGCTTGGTAGAAAATTCTTTTTTTTTCTCTTTGAAACTTAAAGCATATGTCAGAATTTGCTTGCAGTGTAGACTGATTGAGTGTGATACATCTGGAAAATGTTTATGCCAGTTTCTGGACTGGATTGATAACTGTTTTGTGACACAGTCTGTATTACATATGTTTTAGACAAAGCATAATTACAATATTGCTCACTATTTTTTCTGTGTATTTCCTAAAAATAGTTTGATATATTCACATTAAAATTATATATAGGAAATACAAACCCTCTGCAATTCAGGTTATAGGAATCTGACAGTTTATGGAAGTGCTCCAAAGACAGTGACAATCCAGACTGGACTGTGAAATTCAGGAGTTCCTTAGCATGCCTGGTGTTGAGCTGTGCACAAGCCCACATGAGGTGATGTGGCTCTGTGTGACTGAGCCTGTGGACTCAAATGACTGCAGCTGACTGAGCTGCTCACGCGAGTTTAGTGATCTCCTGTGCTTACATCTATCATACATTTCTAATCTGAAATTATGATACTAACATACTTCATTTTGTCTTTAGTCATCTTTCTCATTGAAGTTTTATGCCAAGATAACTAGTAGTGTATTTTTTTAAAATTACTTGTGTACTTCATAATTTTTGTTTTGGGTTTTTTAGGCTATAATTGGATCTTTACATTTGGATGTTGTTTCTAGTCAGGTCTCTGCTTACTGACAGAGATTGTCAAAAAGAGATGGGTTTGAGCTTATCTAGGAAGACTATTTTGCTGTGTTCCAGGGTAACTGTTGCATTTTGTGGCAGTCGAATTTGCAGACTTTACTCCACCTCGCTAAAGTTTTAAATTAAGCAATCATTTGGATTAAGAGTCAGCATATACACAATTATAGATGGAAAATCTATATAAATTCCAGAGATTGTATATCATAAATCTTAGGTATATTTGTCATTTCACTGACATGTCTAGTACTTGCTGGTGTTTTTCTAGTTAAATATAAATAATCTAAAAAATACACCCCTTTGTCTGTATTGTATTTTGCAAAGTATGAGGAATAACGTTTTTAGATTATTCTGCTGCACTGGTGCTCATTTTGTAGCTATTCACCAAATCAGTCACGGGACCACTGCAGATGAAAAGACTTCAGGAGAAAAATCCTGATAAAGTAGTAAAAATAAATAAATAAATTTTTATAGTGTTCTACAATCAGTGAGGAATTGAGCTAAAATTAGGAACTAAATCCTTTTTTTTCCCCAAGATGAAAAATGTCTCTTTCTAGGGTAAAATTTCTATGAAATGCATTCAGTGGGAAAAAGTACTGTTTTTTTTTTTTCTCCTCCAACAGTAGGTTTTCTGTGACAGATGGCTCTGGATACAAAAATACTTCAGAGCCTTCATAAAGTGAATTAATTCTGACTTTATTCCCATCTTTAGGAAGAGATTACAATGAATATGTTCCAGTACCTATGCATTATTTAATCTTCCTTGGTGTGTGAATTGTTATGAAGCTTATGGAGGCATTCTTACCATGAACCAGACGGTTCATGTTTAAGATTCTATAGATGGCCCTAGTTCATGAAGAAAGAACTCTTTTTCTTTATTGTTGTTATTATGGTGCGTGTATCTATAAAACCAGAATGGTTTAATAAGCTGACATTTTCTTATGGAAAATAAGCTAACATAATAAGCTAACATTTTCATAATAAACTAACATTTTCTTACGGAAAAAGCTTGGTGAAAATATTTTCCCCAGAGTTGTTTGACTCTGAATTTCAGTAGATCCTTAATTTGATTATATCTAGAGAAGAAGGTAATTAATGGTAACTAACAAGACAAAAATGTAGAAAGATTTTAAGTGTAAAATAACTTCTTATGGTTGTAATCTGAATTGATACTGGGGATAGGGTACGAAACTTATGTGGGCAGAAATACTAATGTTAACTCATAAAATGCTGAACTGTGTAGAGCTTGACTACCTCCAGCTGTAGGACTGTAAGTCTGGTCAGTAGAATACTATTGGAGGCATATAAGCTCAAACTCTGCTCTGCATCATTTGACTGGATACCTTTTCATATTTTCATGCCTTTATTCTGAGCGAAAAGGGTGACTTTCAAAGAGACCAATAAAATTTATTCTCAAAGATTGTGGAATGTTCTCTAAAATAGTGCCGCAAAAGGAGTTTGGTTCACATTTAATTTGATTCAATGTAGTTACTTTTAACATGTGGGACGAAATTCCAGAGTCTCAGAGTCAGGTGGGTAGTTTTCCTTCCCTGCCTCTTCCATCTATCAGTGTAAGACCTGAGAAGAAATCAAAGTAACTATCAGCCAATGAAAATAGTTGAACTTTGAGTTCAGATGGGCTTGCCATCCCCTAGTTACAGTAATGGAACCCAAGGAATTGAGCTTTGCTGCCTCTTAAACCCCTCATCTCTATCATGTCTTCCTTTTGCGGCCCCAATTGGTGTGTAAGTAGGGTGTAGGTGGGAGCATGCCTGAGGGCCTGCTTGCCTCTGCCTGATTCTATCCTGTCTCTGTTCTGTTTGTAAACTGACCTGTTGCCATGGCAATGTTTGACATCACCTGTTCAATGTTGCACCTTCAGTGCAGGGTTTGGTAGGAGAGAAAGGGAGCCGAAGAGAACCAAGCTCTTGTTTTAAAATTCACACCTTCCGTTATGACTAAGTGTGCCAAGAAATATCGAAAAGGAACTGTCAGGTAATTGCATTTTTATATAGCAGATACATTTAGAAGCTTTCTGTATGGAGTTTAAACTCTTAGTTTAAATTGAGCGTCAGCAAGTTACTTATTTTCCTGTGAAACTTACCCTACTTTTAATCCTACAAAATGAGAAGAATCATTGTGGGTCTTGAGCTATGAGTAGTTTACAGACAGTTCAAGTGTAGATCCCACCTGGGAATCAACATCTTGGAAGGTTCGAGAGGAATATAACAGCACATGGCTGCTGGGCAGCTTGAGCCATGTCCAATGTGAGATGTGAGGCCCACTTACTGTGGGCAGTGCCGCTGGGCTGCTCTGGAGCAGGACTGTGCTCCCAGCCCCACTGGCAACAATGCATGGGACCCTGGGACTCTGTGCTTGTCCCTCCCTGACAGCCATTTCCAGAACTGCCTCTCCTTGCAGCTTTGCAAAATGCTTGTTTTAGAGCTCCTACCTATATCAATTAATATTTTAGTACAAGGGAATGCCAAGAAAGGACTTTAGTTAATGTGATCATTTTGACAGAAATTTATTTATTTTCTGTTAGTTGTCTGCTCCAAATATGAAATAGTTTGGAATTGCACTCCTCCGTGTACTGCATTATATACCTCCATGTACTGCATTATTTAAATGTGTATGTATTTACTTTTAGACAGATGACCATGGAAATGGTTGAACAGGATGACAGTGCAGTGGATTCTATGACAGAGAGAAATGCTGGTCATCTTCAGAATCAGCCAGGCCGAAGCCAGATTTCCTCAGGATCTGAGGTAAGCTGAAATGTGGAAATATGAGAAGAATCAATAAAGTGATATTCAGAGTTGCAGTGATTTTTAAATGATCAATTTTCATGGCATTCTTATGTTTTATAAGTCTTGCTATGAAATAGGAAGAATACAGCAAAGATATACTGGAAACCATGCCTGGAGTAGTTAACAAAGGACTAGTGTAACATCAGGTCTGTTAAAAGGTAACAGTTTCAGGAGACCAGCTGTTTCAGAGTAGAGTGGATGCATGTGTGTTTTCCTTTCACTTTTACAAGATGATTGTTATAGAGATGATAAAAGGGTCCTAAAGAATTGAGGTGGCTGGAAGATCAAACATCTAAAACGTGTATCTTGAAGATGTGATGAATAAGAAAAATGAAAACATGAATGAAACCAACCATGATTCTCTCCTGGTTTCAGTTTTTGTACAGAATATATTTAATCTAATTGCAAGTACATTTTAAATATATCCAGTGGCAGTGTCTGGAGTTCTAAAAACATGCTTTGCATGTTCTGTATGGTTGCTCTATCTGGATTAATTAGTTAATTAATAGTTAATGGATAAAAGATTATATAGTAACAATTCTCAAGCATTAAAAATATGTACATGTTAAAATATGAAACATTTGACACTTGAGAGAAATAAGGTTCTTGACCTTACTAAGATTTATAGCTTCAGAAAACTGTATGGACCACTTAAAAGGATTTTCAAACCCCTTTGTGAAATAAAGGAAGTGATTTTAAAACATCTTACAGAATTTATTAATCTGTAAGATTTGATGCCATATATTTGGTATGTTAGATACCTGATTTACATTATAGGTATATTTTAAAAACTCAGTGCAGCTGCTCTGTTTCTCACATCTTCAAAAGCAAAGACTGCTGAATACTTACTGACTTTTTTTTTTTTTGTTTTGGTACATGCAGCATTGGGAATATTGTTTGCTGGGTTTTTTCTTTTTTTTTTTCTTTAAGAATGGAGCATGAAATCAAGAACTTTATTTGTGTTGTTCTGTCGATGTCATCCCCTCATTTCTTCTTTCTTTAGTAGTTCAGTTCAAATTTTATGGTTTTAACTTCATAGGATGATTTATGTGTAAAATCTGTTGGCTTGTGCAGTAGTGTCTGAAGAAGATACCTGTGAATTCTGTCACTTTGGATTTTTAATGTTGATCTAGAGACTGTCACTAATGCTGTAGGAGAGCTTCTGCTGGGTCCCACTTTACATGTCTGTGTGCCTTCAGTGCTTGAGTACTGTGTGTGAAGGTTCAGCTGTATTGGGTATGGGCTTCATTTCTTTCAGTTAAAACTAATAACTCTGAAGTATTGATGAATCTCATTCAATTAGCACTAAACCAAAACATGCACGTGAGTTTGAAGGCTGAGGGTAACAGTCCAGAGTTGACAGCTGGAGTCCCTTTTTTCGGTCAGGTGGCCCAGAGAGCTGTCCTGGACCTATCGGAGCTGCTTTGGTGCACGTAGCTGGAGCCGCAGACATCCCTCATGGGCTGTCCAGAAAAGTGGTTTGCTGCAGTTGTGCCACTCCAAAGAGGAGTGGAGCTGAGAGGGCTCCAGGGACAGGCCTGTTTCCTCAGCTACCCGGCGGTGCCACTGGCTTCCAGGGCCTGCAGCCCTGACACCTCCTCAGTGCCCTGAGGTTGCACTGCCACAGCATTTATTTTGGTAAAACGGGCCTGGACGGAACACTTACCTTGTTGTGACATTCCTTTGACTTAAGATGAGTAGGATTTTTTTAGTTTATGTTCCTACCTGGCTGGCTTGGAAGGTGAGGTGCTTTGTCATGGCAAGAGTCAGGGGTGCGTGTTGAGGGGTTTGTGTGGGACATCTGACTGGTTTTGCTGGTGATACCAGATGGGAAACTTGGGGTGTTTCTGAGGAATTTGTGGCTGTGCCACTGGTCCAGTGTCTGTGTATTTTGATTGTTAGAGGGGCACAGATCCTGTCTCCCTCTTTGGCCTCCAGAGGAGTGTGGTCAAGAGAAGACAGCCAGTAAAAGTGACTGGTCACTGAAGCTGAGGGCTCCTTTTCAGATATCTTGGGGGTGGGCACAGGAGACTGGGTGTGTTGTTTGGTTTTTTTTCAGCAAGATATTTCCTTAATCTGTTTTTTTTTCATTCAGAAGTAAAACATTTTAATATACTACCTTTTAATACTCAACTTGTAGTTTTCTGTGTATTACCAAAGATTTGTAGAAGGGTTGATGTTGGAAGGACCTTTTGATCAGATATAGTCTGATCCCTCTGTGCAAGCAGGGTCAGTGGGAGCAAGTTGTAAAGGACTGTGTCTGCTTGGGTTTTAAATACCTCCAAGGATGGAGTCTCTAGAATCTCTCTGAGCATCTGTGCCAGCAGGTGACTGTTCTTCCAGTAAAATGGTGGGGGTTTTCATGTCCAGCTGGAATGTAATGGTTTTATTATGACTTTGACCAGAGAATGACTAGCAGAATGCTGGAGATAAAACTATGTAGGACATGGGCTTTTTTGTTTGTTTGTTTTTTGTTTTTTGTTTTTTTTTTTGTCTGGAGGTGTTTTGTGTTTTTTTCTTGTTTGTTTGATTTGTTTTTTTGGGTTTTTGTTTGTTTTGTTTGATTTTGGGTTTTGTTTGGGTTTTTTGTGTGTTTGCTTTTCCTGCCCCTGAAGTTCAGACTTTTTAAAGAAATACCTACCATTTAGTGATGGACAAGGTATTCCATAAGATGATCATCTCTAGAGGGCAGAGATTGTTTTGTGCTGAAGCATTTTTAATGTGTCCCCTGTTGGGAGGCAGAGGGGACATTAAGAATGTCTGGGCTGGAGCACTATGATGTGATGGGATAAGTCCACTGCTAACAAGGAGCTATTATACATTATTAGTAGGGAAAAGATAGTATTTGGGGTTTTTTCCTAGCTTGTGTTTATAGATACTGCTATATACTCCTGCAATTTTTTGGTGGTGAAAGTAAAATTGCTTTTCCTACAAAAGCAAAAATGAGTAAATTTGAAACTAGCAAAAATGAGGTACAATTTACATTAAAGGGTTATTTTTTAAATAAAATTACTTACTGTAGAATAAGATTGCATTTATAGTTTAATTTCTTGTATCCATCACTTTCAGCCAGTTAGTGAATTGACATAGTCTTTTGTGATTCAACCACCAAAGGAAATAGGTAAGAAAATATTAATTGGTAAAAACTTTGGTGGTTGTTTTTAGAAGCTGTTGAAAGTGTACAGAACATCTGTACAAAAGGTTGATGCTTTTGAGGATGCTTTCAGGGAAAAGGAAAGGTGCAAGATGGAAAATTTCTCAACCTGTTTTGAGATGGGCTCTATGGGTTTTCTGACATGCACAGATCTTCTGTTGATACGTATAGATCTGTTCTTAAAAGGAAGTTAATTTTTATTGGAATATTCTGATAGTGTTGATGATAGTCAAACTTATGTCTTGGAACGGTTACTACTGCAGTGGTATTCAAGGAGAAATTAGATGTTCCTTTTGCAGGATTTCTAGAAGCCATACTGCATTGTATGTTGCCCTGTGCTCAGCTATACTAAACAGAATTATAAAAATGTAAGATCAGTGTACTTAGACCTTTTTCAGATTTGACAAAAATCCTTCAGTTGTGTCATGGGTTTTAATTCTACATGGTGGTGGTTTTTCTTTGGTTCATTTTTTGTTAACTTTGTCACGTTGTCTGTCGGTAGAGCTGTCTGCTGTCCTTGTCTGAGATAACAGCTGTCGACCTCTTGGTGCTGGCCCTGAGTTAGACATACATCAGGATTTACAATGTGAGAACTGCTGTCAGAGAGATCAGAGGGAGATTTTCACAGCCTTGAGTGCATAGCCATTGCAAGCTGAGACTGCTCAGGTTTAGCACTTCAGGGATGTTGCCTTGTGGGCTCTCAACATCGAACTGTGTTATATCTTGCCCCCAGTAGTCTGAGCCCTGTAAGAGTTTGCCAGACTTAAAAAAAATTGGCCCTAAAACCAGTCTACCAAATGCAACTCCAGACTATTAGCAAAGTTGATGTTAGAGGATTATAAATGTGCAGCTTTGTCCCCATTTTGTGCTTCCTCAAAGGGTGTGCTGTCACCAAGTGTCTGAAATCAGCCTAACATTGTTTTCCTTAAAAGTATGTGCTTCTGTTTTCGCATCAGTTTTGGAAGTGATCAAACCTTCCCTGTCTCCAGCTTTTCCTTGTAGAGGTTCCTCAGTGCCTAAGTGTGGCAAGTCCTTTGCTCTTCTGTTAGGTGAATCCAGGATGGGTTTGCCTTGACTTTTCGGGAATTTTCACTTTACTTCTAGAGTCCTTGCAGTGTTTAGGTTCTACAGCAGGGGCAGAAATCAGATGGACCTGCTTACTTCATATTGGCAGTGTTGAAGGTACAAGGGGTTGAAGGTGAATGTAAACTCTCTAGTTCTCAGTAAGGAAAAGTTATCTGACCTTGTGTGAGGGTGTGTGTACATCCACAGAATAACTGTTCAGATGGACAGTGCATCTTGAAGTCAGATAAATGATGAGTTACCTCTTTCTCTGCAGGAGTTTGTGCCTTGGTATGAAGGTAGTGTATGATCTTTTTAGGCTGCTTTTCTCTCTGTGGAAGAAGGAGCACTTATATTTTCAAACATATGAAATATAGTATCATACGACTGTTATGGATTGCATGGCTGGTGTTTCCTGAAGCTGTTAGACTTGACCTTGCACTCCTAGGAACATCGAATCCATAGAATGTGTTAAGCTTCCCCTCACCCACTGTGTTCCTGAGTTGCTTCTGCAGATTGTTTTCAGTCACTGTGCCAGACAGCCCTTGAGGTAATGACGATAAAGATGGCATTGCTCATTACTGATGTCACAAAGGAATTTTTTTTTTTACCAAGTGTGTTTCAGTCAGCAAAAGGTTCTAGTATTTCAGTTAACACCAGAATATTTAGCTTGAAAACTGCAAAGGGAAATGTGAATTGAAATGGGTTTAATAATTTCTAATACTTAATAAATGAGATGCAGAATATCTTTGATTGATTTATAATACTGCCATCTCAACCCTACCCCTCTCCTCATTTAATCTCTTATCTGAATTAATGGGAACAAAACAATTTCTTCTGTGGTATTGTAAACTTCAGTCCAAAAGAGATTAGCTGAGTGTGGTTTTTTTTCTTTTTTTCTTGTGTAGTTATACTGAATAAGGAGCTTTTAAATTAATGTAGTTTCTTAATCCCGAGTACTGGATTATTTCCTGATCACATGTGCCTAACACATTGTGTACAAATAGAAACTGTTCACTTTGTACTGTTTTCTGTGTGTTTTACTCAGAAACTTCTTCCTGATACACAGAGTATTTTATCAAATTACAGCTCACTATTGTATCAAATTACAACTCTTACAAAGATAGCAGTAAGTCAAAAGTTTTGGTGAACTTGCCTTTATAATGTTTTGGAAGTTAACATGCTTTGTAAACATTTAGACTGCTCTGTGTTCTCTCCTTGAAGTTTGGGTTTAGGATGTCAACTTCGTCACAAACTGGATTATACTCTTCAGATCTTTGAGACTTTTTAGAGCTCAATCTCAAATATGTATTTCAGATAAATTTCTTGTAACATTAATATTTATTCTATAGATTGGGAAAAAGGTTTGTATGTCCTATTTAGATATCATTTCATGCCACTTAAGGAATGATTGTTTCCATTTCAGGGTTGGAAATGCCCTCAATTGTGCTATTTCCTGAAAAGTGGCTCAGGTTCCTACAACATTGAACAATTGCATAGGGAATGTTGACAAGATCCTGTCTCTGTTTCCTAGAAACAGTGTTTCTTCAAGATAATTTGAACCACCTTCAGGTCTTTTTGAGAGCAGTGCGTCTGAATAGTAGTTAATGTTTTTCACTTGCTTCAAGAAAAGAATATTTCCCAGGCAAGCTATGGCTTATGGATCAGGAATGAAAACTTCTTTTATATTTGCAATTAAAAACTCCTTCATTGTAAATACAGAAAAAATATAAAACTTTAATTTGTTTTTTTTAAATATTCGGCATTCATCATGTTTGTCTTCTCACTGTCATCTCATCACACATCACAGTCTACAACTTCCTCGTGGAGGAAGTGGAGGGGCAGGCACTGATCTCTTCTCTGTGATGACCAGTGAGAGGACCCAAGGGAATGGTGTGAAGTTGTGTCAGGGGAGGTTTAGGTTGGATATTAGAAAAAGGTTCTTCACCCAGAGGGTGGTTGGGCACTGGAACAGGCTCCCCAGAGAGGTGGCCACAGCACCAAGCTTGTCTGAGTTCAAGAAGCGTTTGGACAATAATCTCAGCACGTGGTGTGACTGCTGGGGATGGTTCTGGGAAGGGGGTGGAGTTGGACTCGATGATCCTTGTGGGTCCCTTCCAACTCAGCATATTCTTTGATTCTGTGATCTCAATTTTAGCTTTACAGGTACCTTTTGGGGCTGAGAATGAAGCTAGGAAGGGAATAACACTGGCATTGTATATATGAGTCTGGGTTTATCACTGAATGTGTGGAATATAGAAATAAGATTTTTCAATTCAGTTTACTTTAAAAAACACAGTATTTCTTTTTGTCATATGGTTTGTTTGTCATTCTCTTCCTTTTCTGAGTTTAGAGATGTTTCATCACAGCATTTGTGATCAGTTGTAGTTGTCTTCCCTTTGCATCAGTATTTGTTTCTGTTAATATAGACTTAACAGTAATAGCAAAAATATTGAACTATTTCTTAGCCTGTAGTTGCTAAACTGTTTCTTAACCCATTCATCCTCAGCAGTGAGGGTTGAGAGCCAAAGACTGGGGAAAGCTGTGTCCTCTAAAATGTCATCAGAAAAAGGGAGCAGATTATTCCTAAACAGAACACTTCAGCTGTGCCAGGCTTAAAGAAGATTCAGCTGTTCTTTGTTTTTGTTGATGTTTTGAAGTCCTGATACACTCCAACTCTGTTTTTCTTGATATATAAATATATATATAACAAGAGTCTGTTAAACTAAATCAATTTACAAGTCCTTGTATTTCTTTATTTAACAGGGTGGTTTTTTGCTATCTGAAAAATTCTCATCTCTTGAGACATCCATCTGAAAACACAACTTCTTACCTAACAAACAATGTAAAACTCAAGCAGTTTGGTTTTGTTGGTTTTTTTTTTTTTATTTTCCTAACTGAAAACATTCTGCCCTTTATGTTGTTGCAGCAACATACCACTTCAGTGAATATGCTTGTTTTTTGTTACATTTCTTGAGGTTCTTCCTAACCTTCATGGTAGACAGCAGATTTGGCATGTGTTGGCCTAGGGTTGGGTTTTTTTTTTTTAATTGAAAAGAAAACAAGACGTCTTTGGAGGGGAAAAAAAAAAAGCAGAAAGAGTTGCAGTTTGTTAGGGAACGGTTTTAAGCTTTCCATACCTTTTGAAAAGGTACATGCCAAACTTCGACTAGGAAAACTTTTAAATGTGTGTGGGTGATAATTATACACACCTGAGCTACTTTAGATATGGCAACAAAATCAGTTTGTTTTAGTGTCACCTCTAAAAGCATTTGCTGAAGTCTTAAGACATGTTACTTAAACGTGATGATTGTAATTTTTGCAGGTTTCTGTAGCTGCTTCAAGTGCTGGAAGAGGATCTCCAGCTGTAACTCTAGTGCAGTTGCCTTCTGGTCAAACTGTTCATGTCCAGGGTGTCATTCAAGCCACACAGCCCTCAGTCATTCAGTCACCACACATGCAAGCTGTTCAGGTTAGCGCTTTTATTGTTACATTTTCATGAATATTTGGTACTTCATAACTCTTTTCCCAATCCATCTTCAGTTTCTCTTCATTCCTACCAGTGCTGCAAGATTTACTCATATGGCGCAGGAAACAGCGGAGGGAAAGGTGGCAAACATCCAACCAGTAGCAGCTCTGCAAGCATTGTGTAGCAATTCCTTAATGCTTCCTGTTTATCTTCTAAAAAATGGTGTCTTGGAACTCTGCACTTATGCAACAGCAAATTTGTGTGATAACGTGGCCTTACTTTAGTGTATCTTGCAGTTTTTCTGTTTTGTTAAATTCTGTGAACATCATGTTTCAAATGAGACTATGAAGTCATAAGTTTTCAAATACCTCATATTTTATTTGTGCAAGGGGTCTGGATGTAATGAAACTACACATACAGTCAAGTGGTTCCTTGTTTTCAGCAGGCCCTGTTAGAGCATCAGGTATTGCTTTTTGTGGATGTGGTTATGTAGAGACCAAAAATACAGGCAGCCTCAAAATAAACATTTATGTGGCAAACGTTCACATTTCAGGTTGCTGGTATTAGAAAACAGGGGTCAATGCAAAATGTATAAGACTTTTCAGAGCTTTTAAATAGTGAAAAAGACTAGAGAGAGAATGAATTTGCAGTGTTTTGAATGTGACTTAGTCTTCCATTGGTGTTTGTCTTGTAAGCTAGGAAGGCCTTTGCTCTATTTTTCTTAAAATCTGATTGGGAAATATCAACTGAATTGCTTTTTGCAAATAGAATTGATATCTCTGGTAAGAGAGACAATACACCTGTTATGTGGGAACGGTTTTACCTGTGGTTATTGACAACACATGGCTTTTCTTTAACATGTTGAAGTCTTCTTGAGAAGCTGTCTTTAATGTTAGAGACTTCTTAGTAACTTTCAAATATCATAACTAAAAAGGCACATGTAGGTATGATTTATTTTAGAGAAAAAGAATAAAATCTTGGCTAGATAACAAATACTTTATTGTTGAGCAGTAGGTGTAAATGATGGAACCTGGTAGGGTTTTGAAATTCAAGATCATTATCGAAAGAGGTGCAGTAGATGTCAAGAGACTTTGTTTTGGTCAAACATGAAGTCAGATCAGAGTATTCAAAGTTATTATTTTAAATTGGAATTCTTTCTAATTGTAATTTACCAGAGTAACCTTTATTCCATAAGCATATTAGTAATTCTCAGTTTCTGTCACTGCTTTTCTTCAAATCAGTATAGTCAGAATATACATGCAAAGGCAGAGGGCTTCCTTCCACACTCAGAAGGAGCAATTTCTCAGGAATCTCTTGCCAGCTGCTGCTGTGTTGTCTTAGGGGAATGGAAGTTGTATTGAGTGAACTCTGGCTGTCTTTCCTTTCCCAAAGGAGTATAAAGAAGAAACTTTTGTCCTAGTTAATACTGACTAGTTAGTTCCAGGTTTTTGCTTTGGTGTCATTTGAGCTGCTAATGGCAAATGGAATTACTCTGTAAGAAGGGCTTGAAAATGCTGTAAAAGACTCCATTACCGAGGGTGTTCAGCCCTTCTGTGTTCCTCTTTAGTACTTGATCCTGCCATCTGGCATTTCCTCCAGATCATTTGGCTTTAACTTGATATCTTCTCTCTGCCAGACAATGGGGAACTTGGGAAATTATATCACTTTAATAAAATAAAAAAGTATACTGAAGGTTGATACTGAAGCTTGCGTGACCTCTCCCTCAAACACCTGCAGCTCCCAACAGGAAGGTTCAAAATTTTTTCTCATAATGCTGCTGCTTTTTGGATGAAAAAAATATGCTTATCTGTGTAATGTTCCTTATTGTTTTGTTAATGATTTTTTATCTGTAGGAAGATTTGAAGTTCAGATTGTTATTTGACTTGTTGCTTGCTCCCCCTGTAGTCTTGGCAGACTACTGTGGGTTTGAAGTTTTGTTCCAATGCAGATAAAGTTGAAGTAGGTAAAGTTGTAGTCTGAATGACGTCCAGGAAAAAATGATAATGGTTTCTGTTTGTTAACACTGTGTTTATGGTTGCTTGCTATTAGAAGGATCTAAAATGTTAATTTCTCTCTTCGTCATGATGAAAATTAAAACTTCTGAAATTTCTTGCAGAAGATGTCTTCTTCCACATTAAAATTCTTCAAATTGTCCTGTGATTTCCTTGTCTTCTTCCCAAAGTATGACCGTTCCCAACTTCTTCAGGCATCTTCAGAGACTAGGGGGAGCTATCGATAACATTTAGTCTAATGTGAAGGTTGAAAGGCAGCTAAGGTCTGGTTTTCTTGCTGTTTGTGGAGCAAAGAGATTATTTATTATGCTCCACTCCCTCGCAGAATGAAAATTCTGTTTTGAGTTAGGATGCCCAAACTCTTGGCTGTGCAATACTGTCTTAGTTTTGAAGGATCAGACTCCTTGAAGCACCTATATCTCCACCAGTCAGCTCTGATGTCTGTTTTGAAGCTGTACATCTGTACACATGCAGAAGTATCTCTCACCTTCTAGGTGGCAGAGAGTGATCTGATGATGTTTGCTGCATATTACCCAGCAAAATGAGGCTGCAATAAATACTTATACATGGGATTGGAATGTAATAAAAATAACAAGTGAAGAGACAATTCTGCAGTTTTATTCTGCAATAATCTGTAGTTCCTTCAAGGTGTGGTTCTGCAGGTTTGAGTTGAGGTGACCCAGGCCTATGAAATTCCAGAGACTTCAAGACAGTAGTTTTCTGTTGAGGTCAAGCAGGTTTTCTTTCTAGCACTGAACACTGAAGCCTGGCAGATGCGTTAATTCTGGAACTATTCCTTGACTTCCCTGAGCAGCTTCTGTTCCCAGGTCAAACACTTGAGCCTTCTGGTCACTTAGATCGTGTTTGTTCAGTGCTTAAGATAGAGCTTAGTCTGAAGCTGCAGTCTGGTCTGTCTTTATGTGAAAAGATTTTTTTATTACAGTGTTTCAGTTTGTAAATCTTAACACACTGATAGTTCTGAGTAGTTAAATGAATCCAAGAAAAGTGTTTTCCTTGTTCAATAATGACTTTTAGTTCTATGTAATAATATAGTTGGTGGTCAAGAATGTGATTCAGCCGCAGCCCTTAATATTGTCTTGGGTAATTTTAAGAGAAGAAGATGTGAAAATATTGATACTAAAAGTTTGAGAAAATGAAACATTGTGGACTTGTCAGGTGTTTTCTAAAACTCACACAACATTGCTAAGCAATGTCTTTGTATTTGTGCATATGTGTTAGTAAGTGTAATAATTGTGTACATTTAAATAAAGTTATTTTCTAAATAGCTTTGTTGAATGGAGAGGCTTTTCTATTGTATACTATTGTGTAAGGCACATTAGTGAAGTATTTTGTGGTTTAAATGGTTAAAAGCTAAATAAATTGTATAATTTTCTTTTTATTTAAAGAAGTCTGTCTTCAGTATTTTTTGTAAGTGTCAATCACAAAAAAAGTAACCTGGATTATTTTGACTTTTTTCTTTTTCAAATGGAAGATGTCAACTAAGTGGTTATGTCTGTCTAACCTCATAAATTGTTATTTGCCTTGGAAAAAAAAGTCTGAGATCCCATGATTAGTGCATAAATTTCCTATATGCAAACGTGGAATTTTTAAAAAAGTATTTTACTCTGTTGCTATCTTCTTTTTTTTTTTTTTAATAAAGTTATGAATTTCAGGAACTTTGCTATTACAGGTAGCATCGATTGCAGATGAAGCTGCAGTATCAGAAGTGATAATTGATTCCCAAAAACGTAGGGAAATACTTTCAAGAAGGCCTTCTTACCGGTAAGGACTTTTTATTTTGGTTTTGCTGGTTTTAAAGGCAACTTATATATTACAGCAAAACTGTCTGATAAAAGCCAGTTATTTAGTTTTCTTATGGATATGGATTTTCAAATACATAAAATCACTTACATTCTTTTTTTAGAAAAATTTTGAATGAACTCTCATCAGATGCTCCTGCAGTAGCAAAGATTGAAGAAGAAGAGAAGTCAGAAGATGAAGGAACGCCTTCTGGTATTTCTGCCATGGCCATGCCAACCAGCCTGTATCATACTAACACAGGGCAATACCGTATGTTTGCACATGTACTATGTGATGTTGCAGAACATACATAGCACAAATTTCTTTGTAAGAGGTTCATAATGAAATTGGGGCGTTGGATTTTGATGAAAAAGAACAAGAGCTTCTGTATCTCTAAGTAATTTCAGTTATTATATTTAATTTTTCCTAACATGGTCATTATAGACTTTCAGTCTGTTTCTTGTAATGTTTGTGAGTTGCTAGATTTAGTTCTTCTAGAGTTTCTGTGCATTAAAATGTGGGGTGAAGCTCAGGTGAAATGAAAAACGTTGACACTTTTATATCAGTGTTCAGTGTTTTAAATCATTGCAGTTTCAAATTGCTGTGATTTGCTATGTATTAGTGCTATTATATGAAATGATAATTAGACTTTTTTTTGAATTGTAGGGGTGGAGTATGAAATTATTTGTTAACCTTCAATTTTTGTTCTTAAATGAACTACCTCTGTCTTCAGTTGTCAAGTATGAACACTTAAACTGCAGAACTAACCTAAGTTGTGATTTCCAATGTTTGATACTTCATCCAAATGCAAGTTAAAAGTTAGATTCACAGTTCTGTTCTATAGATTTGGTTTTGGATATTTTTATTCCTGCATTTATGGTAAAAGTGTTGCTTAACTTGCTCTCTATGGTTTCTTTGGGCTTAATCAGATATTGTCTAAGGGTTAACTTTATAATAACTCTTTTTTCAGTTATGTGTTTGATAAAGCTTCACTCCTGCTGTTCGTAGGGTTTTTTCACATCTTTTCATAAGTAGACACACTGAAGTGCAGGTGTTTTTCCTTTGCTATAATGACAGGAAGATTGCATAAGAAATGTTGAGGGTTTTTTTTTCCTGAAACGAGAAAACAGAGGAAGTCTATTAAAACATTGCAGTGGCATATACAAGAGGAAAAAATGGCTCTCAAGTTTAATTCTAGTCACCCTTAGAGTTCTTCAGTAATTTTTAATTTATGCAACTAATTATTAACTCTGAGAAGGCAAAATTTGCCTATAATATTATTTCTCCTTTCAGCATAGAAAGTAATTTTGTTTGTGCTCCTAGGGTGCTTTTCTTACCCTTTCTATAGGCTATAGACATAAGTAAATGTTTTCTTTGTGATGTCCAACATCTGCAGTGTTCTTTTCTGTGGACTTAAGGTCATGCTAAATTAAGGTATCCAGTACAGAAGCTGGCAGGTATTTATTACCAAATGAAATTATTTTCTTAAATTTGTGAATGATGTTTTTGGGTTTACTTAGGTTTATTTTAAAAAATGCATATCTATTTGCCATTTCAAGGCTTAAAAAGAAGTGCTATAGCATCACTATGATCTAGTGAGACTAAAAACCTTTAGGATTATAGGAAATTTTAGACTTTAGGTTTCTGAATCATAGTTTCCTCTAGGAAACCAGAGCTGTACTTTGACTAGCAATGTCTTGCAGCAGGTGACTCTTAGTAGACTATTTTCGCTTGAACGCAGCCATAAACCATAGGGATAGGGCACTGAATAACGAGAGTCACATGTTTTGCTTTCTTGTTCAATCAGACATTTACTTGTGAAAATTAAGCAACAGGGAAGCAACACAAACAATGTGCTTGAAAAACGGAATCCTCAAAGATTTAATTAAATCTCGTTTGTCTTAATTCAAACTTGGCTGTAAGCCAAGACTGGAAGAGTTCTAGGTTTTTGGAACTCTTTCTTTGAATAAGTTATAGTTGTAGCCAAAACATGTGCTGTATATTTAAGGTTCTCATCACAATGAGACATTGCTTCAGGATGCAGTGTCAGCCTTCATGGACTCTCTTGATTCTGACTCAAAAGGTTTGTTTTGAGAGCTTTGTCTTCCTGGAAAGGGTTTTTTCCTGACCCAATTTATTTGTTTATTAATTTGATTTTTTTTTTTTAAGTTCAGCTTTGTAAGTTAAAACATCACCCATCTTTTGCTTCAGTGAAGGCTGTGTGTTCTAATTCTGTTTAGTAAAAATTAGTACCAGGTGGTAGCAAGGACAGTCATTTCCTTGTAGTAGAGCAGGTCCTAATTTGGAATTTACCAAGGAGCTGAACTGTTGACTTCTAGTCCTTACATGTATAAAGCACAGATCTGGAGCATTTCTGAGCTGTTCTGTTGGCTGCCTGTGATCCTCAGGAACTTCTGTTAGCTAGAACCAGGAACACTGTGTGGGAATGCAGCAACTTGTGTGTTGATTTTAAACTGGATATTCTGTAGCAGGTCACTACACATATCTACTTTATCTTTACATCTCCTGTCAATAGCTCTTTACTTCTGCCTATCATGCCTGAGCACTCCTCTCTTCCTGGCCAGCATTGTTTGCACAGGTTCTCCTGTGCAGGCACCCAGCAGTTTATATATTAAGCTTTTAGAGTGTCCATGGCAATGAAGAACTGGTCTTGCAGTGTCACTGTGGCCATCTGTAGTGTGCCCTGGTTGAAAAGAGATGTCATATGTTACTGCATTTGCTGGTTCCTTATTTTCTCTACTGTTCTCTCTGTTCCTACGTTCAGGAAAGGCAGTTTAGTTGAAAAGATCATTTTGACTGTATGTTGGTGTTTGGATGTCTGGGACTATTTTTGGAATAACTTGATACATAAATTTTTCTGGAAAACAAATGTATTTGTTTCTGTTAGCAGCAGCGATGGCTGTTCTCCACTTTTTAGCAACCAAAATGGTATGTTGCCATGGTTTCCAAATATCTTTTTCCTCAGAGCTTCTTGGCTTTGGCTTATGGAAGCAGACAGACTGATAGGCATGACCAGATAAAATGTCTTTGCCAGTTACCTCCATCAACATATGTGTTATCTTTCTGTCAGGGGAATGAGTGGTTTTGCACAAGGCACTACCTTGTGTAGGAGCCTTGTAGCCTCATTTGACTGTGAACCTACTGCGTTGGCTGTAGTTCTGTCTTGTTGGTTATTTCATACTGAAAAAAAAGTCTCTTCCTCTTCACCACCTATGGTGGTGGCCTAAAGTGCAAGAATTGTTTGTTCAGTTGGAGTGTGTTAATAACCCTCCCCACCTCGCTGCCTACTTGTGCATATCATGATGATCTGCCTGAAAAGATGCAGGGGAAATGAAAATCATTAGTTCTTTTGCCATCTGTTTGGTTTGCTTACTGTCTTAGGGAAGCATTTTAACAATTGGAGAATTAAGAAGTCTTTCGGGAAAGACCAACTTTAGTTCCTTTTCCTGTTTTGGGAGGGAGGGAAAGATCTGACTTTTTTTTTTTTTTCCTGGTTTACAGCAGTTTATTGTACTCGGAGAGTGGTATTAGTATTGTCTTCTGTCCAGCAAAGTCCTAGCTTTCTTCAGAGAAAGCTTTCAGTAGGAATTTTTCAGTAGAGCTCCAGCACAACCAGGTGTGTGCAGAGGTTGAGATCAGGCAGTGAATGGGGGGATGGGCAGTATTTTGTTCTGGGAATATGGCAGGAATCAGTCCTGTAGGGGAGGCAATTACTAGAGTTAATTTACTCTTGTTTAGAAAGTCCTGGATTGTGATCTGAATGAATAATTGCAGTACAGATGTGACATAATTGTTTACCCAGACTCACTGTGGAGCCAAGAGCTTTGTATCATTCTGTGCTCATGTTTTACTGCTCAGGAAGCCAAACTGACAGGGTTTTATGTGGTATGGTTCTGTGATGGTGTAGGACATACCATTTTTGGTGCGAACTCTTGAGAGGCAGAATTTGTCTCTGTATAACTTCTGGGAGGTAGAATTTACAAATCCTGCCGCCCTTGTCCTGGACCCCTTGAAGAATAGAGAATGCAAGTATTTACTTCTCTTGCTTTTCTCTCTTTCACCCTACCCCAAAATGGGGCACTTTCTGCTTTGGAGGCCAGAGGTAAAAAAAAACCTATTGCTCTCCTCACCCTGCCATCCCCCTTCCCTTACTCCTTAATGCCTTATGGAGCTTGTGTGCAGTACATGTTAGGGATGCTCCTACATGTTCCCCATTCCAAAGGCAGGACTGGAGGTCCATGTTGAACCCTGTTTCAGTATTACAGATCAGGCTCTGAAATTCATTCAACATGAGAAGAATTCCACGTTTTGCCCTAAAGAAGCTAATTGAGCTGCTGGGATTTGGCAATCTCAGTGCTCTTTGAAATGTTTATATCTGAAGTTGCACTTTCAAGATACTCTGCTCTTGTTAAAACAGAACATTTTGAAATCAGCTATCTCCAAAATTCACATAAATCCTGTATTCAGATAAGCAGAGCTGAACCTTCAAGAATGTCATAAGATACTGTGAATTTGACAGTGAATTCAGAGGAGTTGGCAAGCCTGAATCTGACTTTTGTCTGTACTTACATCTGACTTTTGTAGCATCTCAGATCACAAATGCAATCACAATGTTTGTAATTTAAATATCTTTTAGGGGGAGAAAGGAGTTTTACTTCCTGGCAATTGGGTTCTCAGCTAAGAGTTTCAGGATTGTTTTAATTAGCATAAGAGACCTGGATTTGGCTGGTTGACCACTTGGTGGATAGGGAATTGATTGGATGGTCAAACTTTGACAGAGTAGAGAGGTGAACCTGTGCAAACCTCATGAAGCTCAACAAGGCCATGTGTAGGGTCCTGCATGTGGGTTGAGGCAATGCTAAATGTGGATACAGGCTGGGCAATGAGTGGATTGAGAGTAGCTTTGCCACAAGGGACTTGGATGTGCTGATGGATGAAAAACTGAGTATGAGCCAGCCATGTGTGCCTGTGACCCAGAAAGCCAATCCTATGCTGAGCTGCATCAAAAGCAGTGTGACCAGCAGGTCAAGAGAGGTGAGNAGATAAGCAGAGCTGAACCTTCAAGAATGTCATAAGATACTGTGAATTTGACAGTGAATTCAGAGGAGTTGGCAAGCCTGAATCTGACTTTTGTCTGTACTTACATCTGACTTTTGTAGCATCTCAGATCACAAATGCAATCACAATGTTTGTAATTTAAATATCTTTTAGGGGGAGAAAGGAGTTTTACTTCCTGGCAATTGGGTTCTCAGCTAAGAGTTTCAGGATTGTTTTAATTAGCATAAGAGACCTGGATTTGGCTGGTTGACCACTTGGTGGATAGGGAATTGATTGGATGGTCAAACTTTGACAGAGTAGAGAGGTGAACCTGTGCAAACCTCATGAAGCTCAACAAGGCCATGTGTAGGGTCCTGCATGTGGGTTGAGGCAATGCTAAACGTGGATACAGGCTGGGCAATGAGTGGATTGAGAGTAGCTTTGCCGCAAGGGACTTGGACGTGCTGATGGATGAAAAACTGAGTATGAGCCAGCCATGTGTGCCTGTGACCCAGAAAGCCAATCCTGTGCTGAGCTGCATCAAAAGCAGTGTGACCAGCAGGTCAAGAGAGGTGAGTCTGCCCCTCTGCTCTGGTGAGACCCCACTTGGAGTACTACATCCAGCTCTGGGGTACCCAGCACAGGACAGATATGGTCCTGCTTGAGCAGATCCAGAGGAGGACTGTGGAGATACCGGGGGCTGGAGGCCTTCCCTGTAAAGGCAGGCTGAGAGAGCTGGGGTTGTTTAGCCTGGAGAAGAAAGGCTCTAGGGAGACCTTGCAGTGGCCTTGCAGTACTTAAAGAGGGTTTACAGGAAAGATGGGGAGGGGCTCTTTTGTCTCGGAGGGTAGTTATGGAATGAGAGGGCAACAGTTTTAAACAGAGAGGATAGATTTAGATTAGATAT
Source organism: Pachyramphus minor (assembly GCA_013397135.1). Lineage (NCBI taxonomy): Eukaryota > Metazoa > Chordata > Aves > Passeriformes > Tyrannidae > Pachyramphus > Pachyramphus minor. The sequence goes on along the minus strand of VYXB01004472.1, from coordinate 388,726 downwards.
TAGGATAAAATCTTCACTGTGGGGGTTGTGAGACACTGGAGCAGGTTACTCAGAGAAATTGTGGATGCCCCACCCCTGTAAGTGTTCAAGGTCAGGTTGGACAGGGCTCTGAGCAACATTTTCTAGTGGAAGGTGCTCCTGCCCATGGCAGGGGAGTTGGAACCAGATGATCTTGAGGGTCCCTTCTGACTCAAACCATTCTGTGACTCTATGATATTTCTGTGATTAAGAAAGGCAATGCTAATTTCTAAATGAATATACAGTTAATAATGTCTCTAGGGAATAGCATTTTTTCTAAATATTTGATTATGGCAAGGAATACAATATGATTTTTTAATGGGGAAAGTATATTTGTGTTTTTCATATTGCAGATTACATGGATGGAAAATCCCACTTTGTTCTATTTCTCTTCTTACATAAATATTGGACTCTTTACAACTTTATACAACTTGGATAAATATTGTTAGGCTAAATTTTCTCTCACAGTAAGGAAAGAATTGGGAGTGTCAGAAGACTTTCTCTTCCCTTGTCTAGATGTCTTGGGTTTTGTTTTGTGGGAGTCAAACATAGCTTTTATTTTCATTTTTTAAAATAATTTTTACATTTGTGTTTAGAACAACAATCATTCTATATGGCTAGGAGCTACTATTTTTTTAAATTATATTAGCCTATTCTAGGAGAGTTAGTATTTCTGAAAACAGATAAAATTTGTTGAACATGGCTTTTTATCTGTTATACATATGGTATGTACTTCAAAACAGGCTTTATATTTGTGGAAATCAGTATTAACATTATCTAAGTTTTATTTTACACTTGATCTTTAAGCAAGGAGAGGACTAGGAGTCCTATAAGACCATGTTTATTTCAAAAAGGGAATTTTGCTTTTTGGCATATGTTATCTCTTCCTATTGCCTAACTTATCTTTTTCTTTTCTGTTTAGTTACTATATCTCAAGGTGGTACAATCCAGACAGTGACAAATTCAGGAGCTCCTCAGCCGGGTGCTACCATTGTGCAATATGCAGGACAGTCATCTGATGGCACACAACAGTTTTTTGTTCCTGGAAGCCAAGTTGTTGTTCAAGGTATGTTTTATTAGTCCAATGAATTATTATTTTTTTCATATTAAACAATTTTTCTTAAAAGGTTTTTTTATTGTGTTGACATTATTGCACTATTAAATAAAATGCTTATGGATAGAAAGATGAAAGATAGTTTTAGGAGAGGACTCAGATTCTGTGCTCAGTAAGGCAGTGACTGCATTTGGTTAAAAGCAGGAAATAATATAAAATCACTTTCTGCTTAGAATTCTCTTTGAATTCCCTTGTCCAGATTTTTGAGACATATATTTGATTGGAGTACAGGTGCTGTTACAGATTGAAGTGAGATGCTGAAGGTGCACCTCATTTAATATATTAAACTAATTTGTTTTTCCAGCTGTTAATCTTATTAAAACACAAATTCTGAAGTTGTTTGGATACGTTTAGTGCAAAGTTTTCTTGCAGTGTATGACTCTTGTCATTGTTAGAGTGCAGATCTTTAACAGAAGCTTGTTTTCTCACAGAAGAGCACTTTGAAGGTCCTATAAAATGCACACATGAACTGAACTGTGAATAGTGAATTCTTGAGACTTAATGTAGTTTGTGCATGATGTTTTTCCTTCCACTGTTCTCGGCCTTCTGGTAATGCTGAGGGAGTTGGAGAACCAAAGCTGTCTTGGATTCTTATCATTAGCAGGGAATGGGTAATGCTGATGAAAACCTTTGAAAACGGGGAAGAAATTTCTCTGTGGAGTCACTAAATTAGTAGCTATGGGGGATATAGGGGATTTAAAAAAAAAATTATTTTATTGACAGAGAGAGGTAGGAAGGGAGGGCTGTATAAATGCTCTCAGAAGCCAACACAGCTATCTGAAATTAACTATGAGAAGAGCTAGAAAGGTGTTAAATATGTATTCATGGAGTGGATGAAAGTCATCAAATAAGTGTAGGCACAGATATCTGAGGTAGTTGTTGAAGTCCAGGTTGAGGTGCTTTATTTTACCTGCTATGGATGTTTGAAATAAGTTCTGTCTTTAGGTGGCTTTTTCTCTTCCTTTGCTGTAAAGGTAGCCAAGAATGTTAATAAAAATAATAGCTTGTAAATACCTGAATTCGTTGAGACAATGCAAAATAGTGATGCGAGATTGAATTCTTCCATTGCCTTTGGTTAATTCTTTGTCATCCCAAGACTTCTCAGAAGCATTTCAGGGAAGTTTTAAGACTATAATATGAAAAACCCTTAGCCAAATGTTAGTTTTTATTGTAACATCCCTAAATGTTATTATGAATACATTCTTAGCAAAGCTGTAAGACCTTAAGACCCAAATTTGGGCCTAACCTTGGGCCTGAAGACCCAAATTTGTCTGTCCCATAACGAAATTTCCCACTCTGGTAGTACATGTTTTCTAAGTATTTTCTGTGTGTGTGTGTACACATCCCTTAAATCAGAGGCTGTAGTGTTTTATAGGTATTGCTTTGATTCTTTAGAGCTTTGGGGTCAGGGCACCTCACCTGTTTCTGAAATTTGTGAGGAGACACAGAATTTAAGGATTGTATCTGGCAGCATTTCAGTCCTTGGGAATTTCATTTGAACAACCTTCCTTTACAGACTCTCTGTTGCAGAGTAGTCCCTTGACAGGGCTGCTCAGTCTCAGTGATGGGCTTGACAAGATGGAATAGCTCATTGAGTGTCTTCCCGGTGATGGAACATTCAAAATGGATTCAGAGACAGTTACTGAATACTTGCCATATCATGTTTCTGGAAGCTTCTAGATACTTTTAATGACATTGATTTGTTCTCTGTCCATGGTCAGAGAAGTTGACTTCCTGGAACTCTCTGTTCCTTTGGCTCAAAGTCCAGTGCTTTAGTGAGGCTCATAGCTGTTGACACAGAAGAAAAGTGCTACATAATATGTACAGGGAAGAGTACAAACCTAACAATAAGTGAATGACCTTGAATATGATGAGAATATACAAGGCTTGAACTTACTATACATGCTATTGATACTGGAAAATATTAACATAAATAAATCTTTAGTAAAAAAAGGGTAAATAAAAAGAGTGTGAAAGCAGATCTAACGTCTGGACAGTTTCTTAATACAGGTTAAGGGTTTTTTTGCTAGCTGAAGAAGAAGAAAGTGTTTGATTATTAGTGAAAAATGAGTATAGAAAACTTGTCTAAAAAAATCATTCTGTTGGGATCTATGTGTATTTTCATTATATGGTCAGTGGTATTTGAGGTCTGTGGCTTGAATTTCTTGTGTGCTTCGGTTCTAATCTTCTGTTCATATGATCCTGAAGTGGTCCTGTAATCACAGAATGTTCCTTTTTTACACTGATGCTTCCACTGTTGCTATCCGACTTAGTTTCGCAGTTGATGAGTTACCAGTTTGAATTTGTTTATTACAGACAAGGACCTTAGAAATTCGCCATACCCTTCATGCAGACCAGTGCTTGGACTGTTGGTTTGAAACTTATTTAAATTGATGTAAATAAGGAGTAACTCTCTTAGAGCTGATTTTTTTTTTCTTTTGATTTTTAAAAATTAAGTCAACCAGATCTCTTGGTTGTATTTTGAAAAGGGAGAGAAGGAGGAAGAGAGAGCCCTTACCCAGAGTTATTGTTCTGCCTGAAATTGCTAGCATTAGGTTGACTTACTTTGTTGGAGAATTGCTTAATCTTTTCTGAAATTTTAACCAAAATTAAATGAGTGGGTTATTGGTTACCCCACAAAGAAAAGAGCTCTTTCATTTACCTATTTGTTACAGCTTATTAGCTTTCCTGTCTCGCACGTCTGACCAACAGTGTTCTTTGCCTTTTAGTGGAACTGCTCCAATGAAAACAATTGCATGTCTGTTTAAAATTTCCTTATTTTCTGTCCAATCATGGCTTTATCATATCAAGTCATTCATGAGTGCTAGAGCCATGGTTTAATTTCTGTCAGACAGTGCTGTGAATTTTCAGGCTGTACTTTACAGCCAGTGTTGTGGTGAGTGCTTTCTGTAGCTTTATGAATAATTCAGGGAAAAAGAACAAAGCTAGGATTATAAAAATAAGGAATAGGAAAAAAAAAGTCAAATCAGGTTTACTGGAAAAGGAATTCTTTGGGCTGCAGTTTCAGTGAGCTGTTCCAGTGAGAGAGCATATTAATGACAGTGGTAAGCAAGTGAGGTCACTGTGATGTCAGTGCTCTTGCTTGTAATCCTGCACATGCTTGCTAGTTTGGAACAGTTCATGCTGAGCTGTGGTAGAGGAACAGGAGAATTGTGTGTGCAGAAGCTGATCATGGCTGTAACAGGAGATGAAACAGGTAAAAATTTTGTTTGCCTTTTACATGGTATTTTTATATGTCTAAGCAGATTTAGTTAGTATTTGTGACATTTCCTTTTGAACCTGTTGCTGTAACTCTTTTGTCTCTTAAAACTCATACAAATAGCTTCTATCTAGTTACTGTAGGATTTCAGGGAAATTTTAATAGTTTCAATTGGAAAAAAAGCCAAAAAATCACTGTTTGTGCATGAGTTCTTGCAGATTAGTTCAGATAACTAATCTTTACTACTTGATGCAAAATTTTGCTGAAAAAAGGCCACCAATCTTCTTTTGCATTTTTCTTTATATTTCTTTATTTATATGCTACTGTGTTTATAGTTGCTTTTTGTTTTGTGAAAATGACACTGCTTTTTTTTTTTGTTTAACAATAAACACTACAGATTTGATAGCTGTGGGCTTAAGTCTAGCTGTAAAGAAAAGGTGTGCATTGTTTCAACAGTGTACATAAACCTTATGCTCTCATTATTAAAAAAATACTGAATGCAAATAAATTTGAGAGCAATAATTCTAAGTATTGTAACGCCTGCTTGTTTTCTCCTCCACTGTTAAAATGGTCTGTTCCTCAGCTAATTGAGTTCAAAAGGCTGACGTCATTAGATTTCCTGGAATCGTGTTGCAGTAGGGAACTGGAAAAGTTAAACTCCAAACAAGATACACATTGACGTCAGCTCCAAGTCATGCTGCGATTTAGTCAGTTCCTTTCTGCTTCGTCAATCGCCTCCGGCAGCTCGGGAACTTTAACCACTTCGCAGCCGGCACAGGCTCCTACGTGCTGCTGCTGCTCGGTGCTGGCGCACATTGTTTGATTAACCCAAAGATAAGTATCTTCTCCGAGTCGATGTTTTTAATGCTCAGAGGAGTCATGATTCGTGCCCTGTGTAGCCAGTTTAGTGGTGAAGTTAAAAACCCTTTGATAATCAAGTCCCACCATTATGACTCACAGAAGGGGAGAACAGACATAGAAATACATCAGGCTTTTTTTTCTCCTGGATAGTCATTGAAAGAACTCTAGTGCAGGGTTGCTCTCAAGTGTTCAGCAAGCTACTTTTTTGAAGAAGGTTTTGCTCTTTTAATTTATTTTTTTTTCAGAACTTAATTTACAAGGTTCATTGTGCTCTTCTTGATGTGGTCTGGGGTTTTTTAGTAGTTGTTTTATGTCTGTTTAGCTTCCTGTTAATAATTTTCTTTTTGTAAATCTCAACTGAAAGCTTCAGATTTTCAGTGACTTTTTATTCCCTTGCAATTTTAAGGAGTTGAAAAAAGAAAAACCAACAAACTTGACTAGGGGCGGTGTGTTAGGGAACTGTGCCAACTGAAGGTCTGTTGCTTTGTTAATAAGCTCAGTCCTACCTCTGATGCCTTAGGAATTACTTTAAACCTTTGTGAAGTTTCATTGAAAATGGCCACAGAGGTTTGTCAGTCTGGATTAAGGTGTATGGGATATTTGTCTCAGATGCCAAAATGTGTGCTTCTCTGTCATATAGGCACATCACTAGATTTAAAATACCCTTGGTAAAATAGTTTATTCCCTCTGCTTAAAGCCTGTTTCATCTTTCCCAAGGTATTTTTCTGGGGAATGCAGTGACATTGTAACTTTTTGAGATACTATTCAAAACACTTTGCAGTCTTTGAAAGTACTGATTTGCAGTGATGTGTCATAAAGCACATATTACTGCTCAGCTAAAAGATATTCTGTCAATGCTATGCTTTTTTCTTTTTTTAAAAAACAGTGATGTCTAGTTTTGCAAGGTCTGTACCACCAGAATGGTTATTTATCTGTGTTACCATGCTGGCAGGTTTATAAGTGAGACAACTGTTGGGCAGGGACAGCCACTACTATGACCTGTTGTACAGTGGTGTTTACTGATCCCGGCTGAGATAGGAAATCACTTTTGTTAAGCCTTGCTGCAGGTACATGATCACACAACAGCAGCAGTAGGTCTTGTTCAGTGTCATCTGAGTGTAAATCAAACAAAGACAACAAAGGAGTTGGTCTTGCCAGGCTGAGGTGACCTGGGTTATGGGGCTTTCCCCATGACTTGGTCTACAAAATGGCTTGCTTGGATTTCTAATTCATGTAAGCTAAAGCAAACTAAGACAACATCTCTTTATGCCTAGTGATGAGGTACAAAAAGGTAGTTCTTAACATATAGTCTGTAAAATATATGTAATGTGGGCAGCATAAAGGTGAACCTGGAGAATTGCTAACATTCCATTTTTATAAATAGTGAGCTGAAATATCGTTCCATTGACATGACTGTGGAGAACTTAAAGAAAGGCTTCAGTAATTTCCCTGTAGATGTACAAGATAACCAAGCCCTGTGTTCATGGTGGCTCCCTGTCAGTGCTCACAGGGCTGTTCTGAGCTGATTTCTCCCTCCCTTCCTCCATCCCCAGGGGATTATCCAGGTCAGTTCACTGGTCCAGTTCATCTTGTAATTCCACAAACACTTTTACCCGCGGACAGAGAGCTGGGGGAGGTGCAAGGGGTTTAAGCTGATAATGATTTTAGGACGTGGCTGTGGACTTGCAGTCTAAACACAACTTCATCCTGCTTTTTTTTATTTAATTAGTGAAGCACCTGCATTAATATAATAAGAATTATATTAGTATCCTTTTATTTAGTTTAGATTTTTCCCCCTGTAGTTCATATTTCTTTTGTACTTGTCAGCCTCCCCACAATGTTTCTGTCTACATTTTATTTTTCCAAGTTGTCCTAGGTTCAGCTGGGATATAGTTAATTTTCCTCCTAGTAGCTGGCACTGTGCTGTGTTTTGTATTTACGATGAGAATGATGTGGAGAGCGCACTGATGTTTCAGTTGTTGCTGAGTGGTGCTTGTGCTCAGGCAAAGACTTTCCAGCTTCTCATGCTCTGCCAGTGAGTAGGCTGGGGGTGCACAAGAAGCTGGGAGGGATCACAGCCAGGACAGATGACCCCAACTAGCCAGAGGGATATTCCATACCATAAGACATCATGCTCCGCACATAAACTGTTGGAAAAGCTGGCCAGGGATGGCTACTTGGCAGCAGTCAGGGCATTAGTGGGTGGTGAGCAACTGCTTTTCATTTGCATCACTTGTTTATCTTGGATTTTATTTCTCTTTCTTTCAATTATTCTCCCTTTCTTTACATTTATTATTATTATTTTATTTTATTTCCATTATTAAATTGTTCCCATCTCAACCTGTGAGTTTGCTTACCCCATCACATCAGAGGGGGGGTGGTGAGTGGGGTGAGTGAGTGGTTGTGTGGTGGTTGGTTGCAGGCTGGGGTTAAATCATGACACACAAGTTTTTCCATTATTTGCATATTGCTTTAAAGAATTCAAGTATAAAGTAAATGTAACGTAATAGCCTCTGAAACATCGTCTTTTGTATTCAGCTGTTTTAATGACAAAATTTGAAGTTCTGTTCTGTTATAAAATATTTATGGAAAGCAACAGATAAGTACTTGCATAGAATTTGAAGAGGGATATATTTTTTGATTCTTTTTTCTGCATCAGACAAGTCACAGTCATGTTAGGACTTCCACAGTGTTTTAAAGTTGAGGTACATCAAGTAGGAGCAAAGTACATCAGAACCACAGAAAGATGAGGCTTTCAGAAAGGTATCAGCTTCGAGTAACATGTCAGATTAGCATTTAGCTTGGGGAGAGCTCGAAACTGGTAGGCTCAGGAGGTGAATCTGAACTTTTGCACTCTGACTTACTGTACAGCTACACCCTTTCCTGTGCAACTACTGCCACCTCCTCTTGCTAATGCCACAGCATCCTATCTGTGGTCATTTATTTCCTGTCCTCACGAGCACGAGCACCTCTCTGTTCCTGTTCATTTTAGCAACAGCAGCTCTCACTGATTTTTCCAAGGGTTGCCAAACTGCTGTTGTAAGAGGAGGAGGGAATGTAAGGCTGGTACTGGGGCTATCACAAGGAAGGAGGAGAAAGTTGTCTATTGAAGCAATTTGAGTCCTGAAATCTTTCAGAGAACAGGGTAGCATATAAACCTCAGTGGCTGCAACAGCAGGGCCACCTTTTTGTGGGATTGTGCAAACAGGAAATAAGTGTGGATGCTTAAACTGTTTCTCAAACAGCTTTCCCCATGTTGTCTGAAGAGAGCCATGTGGAAGCTTTCACAGACTGGCTAGTGGGGCCACATGCTAGAGCAATTTAGATACTTACAGTGTGGAAATAAGCACTGTTAAGGTAAAAAATATATTTGTGACGTTACAGACCTGTGAAATAATCTGTGGATCAGGTATCCTGGATAACTCATTGACAGAAATCTGTTATTTTCAGAGAGAAAACTTACGCATAGTTATTTTTTTGCCGTAAAGTTTAAAATATGTTTCTTTTATACAGCTGCCACTGGAGACATGCCAGCTTACCAGATTCGAACTCCCACTACTACCTTACCTCAGGGAGTGGTCATGGCAGCCTCACCAGGGACTTTGCATAATCCTCAGCAAATGGCAGAAGAGGCAACACGCAAGAGAGAGCTGAGACTTTTGAAAAATAGGTAAGACTATACAACAATTCATAGTCAGGTTCAAAAAAAGCCCCGAAACATTCTAAGAAAATTTTCTTCTTAAGGTCATGAGCACTGCTTGTAATTGATGAAGGGAAGGCAGGAAATTCTTTGTCAGTCATCCCACGTCCTTACAGCAGAGAGTATTGGCTGTTGACTCTGGAAAGCTAGAGTTGACTGTATCCCCATGGATTTTTAGTTTGAAAATAGTATGGTAATACAGAAATCAATATCAGATAATTTTTGTGATGATCTGCAGTTGTTGAATTTTAGTTCCCTTCCTCCCCCACTTCTGACGGTAAAATGAACAGGATGGGCTTTTTCATTTTGAAACATCCCAGCAAAGAATTGGTTAGGAAAATACCTGAGGATCTCATTAGCAGTTGTCCATTAATGATGTTGCGAAGAGGACTTATTCTAGGATGGAATGATAATTATAGACTTTCCTAAATACTTGACTACTGGGATAAGTTCCTTTGCAGTGCCCCTTTCATTTTGTGAGGCATCTTGTGTGAGGTGGCTGTGTATTTTTTAATTAGTTGGCATGGACTTGACTGAATGTTGTAAATATCAGTCTTTCCCTGTGCATTCTTCTTACTATTCTTAAGAGGGAGTCTGTCTTTTTTTAAATATGTAGCCATCTCTATCATTGGCATATTAATAGAAGAAATATTCTGCTGTGCAGATCTCTAATACACTGACTAACCACTCGCCTTACGGTTGAATTAATGATATTGCTTTGCTCTCATGCCTGTCCTTTGTTTTAAATTACTCATGAGAATCACTGCATCGTTGTGCTTCCTTTTGTTTTTCCTCTCTTCAGTTTTAAAATTAGTGCCTAAGCTATAGCTCATAACTTGCCGAAACATTACTCTCATGATTTGATCGTTCATCATGTTCTGAGGTGGTAAAGGAGTGGATTCCCAGTACTTCTAATATTTCTTCTGGAATTGAATGCTTGTTTAGTCACGTGCTCTGAAAACACTACTCAAAGTGTTCAGCTTCAATAAAACAGACTTCTAAGCAGAACTATGAGAATGGCTTGAGGCTATCATTTGCCACCGCCAAAAAACACAGACCTATGTGAATGTGCTCAGATGGCCAGTTCTAAAATGCTAATAAATTGTATTTATTTGGGCTTAAATTTTACTGTACGTTGTTACATTAAGGCAAAAACTTAGAGCACGTTGTAAACTTGGCATCTAGCTTTTTACCTGAAGAGAGTAGTGTTATGCTTTTGTTTTCTGGAAGTAATTCTTTGGGCTTGGTTTTAAGATTTTGATGGCAGAAGACAATGCTCCCGATAAACACACAAAATGGAATGTGATTGGAAGAAGAAATGCTGCTTTCCGTCCTAATGTTTAGTACAATTCAAATCAATACATTGTCATTTACTCACTATTTTTCTCAGTTCTTCTGTGTAGTATTTCCATCTTTGGATTTGGTGATGCTGAATTAGTTTCAAGTTCTAGTTGTTTTGAATTGTATTTTAAGTATGTTATTGCTTTTGGCTGTTACCGATGTTCTGTTTGTGCAATCCAGCAGTTGGTGGTTGTTGTTGTTATTGTGGAACCACAGGGATTGCAGGTAATTGCATTTATCCAGTCTTTGCCATACTGTGGCTGTTCCTGTAGTCATTTGCCTTGTATTGGTTCCAGGGAAGCTGCCAGAGAATGTCGCAGAAAGAAGAAAGAATATGTCAAATGTCTTGAAAATCGTGTGGCTGTGCTTGAAAACCAAAACAAGACTCTCATTGAGGAACTCAAGGCCCTCAAAGATCTTTATTGTCATAAAGCAGAATAACTGTCTTTCATTTGGACCTCGTTTATTATGAACTTTAATCAAGGCATGAGAGGAAGCAATTCTACAGATTGCCATATGAACTTGAGAAAGAGACACTTGAGGCCCTTGTGGAACCCAGTTTTGCTTAGTGTTTTCAGACTGATTTGGGAGATATTCCAAAATTTGGAATTCTGTCATAGTCTCCATACTCTGCTGAGCTTTCTAATGGCATGCAAATGGCTTTTTTGTTTGCACTTTTTACTTCTGCTTTTTGCAGGGAAGCTGCTAAAGAATGTCGACGTCGGAAGAAAGAATACATAAAATGTCTGGAGAGTCGTGTTGCAGTGCTAGAAGTTCAGAACAAGAAACTTATACAGGAGCTTGAAACCCTAAAAGACATTTGCTCTTCCAAAACAGATTAGTAAAAATATTTATTATACTGTGAACTAAGATATGTCCAGTTGCTTTATAAGACAATACATAGCCAATGTGAATTATGGCTTTCTCTTTGTGTCATTTATATTATATTCCAACTCCTAACATTCCTGAATGCTTTCCTGCTTTTTGTCAATTCATAGCTCTAATTTCAGGTTTTTCATGCTCCTCCCTTCCGTCTCCCAAGAAGCCAAATGTTAAAAAATATAACAGAGTAAAAAAAGTGCATCATTTCTAAGAGCTGTTTCTTTGCCATATATTTACATAGTACTTTTTACATGTTACTGAGTGTCCTGCACATAGAAAATATTTTACAGTGGTTTTAGATGAATCATAAAGATGATGCATCCAGTAATATGAGAAAATCAAACCACCTAAGGTATCTCAGGAAAGAGTTTATAAAAGAATGTTATGATTATATGTATGTATACTAGCAATCTAGTCTACAGATGATTTTATGGCATATTTTTATATTAGTTGCTTTGTGGAAAAAAAGTATTGTATTGCTGTCACTGAGTGCCATGGTTAAAGATAGTTTTTAATAGAACCATGTTGTTTAACCTGTGTAGTGTCTGATTTCCTTTAAACACCTGGTTGAGCTGCTTTAAAATCCATGGGTATCTGGAAGCGGACAAAGGAAAAAACTACACCTAAGCTCATGACACAATGCTGAGCATATTGTAAATACTTGTAAGAAGCTCTCTGTTATATGGCTGCTATCTAAATTTTCTGTAGTCTGCAGAATATTTGATTTATTAGAGGTCTGTATATCAAAATTTAAATTTGCATCCTGAATACTTCACATTCTTGATTCTGTACACCTGTGGACAGTTGCCTGTAGCAAAGACTGATGGTGCAATTCTTTTCACAATTTCAACAAACTACTGAGTGATGATAAAGGTGTCCTAAAGAAGGAAGCTTTCCAATAAACAGTAACTATTTGCTGATTCACTGGGTTCTGAAATAGCCCATAGGTGAGAGCTGAAGGTCTTTAAAAGAAACCCATGTTTAAAGTAGATTACAGCTTTTGTAAATGTAGAATGTGCCACTTTCCATTGTGCTTTGAAAGAAAATAGTGCTTATGCAAAGTTGCTTCTGGGTATTTCTTTAATTCAGAAATGATCTAATTGTTTGTTGGCCAGTACAGTCTGTGAGCAGAGTATTTGGGAGCTTTGCTGGAACTATTAGCACCATTGCCTTACTGATGTGGTAGGAAGAAAGGCTTGGTTCCTACTTAATTGGCTTTACTGAAGGGAGCGTGTGGAGGGGAGGAGGGATGGAATCATCCTGAAGTCATTGAGACTTCTTAATTTAATTTGAACTGAATTTGCATTTAACCCACTTCACTCTGACCCTGTTGGGGTGGGTTGGTTTGTATATATCTTTCTTTTTTTCTTTTTTCCCAAATTACTTGAAATACACACTTGATAACTTTCTCGCCTATTAGGTACATAAGTGAGACTGTAAGAAGAAATCTTCTCTCTCATTTCCTGCAGCCACATCAGTTTAAGGAGGAAACAAGCTGCCTTTTCTCCCCTAAGCTCTGCTGCAGGTCTGGAACAAAAGTAAAGTAAACTTTGAAATATCTGCTTCGTTGGAACATTTCCGAGTATGGGATATCCACAGCTTTGCTGGGCAACGTGTTCAGTGCCTCACCACCCTCTGAGTAAAGAATTTATTCCTGACATCTAATGTGAATCTCTCCTCTTCTGGTTTAGATATTGTCCACCCTTGTCCTGTCATTGTCTGCCTGTGTAAATAGTTGCTTTACTTCTTTTATATATGCCCTCTTTAAGTACTGAAAGGCCCCAGTGAGGTCTCCCTGGAGCCTTCTTTTCTCCAGGATGAAGAAACCCAGCTATCTCAGCCTATTTTCATAGAAGAGATGCTCCAGGCCTGTGATTATGTTCATGGCTCCCATCCAGACCTGCTCTGACAGGTGTATGTCATTCTAGTGCTGAGGACCCCAGAGCTGGATGCAGCTCCTCCAGGTAGGATCTCACAAGGGCAGAGTAGAGGGGCAGAACGCCCTCCCTCCTTGCTGACCAAGCTGCTTTTGATGCCCAGGATGGAGTTGGCCTTCTGTGCAGCCATGGCACAACACATTGTTGGGTCATGACCAGCTTTTCATTCATGTCCTTCTCTGCAGCACCCCACACTTGGACTTGTTGAATGTCATGAGGTTCTCATGGGCCCATTCCTCAAGCTTGTCCAGGCTCCCCTGGATGACAGACAGCCTGTCCTGTTGTGTCAGCTGCACTGCTCAGCTTTGTGTCATCCCCAAATGTGCTGAGGGAGCACTTGATCTCACTGTTTATGTCATTGATAAAGAGACTAGAGAGCACTGGTGCCAAGCCAGAGTCCTGGGGGACACCACTCGTCACAGGCCTTGACCTGGGCATAGAGCCATTGACCACAACTGCCTGGCTGCATCCATCCAGCCAATTCCTTATGCACAGAGTAGTCGACCCAATTTTTAAAACATTTGATTAATGTTTATTTTTTATTTAAATGATTACTTGTTGGGAGGGGGTGCTTTGTTAATAGTGGGAGCTAAACTCAAATGCACTTGGTGTGTGGTCATTCTGGAAAATTCCATGTGATCTGTTTATGTGCACCAGGGAGAGATATCCTATTTCACAAAAGCAACTGCAGAAAAGCTGGCTCATTTAGGCTAAGACTAGGAAAAAAAGAAAAGTTTTTATGGTGCATTATTCTTTCATTCTCAGTAATTCAGTTTGTTCTAACAATTTTGAAAGAATTAACACATTTCTGTGTTTTAAAGTAAGAACGAGCAAATTTGTTGTTGAATAAGAACATTGAAGATCTACAGTTGGTAAATTCGAACCAAGATGTATCTTTTGATGAAGGAAATAACTTATTTCAAAATGGGCAAAAGGCAGCTGTGCACTAATGGCAAGAATCTGCTGTCAGATTACTACTTAAAGTAATAAACCCTGAAAAGTTCTGAATTGGATTGAGAGATGTACACTGAAAACTTTGAGATACTTACTTGAGATTAAATAAAGATTTGAAGGAAAAGTCTGTGTATCAGTGGGGTTTGTCAGAGAAATAATACCAAAAAACTTAGGTTCCAAAATATTTCAGTGAGATGGGAATGCTGGAGCCTGAGTGTCTGTCAGGGTGTGTCAGAGGATGAAAGCAATAGCTAGGATATATGCTAGGATATACAAATCAGTTTAGATTGCAAAGGAAAATAAATCATATAAAGTTTTCATTGAGTTTATTTTTTCTCTTTAAAGTGTCAATTTAGCCCACTCATGTTTTAGATCAGTTGTGGGACTCAGTTTGTTCTACATCAGTGTCCTGAATGTTCCTGCATGTGTGTCAGTACTGGAATTCAGAGTAGCCACACATGTGCTATGAACGGGAAGAGAATTTTTCTTTTGACTTTACTGTTCATCAAGCTTGCATTTATGCATAAAGTCCTGTGCTTGCTAGTGCTCCTTTCAAAGGGCAGAATAAGTGGAAATGGTTGGAACTAATTCATTGTTACTGCTTACTCTTCATGGAAGAAATGTGAAATTTGAAATTTGACTGGGGTCTGAATTCAATTGAGCAAGGCTTTGGGTTCAGTATTCTTTCCAAAGAACTTCCTGACCACAAGTTCAAAACCTACCTTTTGCTTTGTAGTGTGTGTGTTGTTAGTTTTAATGCCTTTTACCAGAATTTGATACTTCTTCTATGTTCTTAGCAACTTCTGAGAGTAGAAACAGTAACTGAAGAGGTGTTCCCTCTTCATTCTCCTCCCTGACGGTTATGGCACCCTGTCACTTGACAAGAGTGGAAAGTACCTGTTTCTCTAATAGAAAATACAGCTCTGAGCTTTGGATACCAATGTAATTTCCAAAGGAACCTGATTCCAGTTCAGATTTGTGAAACAGGATGCTTGATGTGGGACAGGGAAAACACCTTTTTAACACATTGTTATTCTTAATAAAGAAACATTAAATGAATCCAAGTTGGTTTATTACACAAGAATTTGAGCAGTACCCAAGCTTGGATTTGTCAGAAGCAGGAATTTTTCTTCATTATCAGAAAAAAAGGCCAAAATAACTGTGTTTTTTCTTTCTGCAGGAAAACTGTGTTCCTATGGTACAAAACTCTTCTCTCTTGCTGAAACCACACAACTGTTTGCAAATTTTTTTGTAACTGCTTGCTAGAGGATTGGCCTTTACAGAAAGTTGTTCTCAAGACTGCATGGATTTTTAATTTTTTTTTTAATTTCCAATAGATTTTCATTTAGCTCAGTGAAAATGGTCTCTTGAAAAATGCCTTCAATCTTGTAGAGTTGTGGATGATGAGGAATGTAATAGTCAGCTTCCTCTTAGGATACAGCTTTGAGTCATAGCTGTTTCTTAAGCAGACTTGCAAAGAAAAATCTCTAGACTATCCAGGCAGATCTCTCTTGACTCCCTAAAACAGCCTCAGCTGTTGTGACTTGGGAAAAAAGGGATTAAAATAAACATATTGTGTGAATAGGTGTGGATTTAGTTTCTTTGGGTGGATTTTTTGATTGTTATTTCCCATAGATTTTGCTGTTTGCAAGAATAATTATTGGATTTATTTTTTGGTACAGTCCTGAGGAGTGCAAGTTGTCTCCCATTTGGTTTTCCTTCTGTTCTTATCAAACATAATTGCTAATCTGTACTGTTATCCTGCAGACATCAGTGAAAAAGCTAAATTTAGTGTGATCCTTTTCTGAACGAAGTATCACTTCAGAGAAGACAAAGGGGTCTGCTCAGCTTCTGGTTTAGATTGACTCATTTTGCCCACATTTTTTTCTGTTTCATCCCCTTGGTGTTCAGTGTGTGGGTGCGTACATGGCAAGGCTGCAGTGAATGCTGAGCTGTTAATCAGCTGACAGGAGTAAAACTGCCTTTTGGTTGTCAGCCTTCATATATGAAATATTGTTGTGTGGGGAGGGGGCTTAATTTGGCTGGGTTTTTTTTTTAAGGCTCTTCTGGATGAGGGATAACAATTATTCCAGTAAAAGCTGTGTTGGTTCTAGTATTTGCTTACTTTAAAAACTGAAGAAAATTAGTTATTTAAGTTCTAGGGTAATTTGATGGCATCTTATTCAGGCAGGCAATGACAGTTAGCAAAAATCCATTTCTTCTATGTCTAATGAGTTTTTCTAGTCCTTATTCTCAGGTTTCTATTTTTTCCTACTTCTGAGTTAGAACTTCCTTCTTGCAACTGGCTCGTTTGATATAGTATGAAGCAAAAGCTGTGTATATGAACAAAGTCTCAAAGAGAGAGAGTATGTGAGAGTTGAGTGCCCTATGTAGACTCAGGAAAAAAATAACTTCATTGTATTGTGTGTGGCTTGAATGGAAAAAACAGTGAAGGAAGTGTATTTGTTATGGTTACTGCTGAGGTTTTTCCTCTCCTTTAATAGCCTATATCAGTGGAATCGGGTGTGATTAACACATCTCATGAATGGAATTATAGCTATAAAAATGTCACAATTCAGAAATCTGGTTGCCTAGCCAAGCCATTGTTTTTGTTTTGTGGCTTCAAAAATATGATTTCCAAACATCCTTGAATGAGGCTTCTAATGTTCTCACTTTCTTGATTCTGCCCTCCCCAGTGTGTTTGTGCTCACATCAGGTAAAAGCTGCCTCAGAGTTGTTTAACAAGCCCAGTCTGGGCCATGGGATTTGCTTTTTCTAAAACAGTTCTCTTTAAATTCCCCTCCCCTGCCCTCCCCCCCCCCAGCAAGGTATTCATCACATTTCTAGCTTTCATTAGTTTTTATGGTAGTGAGAAAACTGCAAACACACTTTAAAGTTTAATGCATAATGAGGTATTTTGCATGATGAAATTGATTTTGAAGAACTACCTTCTCCGAAGATCCTGTTCGTATGAACTAAAAGCTTTCTGATGTCTGTGAGCTGCCATACAAACAATAAAATCTTAAATCCTTACACCCCAGCATCTTTATAACAGTGAAGTTTTCAGTTACATCAGAGATTCAGACACGGGCCTGCATCTGCAGCTTTCTTGACACAGGTGAGCGGCCTAGATCTGTTGAGATCTTTGAAGCAGACATTCTTCTGCTTCTCTCATTTGAGGCCTGACCTAATTAGCCTTTCTGAAGTGTGTCTACTAGAAATGGGCCTAACATGAAATATAGCTAGAGAACAGGAAAAAAAATCAGGATAGAGTGAACAGTGTTTGAAAGCTGTACTGTTACAGAGTAACACCAGCAGGCAGGTATTATGAGTTTGTTTGTGAGGCTTTATTCTGTATTTTTTGTGCAAGAACCCTGTTGGTCTATGGAGGGATCAGAGCTCTGCAGTATTGAGTACAGGATGAAAAGCTTTAACATTTCAAAATTGCTTCCAGTTTCTATTGTATCTTGTGTGAATTGTCACCTATAGCTATCTCTTTAATGTTAACAGACATGTTGTGTACATTCTTTGTTCTTTTTTATAGATGATTTCCATTTTCTTGTCATACTAATCTCGACTGTTAGATGACAGTCGCTCATGTCTGTGTCTGATTTCTTCTGGTATGTTTTGAACCTGATGGTTGACATCAATTAAAGTTGATTTGTCAAAGATCTCTCAAAAGTTCATGAAAATAGGTAGTAATGAGGGCATGGACTTACTAAAGGAAAAGTTGGAAAGTAAGCTTTGTTAAATATAAGAAAACTTACTGGGAGTTCTATTAGATTCCAGAGAATTAATTCCCTGATTGCACGTGAAGCATAGAAAGTGAGGTTTTGTTACTTTTATTGCTGACAACTATTTGTATTTTTGGAGGATGTTCAAATTTCTATGGAATATACCATATTTGTTTAAAAGGACAGTGTATTTATAAACCAAATGTATTTTATTAAAAAGCTTAAATACCTTGCAGACCTAAGCTATTGGGTCTGATATTGTTCTCTGCCTCTTCGCCAAGCCAGCAATAGTTGATTAAAGGACAATGGCATGTATCCTGATAATATACTTGCTGAATGCTCTCCCAGATTTAAACAGTTACTGACAACTTTGCACACTTCAGCTGAGTAAACACGTTAAAAATAGACTGGTTTTGAAATACACTATTTAAAAGAAAAAATGACCACTGCATTTACTGTTGCATTGTAGTAGCTTTGAGTAGAGTCTGGTAGTTCACTGTTAAATTTAAATGCTAGTAATTTCTGACCTTTTGGGTGAAGTTTGAAGCAAAAAAGTGAGTATTTTTTTCCCAGCTGTTTTAGAGTGACACCTGGTGGAGTATAAATGTCTGCACTTCATTTCCAACTGATGAGGCAGCCAAAGGGTGTTCCAGAAGTAGGAAACTTCTTGTATCCTCGGGGTGGGAAAATGAGGGGTGGGGTGTTCTGTGGCTATTGAGGACACAAACTAGTTTTTCCTGCAGTTCCTGTGTTGATATGTAGTTAGAAATAAGTGATTTATAATTTGATAGCCTTCTAAGAGGAAAAAAATTATATTGATACGTTTTCATTTATAGTCTTCCTAACCAATAGTCCCACTTAGTGAAAGACAAAATGAGAATTAATTTTTATTTTTAGAAATAATAATAAAATGTTATCTAAATGCTATTACAAATGATATCTAAATGATATTACAACTATTATTGAAGCACAGTTGTTATTAGTTCTAGATCACAAACATTAAATATAATAAAAAATCTAAATATCTTTTGAAACATAGTGGTGTGGAGGGAAAATGAAATAATGCAGTTTTAATCCAGGCATTTGGAAATATCGTTCTGCAAATAGAAGAGGGAGGTAAAAACAGGGAATGCAGAACACAGGAAAAGATAAAGGCACAGTGATGAAGAAAATCATTCTTCAGGCTAGATGGATTTCACTTTTCTAATAAATTGCTCGCTTTTGCATTAGAATCATGATTATATAGTATTCTGTCCCCCACAGTCATGTCTGCAAGTGGCTGTCTGTATGCATAGTTCTTGTAGGACTGTGTAGTGTTTTTCCATAGCACCTGTGAGGTGTGAACTGAACACCTAAACATTCAAGGGAATTAGCCAAATCCATGAGTTGTAATGTCAAGAGCTAGAACAAATGAATTTCCATGTGGTAAGTTTGTGGGCCTATTCAGTGAAAAATTAAGAGATGCGATTTGGGAATTGTTGTTATTGAGTAAGAGATTCATTTAAATATTTATATAATTTGACAGTTAAATCAGTTACTAATGTCACGCACTTTCCAGTCACAAATATAATGATAACTTGGTCACAGTTTAAAGCAATTCTTAAAAAGTTTGTGTTGCAACTGATACAATCTGAAGAGGGTCATATCCACTTTCACTGCAGTGTATGACTGCAAAGCTTATAAAGTTGATTTGCTGTCCCAGCTGTTTTCAGCAGAGCTGGTTTGGCCAGTGTTACATCTTTCCCATACTGGAGCATTTCTATGGTTAGAAATTTTATGCTCAAACAACACCTAACATTAGCTTTTGCTGTTTGAGTAGGTAGTTCTTCAGTTTCCAGTTCACACACACACACACACCTTTCAAGGATGAAATAAATAAATGCTACATGTTTTTAGCTGATATTTTAGCCCTGGAAATACTTAAGTCTTCTTTTTGGTGTCCCACATTTGCCATTAACTCCTTGAGGAACAGAAATGGATTTTCCCTCTTAACACCGCAGAGCACTTTTACCAACAGCAGAGGTCTCACTGTCTGACTTGGAAATGTATGAGAGGAGAAGAGAAACAACTCATGCAAATATGCTCAGCAACATCTGCAGGCCTCAGCTCAGAGCCATCTCTAGTGACACACTTGCAGCACATCCCCATAGTAAATGACACACAAAACTCTGCTTGCCTTCTACATTTGCCCAAAATCAAATACAGGAGAACTCATTCAAGTTCTTATTTCTCATTCTTATTTCTGCAAGTGTCACTTTTCTTCAGCTCCTTTTAGTTTGTTTTTCAAAGTGTCTTCTCCGTGCCATGGTTTGAGGAGTTTGACCTAGGTGCCTCTAGGTAACAATGTTCAAGTCTGAATTTTTTACCAGCAAGGTGGTCAATGGAGCTTGTTACTCTCTTTCATACACGCTTCACACGAAGGGAATGCCTACAGAGATATCCAAGAGCCTTTTCATGTGTAAAGTAGAGGTATATGCTCAAATTTGAAGTTAGGGAAAGCTTTCTCCCAGCAAGAAGAGAACACCCCCATAATAAAATTATCAAAGCTGTACTCTAAAGTTTTGTAACAGATTTTAAATCTGGCCCAAGTATTTCCTCACATATTCCTCTGCCCTCTGCAAAAGTTTTGAAAATACAAAATTTCAGCTGTACAGCCAAGCTAAAGAGTCAGAAAGAATCAGTTTATAGGAGATTATGTAAAAAATCTGGTTGCAATGCCTACCTCTGCTGAAACTAAGCAAATAAACCTACTGCTTACATGGGTTTACTATTCACTGCAGAAAGACTATATTTAGTGCAGAGGAAAACATGGTTAACCATGTCTTATAAACTTAATTTTTGGTTCAGATATGGGGCAGTTTTATCTGTCTGAATTGACTCTTAGAAAAGTCTTCATATACAGAAAAATTACTAATTTGTAATGATTTATGCAACTGCACAAGAGAAATTATGTATAGATCAAACATAAAATATGAGCCAATTAGGGTTGCATATGAGCAGGACAACGGTTAAGTATGTAGGTCACTTTTTAGAGATTAGTTGTCTGGGATCTTGGGCTGATGCCCAGCAAAGTGAAACACACTTAATGGAATTGCTGATACAAAAATAATCCTATTAAAACCAAATACGAACTTTGCAATAATGTGGAGAAGTGGTGTAAACACAGCAGCTTATCAGATACATACTTGATAAGGAAATAAGCCTATCAAATTAATAAAGTCACAAGGATGATGACTAAATGCATTTAAAATGTGATTAAAGATTATATTCCTGATTAATTCATCTACTTAGAATCTTTAGCAATGTAATGTAAGATTAAAGGTGTTCAAAAATACAGGGAGTGTAGCTGATACGTGAGCAGGTGATTTATGTGACATTTAGCCCAAATTGGCATATTTGGGTTGTTCAAATCAGTCAATAATTGCAGCAGAAAGCTTAGTTGAACTTAGAAGCAGCATCTAAGCTTAAAAAAAAAACAAAAAAAAGCCTGGCAAACCCAGTAGGTACCTGAGGCAAAATAAAGGAATATACTGCAACAAATGGGCTGGAAAAGGTAGTAGCACCTACTGTCTTGGCTCAGGGTTGAGGAGTAGTATGGAATGAGTGTGGAGCGCTATGCTGGTCCTTCTTCAGTGTTTGTGAAGCTGCTATGTCCAATGATGACAGAAGCAGAACTGCCTGAAGAACACAGTCCTTCAGAGCCAGAACCTGAGCTGCAGGTGTACTCGTGCCTCATCACTGCAGAGGTGCTAGAGGAGGTGAAACCGTGAAGAACGTCCCAAACTGATGGTACCCAAGAGAACTACAATGTTGTTTGTGAACCTGCTGTGGGAAGTAGTTTTATCTTAAGAGCCAGACATGAGGTTGTACTGTAAATTGTTGCACGTCTAAACTCTAGATATCCGGTCCTGAGTATGGTAACTAGATCTCTGTGTGCACAAGCTGTCTACACAATACATGATTACTTACATTAAAATTCAGAGAAGTTCGTAGGAGTAGGCATGGAGAGTCCAAGACTTCTTTCTCCAGACTCCTGGACAAGTTTGTTAATTGATAGAAGTAATATTTGTCTTATCTAACAATGGTAATCTAAAATCTGGGTATTCCTATGAAGTCTAGTTTGTATTTCAGTGGGATAGCAGGCAGCATTTCCACAGTGCAGTTCATACTTCGAGGATGGAGTTATTTGCCCTTGATGAAGTCCTTTCCTTCCACTAAACATCAAGCACTTCAGAGAAGAGGCAGGAAGACAGGGCTGATTTTTCAATAACTAAAGTTAATTAAAATACACGCAACACCAAGATTATAAATTTCTGAGCTTCCCTAAGACAGATCAACTTTTATCTTGAAGATAAAATCCTGAGAGGAACAGCTACGGTAAGGAAGTAGAGATGGTGTACAGATGGCAGACCCTGACCAATGTGGTATCTCCCAGGAGAGGTGAGATATAATGTTCTTAGGCAGAGAAGGAATTGAATGTATCCTACGCAGTCAGGACAGGAATCCTGATTCTGTGCTCCAAAAACATCCTGGGCATGGATTAGGTAATTTTAAAGGGTAATAATAGCTTTGGTGGCTTCATAGGTCGAGTTTGATCTGAAAGTATGAGGTAGGTTTTGCAACCTTGAAGCTAATTGAAACCCCTAATGGTATCAGGCCTGTGTTCTGGGTTTCGATTAGGTTGAGTGTAAGCAGCAGCCCTACAAGCACTGAAAAAATTGTAGGTGTTAACAGGAGCAAAACTGTAGCCATGTCAAGAGCTCTTAAGACTGAGATGTCCGAAGTTCATTCACATCCCGTTTTAGACAATAAAATTTTGTCTTTAGATCTGACCCTGTTGCACTGTATTTAGTCAAATACCATGTTCTCATTAATATTTCTACTCTGGTGAATGTGGATATAATTAAACCTGAAGTACAAAGATATCCATGACTGTTAAATACTAGATAATGATTATTTTATTTCTCTTTATCAGCTAGCATATTCTAACTTATTTAGCATTAAGTAAAAAATTATTTCTGAGTAGTTCCTACCTTTCAAATGTATTCTAGAAATATTTTATGGATATTTACAGAGTTGAACAATTGCATAAGAATACAAACAGGGCCTAAACTAAAGTGTAACTCTGCCGCTCTTGGAAATGAGTGAACTATTTGTTTGGAATTGAAAATACACAATCCCAGGAGGATATTCTAGAGTGTTGTTAACTTTTTTGTTAAAGTGTGTTGTATTTTTCTCGATAATTAGTTGTCAGCAGTGTAACGTAAAGGAGAATTCACTGCTACCTGTGAAACAATCTCAGAATAAAACCCCAAAATTTTTCACTTTTTTTTTTCTTTGTCAGGGAGGAAGGTTTAAATTTGGACACTGTACAATGTACAATTATATACTGCAGTAAAGTTCCTAAACCTGTATCTGTAGTCTAACCTACATAGTTATTTGGATTCCTGATGTCAACTTCAAAAGTTATGTTATTCAGATAAGCAACATAAATTAATAATCAGTGCAGATCTGAAAATGTTTGAAGATATTTTTGTCTTCATTTACAGTACCACTTGCCACTGATGCTGACAGCTTTAGGACATGTGTGATTACTTCTCTGTGGAGACAGAAACCTATTTGTTACCCTGTATCTATGCTTTCAGTCTTACCACAACCTCACAAAAAATCTTGACTTACTGAGCTGTTATGGATCTTGCTTCTCTAATTCTGTGTGCCTGACCCGATCAATCCGATCTTATGCTCTTGCAGTTTCTGTGCACCTCACCGCTCTGTTTATGTAAATTAATTTGCATTAGTAGGTAGAATAGCAAAGACTTTTAATTGGTAGTGCCCAGTACATATGGATACAGAAATACAGATCAGCTTGCTGAAATAAGACTGTCACAATAGCTGTCCCTAAAAATGAGTGGGGTTTTTGGTCTATATCGTTACATCACATACATAATAGGGTTCCAGTGCATACTTCCAGTAACTATTGACTCAATGGTGAAACTAGCAGTGGTATAAAGAGTTACAAAACTGAGATCCTTAGTTGCCAAAAAGAGAGGGGTACAGATACTGAGTTAGTCTCTTCTGGCATCAGCACCTCAGTACTTTCTTCAGCACTATTTTCCCCTTTATTATATAAAGGAAATTGCTTAGTGACGAAGGCAGCTGCCTCCAGCTATGGCTGGCTAAAAATACTTGGTTTGCAATGGAATCATGTTTCACCTCTTTTCTTATAGAAAAAAAAATTAAACCCAACATAAAATGCCAGTGAAGGCTTCTGACTTGATAGCCCAGGAGTATGAAACCCCAGAATGAATAGAACATTAAAGTTCCCTGTGATGCGTTCCATTGGTCTCTTTTGATCTGAAGAGACCAGTGGGTGTGGTGAAGATGCCATCTGGTTTACAACTTTTCATAAATGAACTCCAGGAAGTATAAAATGAGGTGTGCAGGGAACCCTTTATTTGGAAACTGTTTTGATACCACAAATGCCATGTAATTTACATGACGTGATGCAGGAAGGGGAAGGTGGTTACAGTCCCTGCTCAGTATGGCAGTTCCTACATTCCCCTTGGATATGTGATGAAAGACTCAGCCTAAGCAATTAAGATGCATTTCAAAATAAGAGAATGAGCAGAATCGAATATCTCTGTGCTACATCCATTAAATGCTGGGAATGGAGCTTACTGTAAATGTGTATCAAATAATGCTTAGTTAATGGCATAATGCACCTCTCAATGTGATGTTTCCCTCTATGACTTCAGAATCTCAAATCTGTGAACCTGTAAGTTAATTCCTATTCCTACTGTAGGCAACAAGTTCTTGGATGGATAGCTAACAAGGTCTAAATACTACATCAGGAGTGAAGTCCTGATACCTCAGTCTGTGGCCTCAGCTTCCTGTCCAATGCTTGAGGGCAATAGTCTTGCAAAGGAAATTGTGTAAGAACATTAGAGTTCTGCTGAGCTGGGCTGTTACTGAAGACAGCATGTCTTTGTGTGCAGACACTTGAGCTGAAAACATTAGTCCCCCATCTTATATATGGATATAATTTTAAAAATGCCAATCCCAGTTGTGCATCTTTTCTCTGTTTCAGGCCTTATTAGAGAGCTGAGTTTTGTGTTTATTCAGGCCAAGTGTTTGAATCTGCTTGTTCTACAGTCAGGTTAGGTCATGTGCCTCTGGAGTGAGGGTTTGCACTCTATCTGTTACTTGTAAAAAATGCATTTTTATTTTGTGTGACTCAGTTTTGCTTCCCTTGACTTTGTGCTGATAGTTAATTTTCTTCATAGTAACTGGTATGTGGCTTGCTTTGGATTTACAGTGCTGATAACACGGTGATGTTTTAGCTATTGTTGAGCAGTACTGACACAGTGTCAAGGCCTTTTCTGCTTCTCACACTGCCCCACCTGCGAGGAGCCTGGGGGGGCACAAGAAGCTGACCCCAACTGATATCACTCAGCACATGGTGCCGTTCTCCATGTATAAAGCTGGGGGAAGAAAAGGAAGGGTTTGACAGCAGTGGTGTTTGTCATCCGAAGTGACTGTTACATGTGATGGAGCCCTGCTGTCCTGGAGGTGGCTGGACACCTCCTGCGATGGGAAGTGGTGAATGAATTCCTTGTTTTGCTTTGCTTGTGTGCACAGCTTTTGCTTTACCTGTTAAACTGTCTTTATCTCAACCCAGGAGTTCTTTTACTCTTCCAATTTCTCCCCCATCCCAAAGTGGGGAGAGTGAGTGAGTGGCTGTGTGGGGCTGAACTGCCAGTTGAGCATAAACCACAACAGACTTGTTGGCTCATTACACAAATTAGGCAAGGTTCACTTCAAATATGTATTCCCCAGAGACCTGCCCTAAAAACGAAATGAAGACTGGAGGTAGTGGATTCCTGTGCCTTCACAAGGATTAGGGTATGCCCAAACTGGGAATTCTGTCCCAGGGTTGTTGATCATCCTGTGCCTTATGCAGCTTTCAAGTTTTGCAGCAGAAACTTTACTGTGGAGGCAGGAATTGTTTCTCCATTGAGTTACATTTATGTATTCCAAAATTACACTGCAGATGGACAATTTTATTCACACGGTACAGTAGCCAAGACAGCCACTTCTCAGCACTTTGTGTACTGTGGGCAAAAGAAGCTTCAAAGATGTAAATGATGCTAAGATAAGTAATATAGAGGTAGTAAAGAGGGCCTGTGTTCTGTCTTTGTAACATTAAAAGAATCACTGCCTTAACAAAGAAAAGAAAGTAGGATTTCCCAGATCTCAGGGGCAAGAAAAAGCAAGTACTCTTGGTATACACAGCTATGAATATACAATCCTATGAAACTTTTCTGGAAATGTGGAAAATCAAGGCATGTAGAGTTAACAGGCAGATGACGTGGACAATGCATTTGTCTAATCTGGACATATCTGGGTCTAGAAATCATGGAGAAAATCTGAAAAACCTTAAACTCTGCCCACAAAAATATTTCCTGGGGAAGTCCTGGATGCATACAGGAAAAAGTAAAAGAGTATATCTGTAAGTAAAAGTGTTAATGAGATACCCAGGACAATAAACAAGTATCTTTATCTCAAAAATGCTCAGAAATAAAACTGCCCACTCTTGACTTAGATTTCAAGAAATGAAGGAATAATTTTTCTCTTATTTCAGGAGAAATTCAGGAGACTTGGAGACAACTGCAAGGAAGCTAAGATTTAATTCTTCCAGGCTATGCTTGTTCTACGAGTGTGTGAAAATTAGTCTTCTAGGACTCTCATGCCAACACTTCTCATAAAGAATACAATATAATCTCGGAAGTGCTAGAAGGAATTTAGAGAACTTTGCATTTGTAGGCCCTTCCTCAAAGGGTAAAACACCTCAAATTTGTTATAAATGGTTATTTCCTGATGTAACATATTTTTGTTGGCTTTGTGAAGGTAACAGTCAGATAAAACACTTTGCAGTCTTCTCTATTGCATCAGATCCCCTTGTGCTCAAGTAGATTGATAGAAGTCAAGACGAGCATGACATCACAACTTGGGAAGTAGAAAACAGTAGCTTGCAATTTCCTCATGTCTAACCAATAGTAAGTTGAAGTGGTTTGAAGTGATAAGTTGGGTGATTGTGCAGTAGCTGTTAATTTTTTTTTTCCTCAGAAATGGCACGAAAAAAATTGTTTCACTTGATTATGTGGCCTCTTATTTCCCTGAACTTTTTATTCTTTTGTCAGAAAATATGTAACTTCTTCTTTGACAGAACGTTACAATTCTAATTTTCTTTTGGCACAGCAAAAAACTTTGCATCTTTTTACTTAAAAATACAGTTCCAATTTACAGATCTCTCCAAGCAGAGATCCAGTAAGTGTTCTTGTGAAATGAGATAATTTGGAATTATTATTTCCAGCATGAGAGAAAAACATAACAGGATTAATAATAATAATAAAAAGCTTGTGCTTGTTTCAGCATCTGCATTATATATTTCTGATTCTTGGTCTGTGCTCAGCAATGCTGTTCCAGATTCTTGAAGTGGAAGCAAATGATATAACCAATACAGAGAGAACAGCATGGTGGAAGGTTTCAAATAAACTGCTGAAGCTACAGTTGTCTGGCACTAGTCTTCCTGTCATTAAAAATACTGTCCTGCTTTTATTTCAGCATCTTACTTAGGAAAAGTGCTGAAATGTCCTACAGAAAGAAGTGGCAGTATAGGAATAGTAATAGAGAGGATTCATGAGAATACATTTGCTCTCAGACATGATTCCCAAATTTAGGCTGCTGTCTCAGTCACTTAAGCCCCTTGAGTGAGACTATGACCCAGAAAAAAGAGTCCTGTCTTTCCCCAGTTGCATATTTCCACTGCTTCTCTTCAGCTGGTAATAATGCTGACACAATTACATGGTCAGCTGGGTTAGAGACTGGCTGGAAACTCCTTTGGCTGATTTAGCTTCAACCAGAGCAGGCTCCTGATGGAGCTTCCTGTATGGCCATACAAATAATCATGTGAGCAGAGGGGAACAGACATGATCATGCATGTGGGAGATGAGGACAGCCGGTGCTGTAACAGTGAACATGTGATTTGGAGCGAGTTTCAGGTAGTATATTTTGGCTTTTTCAGGAGACAGGTGCGGGAGTTGGGAAACAGCAGCATCGAGGGCATGACAAGTTCCCAGCTCATGTGCCTGCAGAAAGAATAGCATTCAAGGATTTTTCTTCCTCTGGTTATGTACTTGTCCCAGGGAAAGGGAAGAGGGACAATTTTGTGTCTTTCAGTGTTGGCCAGCGTTGGGCAGCATACCATTAGTAGGATCTAGAAGTTCTGTGCACTGGATGCATCGGTTTAAGCTGAGATTTCCAGTGATGCCAATGGAAAGGAGACATTTACCTCCAAAGACCAGGATGGCAAACCTCCCTTCTGTAATGACCCTCTTAAATCTGTGCAAGTGTTGCTGTCATTGGGCCCAAGCGATTTAATGCAGTGTCAGTGGAAAGACACTCTACAACATGACTGGCCCTCTATGGAAGGACAAAAAAACCAAAAAGGAATAATCTTAATAAATATGGACTTGCTAAAATTGATTGGTAGAGCCAGGCTGAAGGAATGATCAGGCCAAGTCTTGAAGTTGTTGTTACTCTCCCTAAGATTGACCCTACCATGCAGCTTTTAGTGATGCTGTATTCTGCAGAGGCCCCTGACACATTTACTGCTTTGATGGCATCTGCAGAGTTGTACATTAAGTTTAAGCACATCTAAAAGCAGGATATTTTGAAGTGTGAGGGTTTGCAACGAGGCAGTTAACTTAGTGATTCTATTTCTGCTTCTTCCAGTGCTTGTTCTGAGGAGTTTTGGTCTGCAAAGCTGGTTTAGGTTTTCAGTTTTGTTTTTGGCTTTTTTAAACACTTATCCATGGGATTGTGCACGATTAAGGTATAAATCAAACTCAAGAAGTCTGTGAGCCCCAATGCTCTAGATGAATTGTGGAAAATTTATTTTGCATTACATAATGTATAATTTTTTATCCTTTTGTTGGCTACACCATGGCTAGCAGCATGATTTATCCTGAACCTAAACACTTTGCCAACACATATTTGATGAGAGATATTAGCCATTATCAAGGCACATATTTTAGCTATGTAGGCAATGCCATAGCAGCTGGGAATTCTTAACATATCTCAGTCTGGACAACTGGGAAAATTATGAAACTAGTTAACAGACTAAGAGAAAATACCATATTATCCTTATGGATTAATCACCATATTAAAAGTGAGATGTATCCTTGGAAACTTTATTTTGGACAAAGACAATTAAGGTTGAGGTTGGAGACTTTGTAAAGCTTGAATACAGGCTGGATTTCATTGGCCTTAAATCTTTAAGGAGCAGCTGCAAATATCTCACCTGAATTGCCTAAGCACTCCAAAAAAAGTAGTTTGTTTTGTACTCTTGTACCAAATTTTGCAATTCATGTAACTCATACAATATTAGAAATTATTTTAACTCAGAGATTGCAGAAACAAACAAGTATCTTTTACTGGGTTTTGCTATTTATTGGAAAGGTCTTGATGCTATTTTAGAAGTTTTACTACAAAATTTGAAAAAAACCCATGCATATTCTTAGATATCCTGTTCTATGTTATACAAGACACTTCTCTGTTTTTCAAAATGAATTTGAGGAGGCCTGTCTTTTCTGTTCAAAGCTTGTCTAGGAGGGCTGCAATTTATAATCATATCTTGCAATATGTTTTTATGTTATTTTTTAGAACTTAATTGTCAAATTATGTGACAGTTCAAAGTTCCTGGAGTGTAAAAATCTGGTGTCTCTAAATCCTTTCCAGTAAAGTAGTTTTAAAATAAAGGGACACTCATTGCTGAATTAGTCAGTATTTTGAAAGTGTCACAATCCTGAGTGCAACAAAAGTATTCTGGAGTAAACCTGGTAATGCAGTGAGCTGAGCCTAAGAAATGCATGTATTTTATTTCCTGTGGCACTCTCTAAGGGATGTTTTTTGAGTGACAGCAGAGGACACTTGGGTAAAGTGTTAGCTGAAGAGTTCCAGCAGTGAAGGGTAGCATTAACTTCGAAGGGAAAACAGCAAGCTAGTTCCTCACTTGAGATAAAAATGTCTTTATTAATTATATTCTCTTTAATTTGAAGTATAATTCAAGTTGACTAGATTCTTCCCAAGTTAGTCAGCAGTTTCCTACAGAAGTTGCTGTGCTGGGTTCCCTGTTTAACCACACGTTGCTAGATCATGGCATATCATGAGGCCTGCTGGCTGGTCAGCTGCTGGAATTCCAGAGCTGCCACAAGCACTGTAGGACACTGCAGGACACTGAAAATATATAATAATTTCCTCATTAATAATTTAAAAACTATTCCCTTATTTTTATTTTTTATTACATGGTAGATTTAAATGGCTCATTTTGCCTTTTGATTATTTCGAATACTTCCACAGTAGTATAACTGTATTTGTATTAGTAGGACTTGGTTTTATTTTCATGTTTGCTAGGACATTCTATTCTTTATTTTGCCATAAAGTCCTGCTTCTTTAGCTGCTTTAGTTCTTGCCACTTTTAACTGTGTGAAATGGATCCCCAGACATCCAGCAGGAAGTGTTTGTAGGTCAGTGACTAATTTTCCCAAGCTCATTTTGCAGACTCTGGTGATTTATACCAACTCTATTTATAGAGAAAAGATGACTTTTTTAACCTATGAACTTGCTATCTTCGTGTTGGCATTTCTTCTATCAACTGATGTATCTGCTTGTTGAGTGATGGTGACAGCAAAGTTAATAAACTACACGAGTGGCAAAAAGCATTACAACAGACAAGAATTTGTTTCACATTTAATTACCAGTACAGGCACTGCATCCAGCAGTGTTGATGTGCGTGTCAGAAATACCATGGCACATCTACAATTACAGACTAATCTCTCCATTTTATTTTACTTGGTCCCCTTCTCTGTCACACATGAACAACTTGCTGTTTTAAAGATTTTTGTCTTAAAAATCCCTTTTCATATGGTGAGATTCGGTGATTCCCATTCACTGAAAGGGACCTGAGATACAAGCGTTAAGTGGTTTTCAAGAGTCTTAACACAGTCTGCAATGGAGCGGATTTTTCCCCCCCAAAACAATAGAAACTGATTCTGCCAGCTTTTGCTATATTTGAGGGGAAATTTTTAGATATTCACATGGAAGCCTCAGTTTTAGTTCTGTAGGCTTGCTTATGTCCTGGGTACTTTTTCATTGAGAAGGAAAGGACTCTGGAATACCAAGGGGTAATGTTTTCATTACTTTTATTCCCTTCTACTTTTGGCCCATTTTGGTGTATAGTTTTCAATCTTGCATTATTTTTCAATGGAAAAAAGTACTACCTAATACCATATAGGACCTGAGGAAGTGGAACAAAATCTCTTGGAAGTACACTCAGCAATGCATATATCTGTTGTTCATTTGTTAAGTACATTAATTGATTTTGGTTTTTTACCTCTAAGATCCATATTTCCATTCTCTGTGTTTTCCAGGCATATACACAGGGGTTTTGTCTGGAGAAGGGTGATTTTTGGCTTCTCTACAATTCTGAGTTCCTACAATTTACAATTGTATTGTAGTAGTATTTACAATTGTAGTACCTTGCTAAAAATCAAAAAGACTCATGCCTGAACACGTCTCTATTGAAAATTTGGATGCTTCAAGAGCTTTAATTTTCATGCTGAGAATGTTCTCAATTTTAATTTCACCTCTTGATTTGAAAATTAACCAAGGAAAGTATTTTCACTCAATACAGATGTTAATACTTAGGAGAACTTTACTCAGTTTGAGACTGTGTTTCACAGAAAAAGTTCTTGAGATGAGTCTGTACAGTTCACCATATTTAGCTTGATTCCTTGTCTCTGAAACCTTGAACTTTTCTTCAAATCTATTCTTCAAACAAAGCCCTCTTTATTTGACTTTAAAAGTCTGGTCTTCTGGGGAGCTGTAGGATAAAGCAATAAACTTCTCTGATGCTCTTCTTCATACAGACAGCTCAGCCTGAGCAAATGTATGTACAGACACGTGCTTTTCTGGTGAGCTGTGTTTCTAAAGACTTTAATTCTCTGCATATTAACCTCTATTAGCTTATATTACAGGACTTGTAAGCTCATACTACACTTAAATGTTTCTAACTGTCAGCTGCCATGACTGGTATTCAAAATTGCTAGGTATTGAGAGTTGGATAAAAGTGGGTGATTTTATTTTCTGAAGATGAATTTGAGAAAAAAACAGTTTTGTCTGAATATGTTATCCCAAATTGCTGGGCCTGGTTCAGTTCTCATTCTTATTGTAAATTAGGACTAGCTTCATTGAAACTAAAGAAGTTTTATTTGCTTGGACTTGTATGAAATCAGAACAGATTAACAGATACCTCTTTATAGAATGGGATCTTTAACAGGCAGAACAGAATAAAACACAGTAGGCTCTTATTCATATTCCATACAGACACTCTGGCTGGCAAAGTGCTTTGTGGCAGCACTGCCTGGTTTTACACATTATTTTGTTTTGTTTCGTTAGGTTTTTTCTACAAGGGGTTTTATTGTTCAAAAGGGGGCACTCCCACCCTTGCTCATAGTCATCGAGTCATACCATGGAGTAATTACTGCTCTTTCCACGCCAAGATCTCAGACCAAGAAAAGGCAGCCAATCCTGATACAGGAAGACACACACTGGCACAAAAAAACTAACTAGGGAGACAATGAAGAGAGAAAAACACAGAGAGAGACTGTGTGGGATTGTGCTCTATCTGCCCGTGACAGCAGCATCAGGGGCAATGTTGTTTTTCCCCAGTAGCTTTCCAATATAGTTACTCCATTCACTGATGAATTGAGAGTATGTGAAACTGTGCCAAAGCTAATCAAATCAAATTCCACCCAGCTGGTTAAATCCAATTGCTTGTGCCTTCCTCCACAATGCAAGGGCATCCATGGTACACTTGGCTGAACCTCCTCCTCCCCTCCCTGTGCTCATGGCAGATCTGTGCGGTGTGGATGATCTTCCCTCATATGGGTAATGCGTGGGTTTCTGGCTGCTCACAAGTGCAGATCTTATCTTGTTCAATCCCTGAAGAAATAATAATAAAAAAACCAGTTACATATCTATTTTAATATCCCAGCACAGCTGTTCTTGAAGAGTTTCCCCTAAAACAATGAACAGTCTTTCCCCAGCTGAGGGGAAACTGCCTCTTTCTCCAGTGATTTCAAGCTGGTGAATAACACAGCAATAATAAAAAAGGTAATAATACAATATAACATAATATAATATGCTCTTATCTGGGCTATGCATGTTTAGAGAACCATTTTAACACCTGCTCTCTGGTCTATCACCTTCATTCTTGAAGCAACTATTTCCTCCTGTAGAGTAAATGGAAATAGGCAGGGTCCTCTGGTTGCCATACGCTTCAGAGTACGAGCGTGACTTTGTGCTCTGCATTATTGCCTAGAACAGTATTTCCTCATTGGCTACCATGAGATAATATCCCAATTTACACACTGAAGTTGAATACATGACCTAGGTAGCCCAAATTTCCCCCTTGATCTCCAAAAGAAGTCTTGATTTACTCTTTGCATGTTTCTCTCTGATTCCAGTAAGGCACTCGATTTCTATGAAACAAGTGTGCCATTCACCAGAGGACCAACTTCACTGATACCACTGGAGTGTTTTTAAGCCAAGTAACACTAGAGCAGTAGCTCCCATCTGTTACCTACTTCTTGTTACATCTGGATGTCTTTCCTGTGAACAGTAGCTGCGCAGCTCCCTGTAATGTACCACAGAAACCTCCAAATGTCTCTGATGACGGCACAATGGTTGGGGTTGGCATG
Source organism: Pachyramphus minor (assembly GCA_013397135.1). Taxonomy (NCBI): domain Eukaryota; kingdom Metazoa; phylum Chordata; class Aves; order Passeriformes; family Tyrannidae; genus Pachyramphus; species Pachyramphus minor. The sequence continues at coordinate 355,144 of VYXB01004472.1, read as the reverse complement.
GACAGAGCTTCAGATAACTTGTGTCAAGGCTGAAAGGATGTTTTCTGGGAAGCACTGGACTTCTGCCTCCAAGAAAGAAAAGACTGCCTTAATCCTGGAAGAATCAACACCTTCAGCAAAGGGGAAATCTGCCACAGGAGTAGTCAATTCAAATCCATGGGGGTGGAATCTAAGAGTTGATCCGTGAATGCATTCTTTTGAGGAGCAGCACAGTGAAAGCCTTTGCCATACAGCCTGGGTCAGAATCAAGTGGGATGCACTCTGGTCTTTCCTTGAGGAAAAAAGTATTAATGCTATGGAATTTACACTTGTGACAATAAACATAAAATATTAACAGTAAGAATTGTCAGAGGGATAATAACATTCCTCAGGTGTGTTCATGACTGTGGTTTAGTTGATTTGGAATTTAATACTATAGTGAAGAGAAATGTAGCTGCAAAATCAACAAAATTTAGGGTATGGTTGAATTGATCAGCCAGATCACTGTGTACCTAGGAATGTTAATGTCAAGCTTTTGCTTAAACTCCAAACAATGATTAGCTCTGTGATAAATTCAGCAAGATGCCATTAGAGTGGATGTATATCCAAACTGCGAGTAGGACTCTTACTAAACATCAGATGGCGGTGTGGGGAAGGTATTGTGTGACACAAATTTCTCAGACTGTATTTGAAAGACGAGCAGAATTAAAAGATCTGGTTGTCACCAATCATTTATATTAAGATTCCTTTTTTTTTTTTTAACTCTGCTTCCCAAATTGTTTGGTTTGCAAGAAGAAAGTAGTTTTGGATTAAATAATTGTTATAATTTTTATCTACTCAAAACAGATAAAAGCTTATATTAAGCAAAACACTGACCTACATCTGCTGGTTTGTTGTTCATTTGTTAATCAACAACGTTCCAGGAAGATTTCAAGCGCAAAACTTAATGGGTCACATCATTAATTTCAGCATATTAAAATCCATTATCTTCTGTCCAGTGAAGTGGCCTCTGTAGAGTGGAGATGCTACAGAGTGAAAATATTTTTGTGGAAGAATAAGCCCTTTATAAACATGATACATCAGCACTGACCAACCTCAAAAACCTTGGCCTTGGTTTAAGGACCTTTATGTGGTACTCAGCTGATACATGCAGTTGCTCAGGAGGGAAAATTTGAAAAATACATAATGGTAAACCTCAAGAATAGAATAGTCTCTAATCAAAGAAAGACATACATGACATCTAAGCATGTCAGTAAGGTACTGTATCGGGGAATGTGGATGTTTTCTGTTCTGGTCTGTGTTTGGCCCAGCCACCTGTGAAAGTTTGTTCTGTTTCCTGCCAAGTAGTGGGAAAACAAGGCCTGATAAACGAGAACTTCATTCTTGAAGACAGTACTTTGTATAAACTGAAATTAATTGGTATCTTCCTATTGGCTGATGGCCCTCCAAGGGCATTTGAAGGAGAAAGTGAAGAGGAGGGAGATGACGTAAGCCCCCAGACTCATTTAGGGAAGACCCCTCCAGGTGTATCACGCAGGCGCGGGGGAATCCCAATGCACACACGCGTGCGCAGAAGGGACAGAGGCCTCTGGCTGGGCGGTGCTGGCCACACCTGCCCAGGTAGTTGTAACCAGCTAAATTATATAAAAGGCAGACAGCACCTGTGGGAGTGCTCGCAAGCTTCACATGGAGGACAATGTTGCCTCAGCGGGGACGCCCGTTATCTTGTTAGCCTGCCGACACCCCAAGGATGCAGTTTCTGCCATGGGGAAATCCTGGTCATTCTGGGGTCGGTAAGACAACCTCGTAAGTAACGCCTGCGTGAGTGGGAGGTTTTACTGAGGGCTTATTTCCTTTCCTCTTTCATGTCTCTCAGTTTCTCTGTTTGTTGGCCACTTCCTAGTAATAAATATTGGGTTTTCTGAGCTTTCAGCAGTGTTTTGTTTTCCATTTCGGCATCCCTCCAAACCCTCCCTGGAACAGGTACAGTGAACTATTCTTGCTTTACTGTACCAATATTTATCAAATAATGCAATTACATTTGCATCATGCACTTGAGATAGCTGAAATAATCAAAACTGAAAACCAAATATGTTTTCCTGGTGTGTATTTCACCTATGTACTCTTCTCAGCTCTTAGATACCAGCATTACCCTGGAGCAGCATCCCCTTTCTTTGACTTTAAATATGCATTTTAGTGCCTTTATTATTGTAATGTACTTCAGCAAGCTCTTAGAAGTGAAAAGAGGAGGAATAAAGGTATATAAAAAATTCAGAATGAAAGACTGTAAATAAGAAAACAGGTAACTACATAAAATAACGGAATAATGGATAGAATCATAGAATGGTTTGGCTTGGAAGGGAGCTTAAAGATCATCCATCTACAGATCACATACTGACTACATGGTCACAACTGATGATCACAAGTTTTGAATACTTATTTTAAATATTTAGTTTTAGAATATAAGTTTTGTACATGAACTACAGTTTAAATAATTCCTTTTTAATAAAGAAAATGTTGCTTTAAGCTCTACTTAGAGAAGCAAACTTTGTAGTAACCAATCTCCAATATGTGGTTGCCTGTTTTGTTTCAAAGCTAATGAAAATTGTGGAACAAGTATAAGCCGCAAGTTTTGTTCAAGAGTTTGCTACAATAGATTTATGGCCGTTAAAGTGTCTAAATAATTAGGGGTTATGAAATGTTTATGTGAAAATGTAGTGGGATTGATACAGCAAAGCAAGGCAACACAAGCATGTACTTAAAAGACAATGACACTGGTTCCCTGAGTGCCCATGTCATGCTGGGAGACTACAGGTCAAAGAGGCCAGAAACGAGTCCCTGATTCCTACAGGAAGATCAAATTTAACAGGCCAGGGCAGGGAGCCATGGCAAGCAAGAAAACAGATTGCCAGTAGTTCCACAGAGGTCTCTCTAGTTCTGTTGAGGTCCTCTTGTGAGATGTAGTAAGCCAGGTGTTTCAGTAACACCTTGCTGTTCTATTGTATATATACCAAGACGATTTGCCTCTTAAAAAAATCGTGTTTGATTGTTGCCTATGCTCATTTGAGGTTTAACCAACCCTGCCACCAGACTAAGCCCAGGCCTGGTCTGTGCAGACCGAGCTGGGTGCAGGCTCAGGCTCATCTGAAGAGCAGGGTGAGCTCCAAGGGAGGAGCTGAAGTGCCCTCAGCAAGGGATGACACGGTGGTGGAAGTCAGTAGTTAGCATGATGTTCTACAAGATAACACTTCTAAATCAGAGCTCTAGCAAATATCTGATTTCCTTTGGTCCAGGTGCAAACTACTGAAGACACTAATACGCTAAACTTGGTGAGTTACTCAAACACAAAGGGACAATGTAGCGCAAAATCTGCCACCAATCCATGCCTGGGGAGGGGGTACCACAAAACTAGTTACAGAAAACATCCTCAAAATAGTTTCATTTAAAAACTCCATACTTTTTCTTTCCTTTTGATTCTTTGTGTCCCACTACAGTACATTTGCATCAAATAAACATTCAAAGGTAGTTGAAAATTAAAAATTAATTTTTCTTTGCAATGTGGGATCTGAGAAAAAAATGTAGGATGAAAACTTTCAAGTCTTTCATGTAATCATCTGACTTGGGCAGGATCTTGTGAAAACATCAGATTATCATGAGATGCTTGGTAGAATAACAAGTAATGGCTCCCTGGGCACGGGGCTGTAAGTCAAAGCATTTTTTTACAAACACAGAAAAATGTGTTTCTGTTATCAAATTATCAGTGTAGTCATTCAACTACCATGACTCAGATCTCCAGCAGTCATGAGATGTGCTTAAATTACAGAGATTTAAAGAAAAAAACCCCAAACCAATAAAGACTAATGAAAACCATGCACAACGCCGATCTTCAGCATCACACCAATACAGCAAAAGCGGATTTTACCTGGGGACGCCCTGAACACAGGGAAGGTGGCACG